>JAIEZT010000084.1:1081711-1199211 GCA_019594935.1 Periophthalmus modestus | reverse complement strand
TTTGTGTGTGTGTGTGTTGTGTGTTGTTTGTGTGTCTGTGTGTTTGTGTGTCTGTGTGTTTGTGTTTGTCCTGTGTGTCTGTGTGTTTGTGTGTCTCCTCCTCCTCTCACACTGCTCCTCCTCCTCCTCCTCCTCTCACACTGCTCCTCCTCTCACACTGCTCCTTACACCTCCTCCTCTCACACTGCTCCTCCTCCTCTCACACTGCTCCTTACACCTCCTCCTCCCTCCTCCTCGATCACACTGCTCCTCCTCCTCCTCCTCTCACACTGCTCCTCCTCTCACACTGCTCCTTACACCTCCTCACTCACACTCCTCCTCTCACACTGCTCCTCCTTCAGAGCTCACACTGCTCCTTACACTCCTCCTCCTCCTCCTCTCACACTGCTCCTCCTCCTCCCTCCTCTCACACTGCTCCTCTCCTCCTCCTGTGTCACACTGCTCCTTACACTCTCCTCCTCTCACACTGCTCCTCCTCTCTGGCACCTGCTCCTCCTCCTCCTCTCACACTGCTCCTTACATCTCTCCTCCTCCTCCTCCTCTCACACTGCTCCTTAAACTCCTCCTCCTCTCACACTGCTCCTTATCCCTCCTCCTCCTCCTCTCACACTGCTCCTGTTCCTCATCCCTCCTCCTCCTCCTCTCACACTGCTCCTTACACCCTCCTCCTCCTCTCAACTGCTCCTTACACCTCCTCCCTCCTCTCACACTGCTCCTTATCCCTCCTCCTCTCACACTGCTCCTTACCTCCTCCTCCTCACACTGCTCCTCCTCTCACACTCCTCCTCCTCCTCCTCTCACACTGCTCCTTACCCCTCCTCCTCCTCCTCCTCCTCTCACACTGCTCCTCATCCTCCTCTCACACTGCTCCTTACCTCCTCCTCCTCCTCTCACACTGCTCCTCCTCCTCCTCCTCCTCTCACACTGCTCCTTACCCTCCTCCTCCTCCTCTCACACTGCTCCTTACACCTCCTCCTCCTCCTCCTCTCACACTGCTCCTTACACCTCCTCTTCCTCCTCCTCTCACACTGCTCCTTACACCTCCTCCTCCTCCTCCTCTCACACTGCTCCTCCTCCTCCTCCTCCTCCTCTCACACTGCTCCTTACACCTCCTCCCTCCTCCTCCTCTCACACTGCTCCTTATCCCTCCTCCTCCTCCTCCTCCTCTCACACTGCTCCTCCTCTCTCCTCCTCCTCCCTCTCACACTGCTCCTCCCTCCTCCTCCTCTCACACTGCTCCTTACACCTCCTCCTCCTCTCACACTGCTCCTCCACCTCCCTCCTCCTCCTCCTCTCACACTGCTCCTCCTCCTCCTCTCACACTGCTCCTCCTCCTCCTCCTCTCTCACACTGCTCCTCGCCTCCTCCTCCTCCTCCTCCTCCTCCTCTCACACTGCTCCTTACACCTCCTCCTCCTCTCACACTGCTCCTCCTCCTCCTCCTCCTCCTCCTCCTCCTCCTCTCACTCTGCCTGTCATGATGCAGATCTGTGACACATTCTGCTCACTGTATTGACAGAGTGAGGAGCTCAGTCACATGGGAGGAGCTCAGAGTAGAGCCGCTGCTCCTCCACGTTGAGAGGAGCAGCTGAAGTGGCTCAGGCTGATGTCTCCTGGACACCTCCTTGGGAGAAGACCCAGGACAGTGAGGAGGGACTCTGTCTCTCGCCTCAGGACCCTCCAGAAGAGCTGAGGTGTGAGCAGAGTCTCAGACCTCGACCCGGTGAACGGTGAAGAAAACGGAGACGAAGTGCTAGAAAATAAAGTGGTTATTGTGTCACAGCTGTAACTGTTTTTGAGGTAGTTTTAGTTTTCACATTCTCACATTTGTTTGTCATATTATTAAAAAAAGAGAATGCTGTTTGTAGCATGTTCTGTTATTGATGTGATTAAATAAAGAATGATTCACATTAAACTGTTGTCCTACTTTATATCATCATTTTATTATTGGATCTAATAAATCACAGGATTAAAACACGTGGCTTATTTTAACCATGATGTTACTTTATCTTTTTTGAGTTTTATTTACACCATGTGACAGTAGATACCAGGCTGGGACAAGGAGCTGAAATAATCTAAACATAATATTTAACGTGACACAGAGCAGATGATGGTGAAATGTGGATAAAGTGAGGCTCTGTTCTTTATAATTAAAACATGACTTTAGTGTGATACAAACTTGACGCAGTGAGCCGCCGTCAGGACCCACTGGTCTGAGATCAGGGTCCCTCCACAGGTGTGGTACCAGTTTCCACTCGGGGCGTTGTACTGCAGCGACACCTAGTGGAGATAGGAAGAAGTAAACTGTAAAACAAATTAAAATATAGTAATATAGTAAATGTGGTCAAATATATTATAAATGCTGGACTGCAGTGAACAAACTGTAGAGATGAAAACTCATTTCACTGAATATTCTCTTAAATATTTTCTAAAGCTGTGCGACCTGCCAGGGCCAGCTGTGTTTTCTGGCATCGTCTCCTCCAACCACCCTCCTCAGGACGGGGGGGACGGCGGGCTGTCCACACCCGTGAGCTGTCGGGACAGGACACGCAGAATTTAAAAAACTGAGTAATGTCAGTGAGATCAAAATGTTACATGAGGTCATCTTACCCCCTGCCACAAACAGAGCCAAGAAGACAAACCTCATGGTGACGGGGCGGTGGACGTGGACCTCACACTTTTATAGAGCTGTGTGTCGTGGAAAGTTTAGACACATTAAGTTAACCTTGAATCTTATCAGAGCAGCAAACGTGTGAAGAGCGACATGTGCCAGAGGACATGGGCACAAACCTCAGATTATATAAACTCAGAGCTTTAGAATCAAGAAACACTCTGAATATGTCTATGATCAAAAACATGAAACAATAATGATGATGATGAGATAAGATCATCAATAAGCTGCATTTTATTTCCCTGTAAAACACTGAAGTTCTCACTGAGACGACTTGGCTTTAAAAACACAGGATTTTTGATAAGTAAATCAAATTGGCATCGAACCCTCAACCTCCCTGTGAAAGTGTCCTGATGTTACTGTTCACTCATTTAGCCGAGCTTTTTCCCAGAATGCCTCCTGTTGCATAAGGCTGTGTGTATATAAGAAGGAGCCGTGTGAGGAGCCTGAGGAACTGACATGATGAAGCTCGTGGTTCTCGCTCTGCTCGTCGCTGGGGGTAAGAGTCTCACATTTTAGAGTAAAGTTCGATTTTGTCCTTCTGAAGGTGATGATCTGGGTTGTGTCTGTTCAGCTTACGGCTGCGGCCTGCCCACCTTCCCCCCGGTGCTGTCCCGGGTGGTGGGAGGACACGATGTGAGGCCCCACAGTTGGCCCTGGCAGGTACGACCTCTGAGGGGAGGGCATCTGGTTTAGAATCTGCACGAGTCAAAGTGAAAATGTGAAAATGTGAAAATGTGAAATCAGCAACATCTGACCCAGAACAAGTCAGATGTTTCCTCAGTAAAGTCACTGCGGCTCAGATATAAAACTGAACCCGGAAAATCCACAAGGTTTAAGAAAAACTAAAAACATCATTTCATGTCACTTGGAAATGAGATAAACCAGGTCTAAACCAGGACTAAACCAGGACTAAACCAGGACTAAACCTGGTCTAAACCAGAACTAAACCAGGTCTAAACCAGGACTAAACCAGGACTAAACCAGGTCTAAACCAGGACTAAACCAGGACTAAACCAGGTCTAAACTAGGACTAAACCAGGTTTAAACCAGGACTAAACCAGGACTAAACCAGGACTAAACCAGGTCTAAACCAGGACTAAACCAGGACTAAACCAGGACTAACCCAAAGCAGAACAAAACCAGGACTAAACCAGGACATGCAACCACAGTTAAACCAAACACTAAACTAGGACTAAACATTGTTTAAACCAGTCTAAACCAGTAACTTTTTAGGACTAAAAAAGGTCTAAACCAAACTAAACCAGGTTTTAAACCAGGTTATGTTACTGCACTGAAAATGACTAAAGATCAGACTAAACCAGGACTAAACCAGGAGGAAACTCGCATCTCCACCAAACCTGAACCAGATCTAAACCAGGTCTGCTCCAGGACTAAACCAGGTCGAAACCTACTAACCAGGAATATTTTACTAAACTAAACCAGTTACTAAACCAGGACTAACCCAAAGCTGGACAAAAACCTGAATAGCATGTACATGCACCACAGTTTGAGAAACACTACAACTTTAAACATTGTCTTAAAGTCACAGTATGTAACTTTTTTAGCTAAAAAACAGACTAAAATAAAATCGTGTTTGTTTTATTTCTCGTTATGTTACTGCACTGAAAATGATCGGGATCAGTACTACAAGTACACTGTGAGGAGGCTCGCATCTCCACAAACCTGACTCTGTCCTGGACGAGGTTCTGCTCAGTGTTACACACAGACTAGTGCTAAAAACACACACAATATTTTACTGCACTACTACACACACTGCATCGGGTAAGTACTTTTAAGTACCCACTGTGAGTTTAGTACAGACTGCAGTCCTGTCATAGAGCTGTAGGGGGCGCTGTACTGACAGTGGTGTGTTTCAGATCTCTCTGCAGTACAACAGTCAGGGCGAGTGGACTACACACAGTACACAGGTAGTACTACACACAGTCACACAGAGGGTACTACGGCTGCACAGTACACAGAGGAGTACTACACACAGTACACAGAGGAGTACTACACACAGTACACAGAGGAGTACTACACACAGTACACAGAGGAGTACTACACACAGTACACAGAGGAGTACTACACACAGTACACAGAGGAGTACTACACACAGTACACAGAGGAGTACTACACACGGTACACAGAGGAGTACTACACACGGTACACAGAGGAGTACTACACACAGTACACAGAGGAGTACTTACACACACACAGAGGAGTACTACACACAGTACACAGAGGAGTACTACACACAGAGGAGTACTACACACAGTACACAGAGGAGTACTACACACCTTTTTTTCTTTTTCACATTCTTTTTGTTTCTTCTGCAGGGGCTCACCGCTCCACAGAGCTGATCTGTATCTTGTTGTAACTTGTTTGATGAACACAGTTAATGCCACAGTGCGGAGCATTCCAGGGACAGCATCTCCATAGAAACACGACCCACGACCCTTTACTACATGTTACATAATGTACATTTAATACTGTAAAGAGTAAAGTATGATTGTATTATAAGAAAAAGAAAAAAAGCATTAATATATAAATATGAATTCTGTAAAAACACTCACAGATACAAGCTGCACACAGGAGGGGACAGAGAGTGCACTTATATGGCTTCAAAAACACTCACCCAGATACAAGCCTGCAAAATGAAACTTGAGAAAACATAATACTTACTGTGGACAGGTTCTGCAGTAACAGAGCATTTATATGGCTTCAAAGGTGATTGACACTGGTTTTGCAGTAACAGAGACAGAAAATACATTATCCCCGTGTATTTCTCTGTGGTTTTGCAGTAACAGGGACAGAAAATACATTATTCCTGTGTATTTCTCTGTGGTTTTGCAGTAACAGGGAGTACAGAGTCGCCCTGGGCAAACAGAACCTTCTGGAGACTGAAGACGGCTCCGTGTTTAAAGGCACCTCCAGCATCATCGTGCACGAGGACTGGAGCTCCTTCCTCATCCGGTAAAAGTCTCTTTACTCAAGCACAAAACAGACTCAACAGTTTTTAACTTGTGTCGGGTTTAGTTTATGCCGTGGGTGAGTTTAGTTTGACACATTTGGTTTTAAAATGTCTGTCATGAGGTTAAATAGAGAAGATTTGTCCTAAATCTAAAAAGAAAGGAACAGAATTACACGGCGCATTTTGTACCAGGTCGACACAATTATGGAAAATGTTCTGTTCACTTTATTCCAGAACGTGCCTCGGTTGTTTTATTTTACATGACGCTGTTGATTTTGACAGAAAATCAGTTTTATATCGACTGTAAAACCTTTTTGATCCGGTCACAGGTTGTTGAACACGGGTCAGATGAGGTTTTTTTTTATTTTTGGAGTAGTTCTGCATTAGATTTTCAGGACATTTTCACAGTTTTGTTCGTAAAAGTCCAAGCAGCAACTAAGATTTTCTCTAAATACAGAATATTTTATCTTGTAAATGACTTTTGTGATTTGTGCCAGTTCAAAAATCACAGACTCACTTCTAAACGTGAATTAAACCCGTGTAAATGTCATTAGAATAATCGCTACAGACGTCAAGGTTAATCAGTGATTCTAGTCACACAAAATAAAATTAATGCAAAATAATAATTGTGAATAAGCAACACAAGTCGTTTCTACTCCACTTTACAAAAACGCACAGAAACCTTTGTATCTGGATGTTTTTATCACTTTATCTCAGTTTTGTCCTTCACAAAGTTTGATTTTATACAAACACTTAAATCTGCAGTGGAAGGAAACAAAGTACAAGTAGTAAAGTACTGCACTGAAGTAGAATTTTGAGGTATTTTTGCTTTACTTAAGTGCAGATACCTCAAAATTCCACTACATTTTTTAACAGAACTGAAAAGTAAAAGTACTTTTCATGTGATTTGAGGCGTTATTTTTACTATGTTCATGGAAACATCCTGAATAAAGTTTTCGAGTTCAAGCTTCGACAAAAATAAAAACACAAAATCGCACAAGAAAAAAATAAGACTTGGATTTGTGTTGGTGCCGTTGACCAAAGTATGAATCATTTTTAATCAAACATTTACACTTTTACTTAAGTAGATTGATAGTTTTAACTTTTTCCCTCTGTATTTGTACTTTTACTTAAGTATCACAGCTGAATCTAACACTGTGGACGGGGGATTCCACTGTTGTTTCATAGTTTCTTAATCATAACTTTAAAATGTGGTTTTATAACATCTCTGGACCAATCACAGCTGTCCCTCCGGAGCGTACTATCCAGCACCACGTGACCAAACTTGTTCCAAATAAGAGTAACACAGTAAACTGAGCTGGTCTTTGTCTTTTCACAGTAACGACATCGCTCTGATCAAGCTGGACTCTCCGGTCACTGTGTCGGACACCATCATGCCCGCCTGTCTGCCCGAGGCCGGCTACGTCCTGCCCAACGAGGCGCCGTGCTACGTGACGGGCTGGGGACGCCTCTACAGTCAGTGAAAATACTCCCCTAAAAACAGTACTGCAGTTATCTCAGGACAGACACAACAATTTAGGCTGTTTTTCTCGTCAAAATCTACAATGTTTTATCCTCTTTCAGATGGATTGGTGTTATTTAAAAATCCCCAATATTAAAGTGATTTATATTAGTGCAAAGATGCTCCAGAAATCTGAGGATTCACTGTGGAAACTGCAGGATTTTGTGATATTTATAAGCAACAAATCACTTCATGCAGCTCACAGCCTCAGTGAAGCAAAGAATCCAAACCACAGCATCAAATAATAAAGTCCAGTCGTATTTAATGACACAGACATGATTTAAATCTTATGTAAGTTCACAAATTATAAAGAAAAATGAACCTGAAGTGAAACACGACAATGTCACGATGCTAAAACTTCAAACTCGATTTTAATCTTAAGAAACAGGCTCAATACTGATTTTTATACCATCATTCTAATAATAAAAAGCTCTTTTTAGACACAAGGATATATTTTTAACACTAAGAAACAGAATTTTGTCTCCTCAAATGAAACTTGAGGGAGATGGACAGAGAGACGAAGATAAAGCTCATGATCGTTTTAAAAAGGTTTAGGAAACTCAAATGAGGATCTGCGTCGGATTCGAGTTTTAGCGTCTCGTGAACAGATCAGGCATGAACAAAAAACATGAACAATCCAGCAAAACATAAACTGAACAAAACCAGAACATACAGGCTGCTCCTCTGATTAGAACGAGACTGGACTGAGGATAAAACAGGCACAAATCAGCAGAACCGTGATCAACTAGTGTCTCATTAATGACACGTCTGAGCCTCAAGAAGATGTAAATCATTTTCATTATTGGATCAGTTTCTGTTTGGTTTGACGCCTGTTTTACATGTAGAGCAGATGAATCGACCTCAAATGCAACACGACTGCAGCCAAATGTCTTAATAAGTAGAAGAAAGTGTCCTTCAGAATATTGTCAATCAGGCAAACAACAACTGAGGATTATGTCTTATCCAACACGGGGAAATCAAACAGGGAACAGGGAGTCAAAGTGGTAGTTTCAGACGAGCTGAGATGAGATGATCCAGAAACACCTGAGTGAACTGAGGGAGGAGATATAGACGACCCTGGGCTGATGGGCAAAATGAGAATCAGCTGCATCAAAAACAGGGAGGGAACAAAAGACGGAGCAGAACATGGAGCTGGATGAGGATGAACAGAACTATTACACCTCCCCCTGCTCCAGACTGACCCTTGTCCCTTTGTCCCTCAGCTGGAGGTCCCATCGCCGACATCCTGCAGCAGGCCCTCCTCCCCGTGGTGTCACATGACATCTGCTCTCGGTCTGATTGGTGGGGTTTCCAGGTCAAAGAGACGATGGTCTGCGCTGGAGGAGACGGCGTCGTGTCCGGCTGCAACGTGAGTCTGAACACGAGAGTCACACGGGGCTGGTTTAGTGCAGAAGATCAAGTATCTGATCCACACAAACATCACTGGTCTGAAGCGTCTGAAGGCGACTGCTGCTGTTGTGTTCTTGGGCAAAACACTTCACTCACCTCAGCCCAGTGTCTGCGTTTGATGGAAAACACTTTGAGAGACATGAAGGAGGAAAGGCGCTGTGTAAAAATGTGAATATTTAGCTAAAATTATAACACAAATCTGCTCAAAATGAATGAAAAATGATAATCTGGACAGAGCTGACAGTGTTAAATCAATAATCAAACAGGCCACAAAAAAACACAACTACAAACACAAAATCTGATGGTTCAGTTTCAGTCCGAGCTGTTGTGAAGTGTCTTTTAGTTCTGATGCTTCCCTGATCTCGCCTTTATCACGGTTGATGTTTTTTTGTTTTTTTTTTTTTCCCAAGCAGCACAGTTAGATTTGCTGCTTCATTTTTAAGAGTTTGCAGTGCTCCAAAGTTATTTCTCTCTTACCTCAAGCGTCCGAAACGACCTAATTACTCACCGTGATGAGTTTACAGTGAGTGCTTTTTTCAACACACACAGCATGCTAACAGTGCACTTCCTGCTTATCAGACAAGGAAACACTTATTTTGACGTCAGGAGCTGGTCGTACAACAGATCTGTACTGGGGAAAGACACATTTTGCCACTGATTTAAAATTTTAACACTGAAAATAGACAGAAATGAAGCGTTAAATGATACAAGAGCTGTATGAACTTCAGGACGTGTTTGTAGAAATGTTTTTTTTTTACATAATTACACGAGAAATGTTGTTTTTCGAGTTTTTTTGGATTGCTGTAATTGTGAAGTATGTGTTTGCAGAGCAGGTCGAGAGAAAGAAGTTTATCTGATCAGATGAATGAAGTTACACATTTCAAGAGAGTTTTTCCAGTACTTTTAGCCCCAGAAAGGTACTATCTACAGCAGACTGGTCCTATAAGCATTAAACTAAAGGGACATACTGTCTGTACAAGGTCATACATGGATATACTGTTAACTGTTTATAGGACGGTAGAAAACGTCACTAAAAGACGCTGCAGTCACTGAAAAGAAAGAAAAGTATGACAAGGCCTCGGTTCAACCTGAAGATGAAGAGCTGTGTAAGAGTGTCACATTCTAACGGAGAAATAAGTTCAGCTTCATATCTTTAACCCACAATACTCCACACAAAATGTAAGCGTAAAACTTTCAGGTGCAGGGAGCAGTCTCTTGCAGCTCTGTTATATCTGAAACCTGTTTTTGTCCTTCACAGGGAGACTCCGGCGGTCCTCTGAACTGCCAGAACAAAGATGGCGTCTGGGAGGTCCACGGCATCGTCAGCTTCGGCTCCGGCCTCAGCTGCAACTACCCCAAGAAGCCCACGGTGTTCACCCAAGTCAGCTCCTACATGGACTGGATCAACGCTGTGAGGAAACCACACTTTAGAAGAGCTTTAGTGGAGGCAGCAGTCAGGAAGGGGCAGGTTTTATGGTCTTTTAACGGTTTTAAACGTCTCCAGACACGAGGTCGGTGATGGTCAAGAGGTTATAATCTTCTTCATAATCTGGTGTTTTAGTTTTGAGGACGATCCGAGAGAAAGAGCCTCACATGAGCCTCTCGCTTTAATGATTCTTTAAAACATTAAGACAAGACACGGCTCCTTTAAAGAGACATAATAGTGATGATCGTGACACTGCACTGACTGAAACACGGTGAAGATCTGAAGAATAAAGTCCACATTAAACTTGACAAACAGAAGGCAGTGTTAGGCCAGGTTTGCTCACAATAAAAGTTTGTTTTTAAGGTGTTTTGACCAGTAAAAAACACTTCTGAATGAACGCAAGACAGATATTTTTAAAACTATAACATCTCTACAGTAAAGTCACACAATAAACCTTTAACTTCACATTTTTCTTGTAAATGTCGGTGAAATTGTTCGATAACAGCTGTGTCTTTCTTTCTCCCACAGAAAATGACGACCTATTAAGACGACGGGGCGTTTGGCTTGTCTTTTTTGTTGATTCTGGACTAATAAAGTTCTATATTTCAAAGTCTCTGTTGTTGCGTGTTCTGTTTGTGATGGGAAAGTGCCACATGTCCAGTTGGTCCTGAGGTGTTTGGTGGTTGTACAAACAGACACTTTTCCCAGAGTATCAGGAGGAGAAGTGTCAGTATAAAACAGAGCGGCTCTATGACTGCGGCGAGCTCGAGGACGACATGAGGAGCCTGCTGTTTCTCACCTTTATGATCGTCAGCGGTAAGAAGAAAAACACAAACTAAACAACGCTGTGGTTCAGAGAGAAAAGGACGAATATACAATATAATATTTAGACAACACTGTGCTTTAGTGCTGCATTTTGGAGATGTTTGTTGTTATAGTTTGGTTAAAAGTAACAAAATCTTCACCATAGAATTTCCTAAACACTTTATAAAATGTCTCCAGTTCTCCTGCTGTCGTCAGTGTGAATGTAATACAGGGCGGCCCAAAAGTCACTGACACTTTTAAATCTTCAGTAGCTCCTTTAATTCTTAAGTTAAACTCACCAAATTTTAGCAGTAGATAAACTGAACCTTCCCAGATTTTTGTCAATATAAACCGTTATAATTGTTCACTTACACTTGAACTTATCACGACTTAAACTAGAGGAAGTAAAAATGACCTAATCTGTCTCTTATTTGATCCTGATGTCACGTTTGAAGTGGTTTATTGTCTGAGGTTTATTCACAAACACCTTTTCTTTAAGATAGACCCACAGGAAGAAATCAGGACGAGTCAGGTCTGTGGAGATCACATACTGCCCCCTGTCTGTGAAAAACACTTATTATTCCTTTAATGGCATTTACTCTTGGGGCATCTCTGGTATTAAAATGTGGACGGTAACACCGCTGGGTTTGTGAATTTGACCCATGTGACTCAAAGTACCACTGTACAATGAGGGTTCGTTCCTCGGTGCTGGATTTGCTCAGATTAATGTCAGAAGAGTCGTTCTAAATGCTCTGAAAAAATAAAAGACAAATATGTAGAAACAAAAGAGTTATGAGTTTTTTTCAGCTGTCAGTGACTTTTGGGCCACCCTGTCTAAGTCTTGAACATAACTGATCCTGTTTCTGTATCAGATGCTTCATGTTACAAAGTCAAAGATTTTTATGTATTTGCATGTGTAAAATTCAGAGCTGGTGATGTGTTCAACAAAGAACAATCAAAGAAAAATGTATAAATGAGTCATAAATCCTTAAATACTGAGGTGAATATTTTGAGCAGTGGGTTATACTGAGTTTGGGCTGAACGTCGTGAGGAAAAGAAACGTCTTTTGTGAGAGCCAAAATAAATAAAATATTTCACCAAACGAGCTCAGATCAGGAGAACATCTAACCCCGAACGACACGGTTACACCTGCAAGCGGCAATGAAGGGCTTTGCCAAACTGAACTTGTGGTTTGGGTGTCCACGGCGAGACCTCGTGTAGTACAACTTTTCAAATATAAAACGTGTTGAGTTTATATGAGTAAAATGAGCCTGGGATGAGATGAAGCGTCACGTTTCAAAAGTGTGACTGATCAGATCATTTATTCAGATTCTCGGCAGGAGAAGATGCAATTTAGAGATAAAATGTGTGAAAACATTTATCTGTGAATATGTGAAATATGTGTGTTCATGTTTTTTTAGGCGAGTTTATTTGTACAGCACAATTCAAACACAAAGTCATTCAAAGTGTTTTACAGAATAAGAAAGACATTAAAATCACAAAATAATCACAAATAATCATCATAAAATTAACATTAAAGGAGAAAAGTGCAGAATAAAACTCTTTCAGTCACATAAACTGAACAGAGTCTGGATTTAAACATGTCAAAGTCGAGACTGTGTCACATCTTCAGACTGTTCCAGGTTTTAACTGAACAAAACTGAAACTCTGAGTCTCCATGTTTAGTCCTGACTCTGGACCAGCAGATATAGATGTGAAATGTTCATCATGATTAAAGTTAATCGTTTCTTGTGTGTATAATCTGTATCATGATTAAAGTTATTTGAACTGAAGTCGTTTCTTGTGTGTTGTAGCGTGGGGGTGTGGCCTGCCCACGTTCCCCCCGGTGCTGAGCAGAGTGGTGGGAGGAGACGATGTGCGGCCTCACAGCTGGCCCTGGCAGGTACGACACGACACAACACAATACGACACAATACAACACAACACAAGACAATTTGATAAGATACAAAAATATGCTTCTATTCGAATGGTTCATAAAATCCTAAATAATACTGCACCTGCTCCTCTAAAACTATTCATCCACTTCACATCAGAAACAACCTCCAGAATCACACGGGCCTCCACCAGGGGGCAGTGCACCATCCCAAAGAGAAAAACTGCATTTGGACAATCAGCCTTTTCATATAATGTGATAAAAGAATGAACCATCTTCCAAATGATATAAAGAGCCGATCAAATGATGATTCTTTTTCCAATGAACTCAAAAAATGGTCATGGGCTCGTCAGACGTGTCAGTGTTAAAATACCTGCTTTTATTCCTTTGTTATAATATGTAATTAATATGTAATGTATGTCTCCTTTAATATGAAATGCAGGCACAAATCAATGAGATATTGTTTTAAATCATTTTATATTATTGACTATGTTAATTTCCACTGTGTCATTGTTTTATTGTTTGTCTGTGACAGCAGATGGAAACGAGATGTTGAGCTTTAATCTGGTGCAGATCGTCTCTGTTTTATGAGCATCATGTCTCTGAACATCGTCCCTTCAGATAAAGACTAAACTAAACTAACAACACGATACAACACAATACAACACGACACAACATGACACAATACAATACAATACAACACAACATGACACAACACCACATGACACAACACAACATGACACAATACAATACAATACGACACAATACAACACAACATGACACAATACAACACGACACAACACAATACAATACAACACAATACAACACAACATGACATGATACGACACAATACAATACAATACAACACAACATGACACAACACAGCACAGCACAACACAACATGACACAATACAATACGACACAACATGACACAATACAACACACCACGACACGACACGACACAACACAACACGATACAACACAATACAATACAACACAACATGACACAACACAGCACAACACAGCACAGCATAACACAACATGACACAATACAACACGACACAATACAATACAATACGACACAATACAACACAACACAACACAAAATGACACAATACAATACAATACAACACAACACAGCCCAACACAACATGACACGATACAATACGACACAACACGATACAACACAATACAATACAACACAACATGACATGACACGACACAATACTATACAACACGACACAACATGACACAATACAAGACAAGACAATACAATACAATACAACACAACACAATACAATACAGTACGACACAACACAACACAAGACAACACGACACAACACAGTACAATACAACACAACATGACACAATACAATACAACTCGACATGACACAACACAACACGACACAACACAATACAACACGACACAACACAACACAACACGACACGACTCTTATTCGTGAGTTTATAAGCAGCATTTTGACCTTTTTACTTCATTCAAACGAAACATTATTTTGCTTTAAATGGTTAATTGCTGCAGAAACTGTCGAAGGTTTTATGACTGAAACCCGAGGACAGTCTACAACTCCACCTGTGTGTAACTGACTAAGAGCAGGTCGTGTGTGTGGTTCTGCAGCGGCTCGTCTCATATTTGTGTGTTTGATTGATTTATTTAGGTTAAAGTTTAGGTTAAAGTTTGTCTAGTCGTGTTATGGTTAAAGTCAGTCACCAGAGACATTCATAAATGTCACAGTGATGTTCCCACAAAGCACAGAAACAGTTTGTGGGTGAATATTAATCACACTGTGAGACTCGTGTCATTTTATGGAGACATTTTTCTTTGTGGGGAACAGAAATCAGGTCTGTGCTGTGAATGTTTTATTAGATCAGGAAACATGATGGATAAAACAGGTTAAGATCTGGGTTAAATATGTTTATCTCAGATGGTTTAGTCCTGGACACATCTGCAGCTGTGCGTCCAGAGCAGTGAATCTGTCTGTGGGACTGGATATATCTCTCTCTTTTACTGTCTTAAAAACCTTAAAAACAGAACTAGTTCATTTCAAAGTGGTTATTCGTCTCTGATCTCACACACAGTAAAACTAACAGCTTCATAACTGCACTTCCTGATTCTCGGACAATTATTCTAATGAGATGCAAACAGGAAGCAACAAACTTAATTTAAGTTAAGAGCCGTTTGTACAATAAAACTGAACTGACAGGACATATTTTACTCAAAGACACAGAAAAACTCAGGTACAGAGTCTTTGAGAACAGAGACAGACTCCAGGTGATAAATGTGAAAAAGTAACGAAACAAACAACTCACAATCTGTCTGTGTGTGTGTATTTGTATGTGTGTGTATGTGTATGTGTGTGTATTTCTGTGTATTTTTATGTGTCTGTGTGTGTGTGTGTGTATCTCTGTGTATTTGTATGTGTGTGTGTGTGTGTGTGTGTGTGTGTGTGTATCTCTGTGTATTTTTATATGTGTGTATGTGTGTGTGTGTGTATCTTTGTGTATTTTTATGTATATCTGTGTGTGTGCAGGTGTCTCTTCAGTCGGGAAAGTACGATCACTGGAGTCACGCCTGTGGAGGGACCCTCATCTCGTCGGAGTGGGTGGTGACTGCTGCCCACTGCCTCCTGTACGACACAAACACAAATCTGTGTGTTTTCTGTTTTTAGACGATGATGGTTTAGTGTTTTATTCAGATAAAGATACTTTCTTGTTTATGTTTGACCCTCGGGCCTCAGTGAGTGATCACCTCAACAAAGATTCGTGAACTTCATTTAAACGAATAAGCAGCACAGCTTTTACAATTAAGAGAAGGAAACTAACTTCACAGATACTGTCAAGAATAAATAAATAAAAATGTGATTTAAAGATGCCAAACAAAATGCCACCAAAATAAACTGCTCAATGTTTCATATAAAACACAACCCGACAATAACAAAACAAACTTAGAAAATAAACAGATCATTTGCATTTTGACAATAATCTAAACAACAGCAAATAACTGAAAATGTGGCACAGCTGAGACTGAACGAACTTTACTTCAGTTTTAACTGAGGTGACGTTAATGCTCCACGTTATTATTAACATTATAAAGTCACTTTTTCACTGTGGAGCTCCGTCTCCCTGCGCGTCGCTGAGCTGCAGGTCACTCCAGTGTCTACAAATGGTTTTAAACATTTAAAGTGCCCAATCGTACAGTAAAAGAACAATCTGCAGCGTTTCTCAGAAGCTGTGAGTCACAGGTACCGTTCATACCTTTTATTTGTCTGGAAATGACGGACAAACCCTTTTCCTGGCTCCTCCGGTGGGACCCCAAGGCGTTCCCAGACCAGCTGAGAGACGTAGTCCCTCCAGAGTGTCCTGGGTCCTCCTCCTGGTGGGACATGCTCAGAAAACATTATTATTATTATTTTACAGCTGCAAAACTGAATCACAATATGACCAAAAGTAGATGGCCACATGGATCATGATTAGATTTTTATAATTCTATGTCCAGCTCTAAAATGAAGAATAAAACTTGTGTAAACGACATGATTAAACTGTTTGTGTCTGACAGGAGTGGATACAGTTACCGAGTCCAACTGGGGAAGCACAGTCTGGAGGAGGACGAGGAGGGTTCTCTCACTCTGAGCCTGTCCAAGACCATCAAGCACCCCAAATACAACGACCACATGAGCAGGTAACCCCCGAGAAACACCCCAAATACAACGACCACATGAGCAGGTAACACCCGAAACCCCAAAATACAACGACCACATGAGCAGGTAACACCCGAGAAACACCCCCAATACAAACCACCACCACATGAGCAGGTAACGCCCGAGAACACCCCAAATACAACGACCACATGAGCAGTAACACCCGAGAAACACCCCAAATACAACGACCACATGAGCAGGTAACACCCGAGAAACACCCCAAATACAACGACCACATGAGCAGGTAACACCCGAGAAACACCCCAAATACAACCACCACATGAGCAGGTAACACCCGAGAAACACCCCAAATACAACGACCACATGAGCAGGTAACACCCGAGAAACACCCCAAATACAACGACCACATGAGCAGGTAACACCCGAGAAACACCCCAAATACAACGACCACATGAGCAGGTAACACCCGAGAAACACCCCCAAATACAACCACCACATGAGCAGGTAACCCCGAGAACACCCCAAAATACAACGACCACATGAGCAGGTAACACCCGAGAAACACCCCAAATACAACGACCACATGAGCAGGTAACACCCGAGAAACACCCCAAATACAACGACCACATGAGCAGGTAACACCCGAGAAACACCCCAAATACAACCACCACATGAGCAGCAGGTACACCCATGAACACCCCAAATACAACACCACATGAGCAGGTACACCCGAGAAACACCCCAAATACAACGACCACATGAGCAGGTAACACCCGAGAAACACCCCAAATACAACCACCACATGAGCAGGTAACACCCGAGAAACACCCCAAATACAACCACCACATGAGCAGGTAACACCCGAGAAACACCCCAAATACAACGACCACATGAGCAGGTAACACCCGAGAGAAACACCCCAAATACAACGACCACATGAGCAGGTAACACCCGAAACACCCCCCAAATACAACGACCACATGAGCAGGTACCCACACCCGAGAAACACCCCCCAATACAACCACCACATGAGCAGGTAACACCCCCAGAACACCCCAAATACAACGACCACATGAGCAGGTAACACCCGAGAAACACCCCAAATACAACCACCACATGAGCAGGTAACACCCGAGAAACACCCCAAATACAACCACCACATGAGCAAACACCCCAAAACACCCCAAATACAACCACCACATGAGCAGGTAACACCCGATAGAAACACCCCAAATACAACCACCACATGAGCAGGTAACACCCCAAATAAAACCACCACATGAGCAGGTAACACCCGAGAAACACCCCAAATACAACCACCACATGAGCAGGTAACACCCGAGAAACACCCCAAATACAACGACCACATGAGCAGGTAACACCCGAGAAACACCCCAAATACAACGACCACATGAGCAGGTAACACCCGAGAAACACCCCAAATACAACGACCACATGAGCAGGTAACACCCGAGAAACACCCCAAATACAACCACCACATGAGCAGGTAACACCCGAGTCCATTTTGTGAAATAAAGGACCTTTAAATAGTTTATGTCACAGTTTTATGACACTAACGTCTCTCTGACAGAAATGACATCGCTCTGCTGAAGCTGGAAAGACCCGTGACCTTCTCCGACACCATCAAACCTGCCTGTCTGCCACAAGAGGGCGCTATTCTGCCCAATGGAGCTCCCTGCTACGTGACGGGCTGGGGCCGCCTCACCAGTCAGTACCTCACTCCTCTCCACAGTGACACTACACAAAAAAACACCTCCACATCACACTCATCTGTCGTGATAGAGCTAAACTTTAAAAATGTTGTTTTAAAATGTGAATAAGCAACACCAGGAACAATAATAGTTAAGTATAAGTGGTTATTTAAAGGTACACTGTGTAACTTTTTAACTAGAGGCCTGGAACGTTACACAGTGTGCCAGTAAACTCACCTGTCCTGCATTAATTCAATTATAAGTGATACTATTCCTTTAAAATACCCTGAAAAACATACAAATAACACTCTACTTACATCATCCGCTTGTCTCCATGGAGATTAAAACTTTTAAAGGTCCTATATTATGGAAAATTGACTCTTGAAGCTTTAAGGCATGTTATAACGCTGTTTTCTCCTCAAAAACAGACCTGAAGATGTGATTTGTTTCTTTATTTTTCGTCTGTTACATCTCCAAAGTTCAAAACGCTCTGTTCCACCTTGTGATGTCATGAAGTGGTAGTTTTCAAGTGAACATCTCCTTTTACCTTTAGTTCAGTCGAGATAAGTGGCTGTTCCAGGAGCTGAAATCAATCCATCCGAGTTTAAAAACACAGTGGAGCACTTCCTGTATCACCACATGATGACATCACAAGGTGGAACAGAGTGTTTTCAGTCTGAGAGAAGAACACATTTTGAGTGTTACACATTTTGAACTTGTGGGATGTTTTTGATGAGGAAACATTCTAACATAGATCAGAAAATAGCGTAAAATGACTTTTAAACGTTGAAACGTTCCAGCCAAAGCTGAAGCGTCTCCACAGAAGTTTTCAGGTTGTGGATTCTCCAAAAATAAAGTTACATTCTGAACTTTTAAGCCACGTTTTAGTCCCGGCTCGACCTGATCAGTTTAACTATTTAATACATGAAAAACCTGCAATTTTCAACAGAATTTACATAGTCAGAGAAAATATGAAGTTTATTTATGACGTTTTAAGATGTTCGTCTGACCTCTCTCCTCTCCTCTCTCGTCTCCTCCCTCCTCTCCTCTCCTCTTTCGTCTCCTCCCTACTCTCGTCTCCTCTCCTCCCTCCTCTCCTCTCCTCCCTCCTCTCCTCCCTCCTCTCCTCTCCTCTCTCCTCCCTCCTCTCCTCTCTCCTCTCTCCTCCCTCCTCTCCTCCTCCCTCTCCCCTCTCCTCTCCTCCTCTCCTCTCCTCTCCTCCTCTCCTCTCCTCCCTCCTCTCTCCTCTCCTCTCCCCTCCCCCTCTCTCTCCTCTCCTCTCTCCTCTCCCCTCTCTCCTCTCCTCCCCTCTCCTCCTCTCCTCTCCTCTCCTCCCTCCCTCCTCTCCCTCTCTCTCCTCTCCTCCTCCTCTCCTCTCCTCCTCTCTCCTCCTCTCTCCTCCCCCTCTCTCCCTCCCTCCTCTCTCTCCTCTCCTCCCCTCTCCTCCTCCCTCTCTCTCTCTCCTCCTCTCTCCTCCCTCAGCCTCGGGCCCCGGGGCCGTCCTCCTGCAGCAGGCGCTCCTCCCCGTGGTGTCGTTTGAGATCTGCTCTCAGGACGACTGGTGGAGCTTCCTCCTCACCAGAGACATGGTCTGTGCCGGAGGAGACGGCATCAAGTCGTCCTGTATGGTGAGAGACTTTAAGTACTGCACTTTTATATTATCTTCAGAACGAGCAGAAAACTGGGCCGTACAGAGTCACATGTTTTTATGAACGGAAGAACACTTTGGTAAAATAAAAGTAGAAGAGAATAGCTCCTTAAAAGTCCAGATTTTGGTTATTTAATGTTTTGTTCGTCCAAATATGTTCACTTCAAATTATAAATCAGACGTTATATCCAGGAACATTTGATTCACCTGGTTGTACTTTTACTTTTACCAAATACTGTTTTACTCTCTACTTCTCTCTTGAGTAAAGACAACATGTATTTTGTAATATCGTGTTGAAGTAACTGTACTTCCACTACAAACCTCTGAACTAAAGGTGTTTTTACTTCATCTCCAGGGGCCAAGGTCGTAATATTTGGGAAATATTTGATTTAATTCGTACTTACACTTCTTTTAAATCTGGGGCGTCAAACACAGTAGAATGGCTGCCTTCAAAGGGCCAGATGTAAAATAAATCTAACTACTTTTTTAAACTTGTTAATTAACTCTTTCTGTATTTATTACTTATTCAAGTTACAAATATCACAGGGGCATTTGCCTAGATGTATAAATATGTTTGTGTAACTGTGTATCTCTTGATAAAATGACATTTTAAGACCATCAGACCTTTTAATTGACCCTGTCGGGGCCACATAAAATGACGTGGAGGGCCACATTTGGCCCGCGGGCCTTGAGTTTGACACATGTGGTTTAAAGCAGCACATGACGTATATTTAACCATTAGATTATTCCATTAGGAGGAGTTAGAAGAGATGTTGTTGTTATGTTTGTGTCTGTGAACTAAATGTTTTATAAATGTCGTATTTAAAGGGTGAGTCGTGTTGTATTTGATGCATGTACCACATATTTTACACGTCTTTCATCCACCTTCAGTAAACTGTTCTTTTTACTTCACATCAGCCTGTCCAAATGAGTATTTTTGCTCTAACCTGGCACCAAACATCTTTCATGTTTTTGAAGGTTCACGTCCCTGTCTAAATAAAAGCAGAACATACTTACACTGCACCATCTAAACTCGGCTGTGTCCGTGTCCCTCCCTCACACCATGTTTTTCTCTGTTCCTCAGGGAGACTCGGGCGGTCCTCTGAACTGTCAGAGCTCTGACGGCTCGTGGGAGGTCCACGGGGTGGTGAGCTTCGGCTCGGGTCAGGGCTGTAACGTGGTCCAGAAGCCCAGCGTGTTCACCCGGGTCAGCGCCTACAACGCCTGGATCAGCTCCGTGAGTCGTTTATTTTTGGACCATGATGTCAAGAGCTGAGGACTGAAAGGCCATTAAAGACTCTAATGTTCCACAGTCTGGCATTACACATATTGATCTCTGTGGAGACGAGCAGGTAGAGCCATTACGCCGTGTTACGGGTCAGATCTGTGAACAGGCAGTAAAAAAACTTTCCTTTTATCAGTAAAAACATCTGTACTGAAGAAGTGCAAAGTGTTAAAGTTTAATGTGGAGCAAAAACACCAGGGAGACAAGGAGAAAGATTCATTTATGATCATTTCAATTGTTTATCAAAAGGAAGATGAAAATAAGCTTTATCCTCAGCCAAAATATTACAAAAACCGTTAAAAACCATTAAAAACCTTGCATTTTAGGGCGTTCTATTTATGTCTTTATTGACAAACTAAACAGGAAGTGAAGTGCAGCTTTTGTTTTTTCAGACGATGTCGAGGAACTGAGGAAACGCTGCGTCCGACTGAAGCAATAAAAGAAGAAAACACCTGCCCCACTGATCCGTGTCCACACTCATCACTAAACACGACTCTTCTATTAAAGATTCTGGTCCAAACTGAGACGTTTCTGTGTTTAATCAGACTTAAGTGTAACAGGAGCAAACAGGAGCACGGGATAAAACTCTACAGCTCTGAAAAACAAGTGGATTCACAGTAAAATGCAGAAGATGACTTTTCAATATACTTTTTTTTTTTTCTCTTTATAAAACTGGCTGTTGGTGCTGCTATTTTATCTCAGATGCTACACCAAAAATCTCATTATCTGATTTCCAGAGTTATCAGATTATAAAAATATGCAAACACTGTCCTTGGACTCCAGTCTCTCACATCTGACGTGATTCATCTGTTTTCTATCTGACAGTTCACACCTGTGCAGGTTTTGGCAACGAAAAATACACAAAAAATCAAACTAAAGCTACTGCTACTGCCACACACTGCAGGATTTTTGAGTTTTAAAAATTTTTAAACATTGGACAGAAAGCACAGGTCACAGACATGAGGAGAATTGTCTCTGATTTTACATTTTACAATCCTCCGAGAGCAAAGACTGGAGTGAAGAGACTGCACACGACAAGCTAAAAGTTATAAAAGCGAAAACTAAACTGAAGCGACTCACTTTTGAGACTGTTCAAAATGAGCAGAGCGCTGCACTTACAGGTTATATGCAAGTCAAAAGTGTCAAAAAGTCATGTTATTTCTTAAAATGTAGCTTAGAAAATGTTTTGCAGACGCAGGAAATCATCTTTTTACTCTTTTACTGATCTACAGCACTGCACCAAACCTCAGCGAGATTTAAATAAACATGACTCACGAGAGGAAAAACTCTCACCTTTTTCTCACTTTTATTTTTTAAAACAAAGCTTCAAACTGGATTATTAGTGATGTTTTGTCGACTGGTGCCACGGATTTGCAGGGAGAACAGTTTAACTTCAGTTTTCAGCATTTCTCATGTTATGTTGAGCCTCGGTGTCTCGTCTGACAGTTTTGTTGTTTGGTTCAGTGATGTTTTGTGGTTAGAGTCTGACACTGAACCAAACACCAGGGCTTCAAAACGACACATGAAGATCCAAAGTTGGGTCACGTCCCTCTAACGGGGAGAAGCTCATCGAATCCTGAATCGAGCAGATTATCGTGAGTGTGGCAGGTTTTATGTTGTGTTAAACCTTCGTGACGTTGAAGTTCCTCTGGGCTCAATTTGACCCCAGTTTGTTTCTTTTATAACTCAGCCATAAAGTAACAGACTTTTTAAAGAATTTGGGGCCTATTTTCAGCCTGACTTAAGACCGACACCAAACGTATTTATTTATTTATTCTTTTTTTTATTTTTATTTTGGCTAGTAGGCCATATTTTAATGAAAAATGTGCATTTTTGGACCTCAAAATCTCCTGCAATTCTTAATTTCCACCACTGTACTTGACAAACACAGTGAGCTGAGTGATAAGAAACAAACCCAGAGGAACTTCAACCGATTATTTTTTATTTTTGATAGAAATCATCAATTTTCAACCCTTTTGATGAAGAAATGACCGAGTTCTGCCGTCATAGACCTGCTTTTGGGGTCATAAATTAAACCTGTCACACAACACAGAATAGAGGCACCTTCATTCATCTTTAATCTTCTAAATCTAAATACAAGTTACTCAAAATATGCACTGATCTGACACGTCTCCAGGTGTTTTGGGTGATTTTTGCTGCTGGATCTAATTATTGTGTTATTTTTATTGCCCATGAACAGAATCTCTGCTTTTTACTTCAGGAGGTAAATCACACATCGTGTTACTTACAAATATGTTATTTTATTTATAAAACACTAGTGGAAATATTCCCACAAAAACAGAATATTTACAGGAGATTTTCACAGTACAAACTTTAGAAAAGTCAGAAACAGCCATGAGACGGAGACGCGGCATCGTTTGCAAACATGAAAAAGAAATATTGCATATCGTGTAAAATAAATTCAAATATTCAAAGTATAAATGACAAAATGTCCATTATATTATAAAAAATACAAATCTGTATTAAAAACAAACACTTTGAGCGAGAGAGTGGTACAGCAGAGAACGTCCAGTCACACAGATTTATAATAAATACAAAAAAGTTATATTAACACAAACACGTTGAAATGATGTTATAAGTTATAAAACATCACACTGTTCAGCTGATCCCTGGAAACGAGGAAGGGCATCTGGCATAATTATCTGTCCATCAAAATCATGTTAAAACAGGGAAATGTTTAAGAATAACCTTCTGTTTTATTTCTTTCAATGAAGTAAATGTGGAAAATGTGCAGCTGTGATGTAGAAAACTGGAGGCCTCGTGTTCTGTCCTCGTCCAGATCATTCTTTGAATAGTTTTGTGCATTAAAACGAAACAGTGACGAGCGACGGAGCCACAGAAGAGGCTCTGTGCCGGGGTCAAGTCCCCAGAGCGAAAAGACGGAGACCTCCAACTATTCACACACACTTCACCAGAAGAAGACCTCCAACTATTCACACACACTTTACTTCTGCACTGTCAAGATGAAATACTTAAACATGTCGGAAGTAAATGACGCGGGACGGTTAGTGTTTTATTATTACGATATCAGTGTCAATACTTTTATGGTGGTGATAAAAAGTTACACAACTTCTGGTATTTTCAGTCACTAACAGGCTGGTTTTCACAAAGTGTGTTTTTTTATTTATTAAGCTATATATTTGAACATTCTTCTCGTTTGAAAGATGAAACTTTGCATAGAAACCACTGTAAAACAGATATTCCTGGACTTCCAACTTCCTGTTTTAAGGCGCCATTTTGAGGACCTACTCGACCATTCAAAAGATACAGGGCGGCCCAAAAGTCACTGACACTTTTAAATCTTCAGTAGCTCCTTTAATTCTTAAGTTAAACTCACCAAATTTTAGCAGTAGATAAACTGAACCTTCACAGATTTTTGTCAATATAAACGGTTATAATTGTTCACTTACACTTGAACTTATCACGACTTAAACTAGAGGAAGTAAAAATGACCTAATCTGTCTCTTATTTGATCCTGATGTCACGTTTGAAGTGGTTTATTGTCTGAGGTTTATTCACAAACACCTTTTCTTTAAGATAGACCCACAGGAAGAAATCAGGACGAGTCAGGTCTGTGGAGATCACATACTGCCCCCTGTCTGTGAAAAACACTTATTATTCCTTTAATGGCATTTACTCTTGGGGCATCTCTGGTATTAGAATGTGGACGGTAACACCTCTGGGTTTGTGAATTTGACCCATGTGACTCAAAGTACCACTGTACAATGAGGGTTCGTTCCTCGGTGCTGGATTTGCTCAGATTAATGTGGGAAGAGTCGTTCTAAATGCTCTGAGAAAATAAAAGAAAAATATTTAGAAACAAAAGAGTTATGAGTTTTTTTCAACTGTCAGTGACTTTTGGGCCGCCCTGTATAAGATTTTGTTTTGAGATGTAAACTGCTGTGATAATTCTGCTATTTTTTCATCACTTTTAAACCATGAATTGTCCTGATGATGGAAAACAGAACAATCAGAGCATGAAAAGGAGCAAAGGAGCAAAGGAGCAAAGGAGTGTGGTTGTAATGTTATAATCTGTTTTAAAAGAGCCACTTGTTTCCTATAAACTTCAGACGACACACTGCGGAGGACTATAAAAACTAATGTGAACGTCAATCATTTATTTTCCAAGATGTCGTTTCGTTTTTAGCGGTGACCTGCACATGACTGAAGCGGCGGACTGGAAAACACCCGAGGGTACCGTTTTCATTAACAGAAGCGTCACAGAGTTGACTTTAAAGCAACACTGTGTAACGTTGGGTGTGTCGTAGTTAAAGGTAACACAATACAGACTTTACTTGGCCTACAGTGCGCAGTAGGGGGCGCACTTCTTCCATACAGCATGTTTAAGGCAGCTTCCAGTCTATAAATGCAAATTAAAACAGGTTAGGCTCCATTTTTTACAGCACGAGGTATTAAACTCATTTCTAAAGTGCCAAATTCTAAGGTTTCACCAGAAAACAGAACGAATGTTACATTGCTAACAGTTTACAACAGCACCAATGTAACAGAATGGCACTTTAGGCGATTTATCTTCTTTAAAGGCCATTGTGTTTGTAAAAAAAACTGTAATGGAGTAACACAAATGTTAGGAAATAGACAGCACAACGTATAAAAATCTAAATATTGTGAAAGACACTGAAACGGTGACATAAGAGGCATCTGTAAACAAGGAGAAAATGTAAAAATCCAGCTCAAACAGACACAGACGTGGGACGAATTGGCACTTCCTGAGACAAATTAGGTAAGAAAAGATGCAGTATGTGAACAATAAATAGTTATCTGCTGTTTATCTCTGGACAGGAAGGGCATCTGGCATAAAATATGATGTTGAATGTTGAAATGTGCTGGAGTAATTTAGAAATTATCCACATCTGGGCATCTGGTTTCAGTCTGGTTCTTTTCAATTTGCCAAATACTGCATGCATTTTAACCAATATCAACCATTTATTTCATTTTAAAAGTAAATTGTGGTCATACCAAATCCTGAAAGACCCGATATTTTGACGTTATTTAAAGCGAGAGCAGTGAAGGCAGCGTCCGTCGAGCTGGTGAAGTTGGGTGAAGCTTATTTCCTCGCTGTATCATTCTCACTGCCGTAATGTCTGGATTAGAAGTGCACTTGAATTCTCCTCAAGTCCTTTGGCACCGACGGCTTTTTCTCAGATCCATCCTGCGAAAACATTCAGTGCTTTGAAAGAAAATGGCAACGTGTTTCAAGACATCGTTTTATAAAGTGCCATTTGGTTTGTCCATGTTTAAAGTTTCGGACGATTTCAAACAGAAACATTCCCGACGTTTAAAGCGGAGGCACTTTATCTTCATACTGCGGCGGCGGGGTTAGAGGTTCGATGCTTATATGCGTCGGCGCTTGGGGTATTCCATCATCTTTCATGTGTAATTTTTCAGATTTTATCCTTCGAATCTTGATGGGCAGCAGTTTGTTTTTCCCCAGTTTGCGGTTAGCGTTAGCGGGTTGTTCGTTTGTCGTGATGGTGTTGGCGCTCGCTCCCTCGGACTCGTACTGCAGATTGTCGGGGGGCACCAGGTCGTCGTAGGAGGGGAGCTGGGAGACGCTCGGGCGCAGGTTGCTCTGTCGGACGGGGTACTGCCCGCTGCCCACCGCCTCCTCGTAGGTGGGGACGGCGTAGCGCTGGGCCTGCTCCTCGGCTCTGAGGGACGAGGAAAAGAGGAGAGACGTTAGAGACGGAAGAGACTCTACAAACACGGACTTCAGAAAACTGTGAAACTGGAGCGTTTCCAGATACAGGTATCAGTCGGTTATTGGACATTTTGCCGATATTTTGTACTGATACGTCACTCACTGTTGTGTTATTCATTCCAAGTTTTGTCCTTTTGTCTCGACTAAATGAGTAAAAATGAAAACGGAATCTAAGAAGTACATCTGGCATAAAATCTTCAATTTGTCAAATACTAAACAGACCGAGTAAAAATGACTCAAATATGTCTGTTTACACAATCATGCAACTAGTCAGTCATATCCCATATATATATATATATTACATCACATGTGTCAAACTCAAGGCCCAAGGGCCAAATGTGGCCCTCCACATCATTTTATGTGGCCCCGACAGGGTCAATTAAAAGATCTGATTTATGGTCTTAAAATGTCATTTTATCAGGAGATACAGTTACACAGCCATAATTTTACATCTAGACAAATGTATCTGCAATATTTGTAACTTGAATAAGTAATAAATACAGAAACAGTTAATTAACTTAAAAAAAGTTTAGTTAGATTTATTTTACATCCGGCCCTTTGAGAGTGACCATTCTGCTGATGTGGCCCTCGGTGAAAATGTTTTTAACGTCCCCCTGATTTACATGATATAGGCTCAGAAACTACAAAAACAGGTCTATAAACAAACAGCCCAAACACATGTGTTTTTGTTTGTCTCCTGCATGTTGAAATAAATCCAGGTGTTACACTTGGATTAAAACTCTGAAAGCTCCAAGGCAAAACAATGTCACAAGAGGTTATGACATAACACTATTTCATGACTATGTTCGGCTTGAGGCTGATGAACCACCAGTTACATAATAAATGCATCACATTTACCGTTAGCGTCACTTTAAATGACATTTCTCGTACTGTGAGAATAAATCAGGTTAATCTTCACCCAGTTCCACAGAGGAGCTCGGTCCACACCTCAGTCCCACCTGCTCTGAACTTTGACTCACTGCTGCTGTGGCCACATCGTTCAGGTTTAAACAAATATTAAACTGCCTCTTTGTTTTTGCTTTGAACCGTCTTATTGTCACGGCCCTCGACCTTCAGTTCTTTTTATTGTTTGTATTTGTCTCTGTTTCATGTGGGTGTCTCTGAATTTATCCGACATTTCCCATAATCCTGCCGGGTGAAGCCCTCAGATGTGATGTTACTGTAACATTTGTGTTTTAGTTACCTTTACATTTTTGTTCAAACCCTTGTAAGGTTCCCTTTACTTATATATATTTTTGTCCCTTTTTGTTTAGTTCACTCTTACCTTCCTGTTCATTAAATTACTTTTTAATTGACCATTTTCCATCTTGGTTTTTCTTTAGTCACTTCCCCGTCTCCACACGAGCTGCGTCGTAATAATGTTCATGCATAAAAAAAGTTGTCATTTGTTTCACTTACATCTGTGTGTGTGTGTGTGTGTGTGTGTGTGTGTGTGTGTGTGTGTGTGTGTGTGTGTGTGTGTGTGTGTGTGTGTGTGTGTGTGTGTGTGTGTGTGTGTGTGTGTGTGTGTGTGTATATATATTCTTCATTCTCTCAAGAGCTCAAAACGCCGTCTCACTGGCTGATGTCATGAGGTGGGACTGTCTGTCACCAGGAAGTGCAGCGAACTTACAAACTTCACTGGAATCACCCAAATGTCTGAACACTACAGCTGCAGGTTTTATTCGCAGCTAATAGTTAATTTAAGTTTTATATTCCACATCGTGTCCTTTGTGCAGAAAACAGGCCTGATTATTTCAAGGATTTTTGAACAATAAAACACCTGCAAATCAATAACTTTCCAGGCAAAGCAATAACATCTCCATGGAGACGAGCAGGTGGTAGACTCTCCATCGCAAAGGTACCGTAGTGTATCTTTAAACCAGTTTACTCTGCTAGCACTATATAAGTAAAAAGAAACAAAAAAGACAAAAAAAAAAAAAAAAAAAAGCCCCACTGCGCAACATTTCATACACCAAAAAAAAAAAAAAAAAAAATAATAATAATAATAAATAAATAAATAATAATAAAAATAAATAAAAAAATAAGAAAAACTAAAATAAAAATAAAAACTAAAATAAAAGCTTTTGTTTCATGTGTTTTTCTTGTTCAAAATATACTGAAACACAAGGATCCTTTTGCTGAATGGGCTCGCCGTTCCACAGACCTCCCTCACCAGAGTTTTGTTCAAAGCTCTTACGTTTCAGTGTCGGTCTGGCCTGCTGCCGCCTGGCGCTGCGCCTGCTGCTGCTGGAGAAACTGCTGCTCTCTCTGCTTGTTCCTCATCCCCAAACACATGGACAGAAGCAGGACGGCCACGCCGCAGCCGACCAGAACAAACGCCACGGACGACGCTTTGCTCTTCTTCCCGGTCGGGTCGGGGTCGGAGCTGTTGCCGTTGTTCGTGGGCTCGGCCGGGACCACGCTCCACACGATCATGACGATGCCCAGCGCCACCAGCCCCACGCCCAGGGCACACAGGGCGTACTGCGAGCCCGAGTTTCCCGTGTTGGTGTTATTGACGGTGCTGCTGACGGTGCTGCGGCGGCCATTTTGGCTCGTGGCGGCGTCCGCAGTTGAACGCATTTTCGAAGGAGGAGAATTCCTGGTACAGAGGGATCAGCGACGTCAGATTCTGCCAAGAGAAAAACAGAAAGTTGGGAGTTGGTTAAAAACAGTAATAATTTGTCACATTTAGAGATTGACCGACGGGTTTTACATCAGTTTAGAATCGAGAGAAACCGACGGCAGACGCTGTCGGACAGATGTGACCATTTTCATCCAAAATTGACTCGAAACTGGCTGAGAGCTGCGCAGTGTCGTCATCACAGTAAAATGTTCACATAAACCTTCGAGTTGAGCTGAGATAATCGACTTATCGTTCAGTCTGTGAAAACTAGAACAATATTTCTTTGGGGTCAATATTTATCATGGCGACTTTTTTTTTTTTGCACTACTGGGGAATCTTTGGTTATAGTTTGGCTAAATAATAAGATTTAAGCTGTAAAAGGTTGAATTAATAACTTATTACAGACGCAAACTCACGACTAAAGTGTTTCATTCTGATGTTTATTTATTGCAGCTCATGATTTTTTTTAATCTTGTACTTTTAGAATAGTTTTTGTGCTTTAAATCAGCTCTGGGATTATTGTGTCCTGAACAAAAACAGTGGTATAAATTAGTTGCAGTAAATACAGAGGATAAATGATAAAACTGTGACTGTGACAGGACAGACTTACAGATCGCTGCTAAAACGAGAAAATGTGGGTCTGCTCTGCCAGGGACCGTCTACAGACACATGTTTGTTTGAAAAAGATGCTACAAAATGGTTTTGTTTATTTATATATCTTTTTTAATATGTGTATTTGGTTTATAAAAGTAAAGAGAAATGTCTAGGCTGTAATAGATTAATCAGATCTTAAAGAAACAAACTAAAATCATGCTTTACAAAGAAACACTGAACAAATGCAAGAAAATAACTCATTGTTGGGCTGTTTCTGGCTCAGTTGCTTAGAGATTTTCTTTAAGTTTTGAGAAACAATCTGCCCCTTCGAGCTAAAGGGAAAATAAAGAAACGATAAGTATAAAAGGTGGAACATTTTCCTCCATGTGGCTTTATCGTCTGTGTGATGTGTCTTTCCTGGAATTATCCACAATGATCAGATTGTTTTATTGATGGTAAATAATTAATGGGCCTGTGTAGAACAGAAGTACATTTGCTGCAGCTCAATGATTAAATACATTAAAAATGAAAAACCTCACAAATGAAGCACAAATATAATTCCACACTGCATTATTTATCACACAATATGATCCGTATCAGGACCAGCTCTGAGCAGGATCTGCGACGGGAGTTTCCCACAGACGGCGTCTATTTGGGGCTCGTCTCGATGTTAAGTCTCTGAACATTGCTCTATTTTTAATTCATCATTGACTCTCTCTCAGACGGCTTTATACATTTAAGTACAATTCTGCCAGCAGTACTTGTAATTGAGTACATTTTTATCCATGTAACTGTACTTTTACTTCAGTACAATTCTCAGATTCTTTTCCACCATTGACCATCTAAAAAAAAAATAATAAAATAACACAAAAAAAACTTCATAACTCTCTTGTTTCTAAATATTTTTCTTTTATTTTTCAGAGCCTTTAGAACAACTCTTCCCACATTAATCTGAGCAAATCCAGCACCGAGGAACGAACCCAGATTTTATCTTAAAGAAAAGGTGTTTGTGAATAAACCTCAGACAATAAACCACTTCAAATGTGACATCAGGATCAAATAAGAGCCAGATTAGGTCATTTTTACTTCCTCTAGTTTAAGTCGTGATAAGTTCAAGTGTAAGTGAACAATTATAACCGTTTATATTGACAAAAATCTGGGAAGGTTCAGTTTATCTACTGCTAAAATTTGGTGAGTATAACTTAAGAATTAAAGGAGCTACTGAAGATTTAAAAGTGTCAGTGACTTTTGGGCCGCCCTAGTTCAGACGAGCTGATAAACTGAGCCCTGAACAAAGCAGGATAAAAAAAACAGCGGAAAGTGTTTATCCTTCAATATGAATGATATAAAAACTACACTGAAAACACAGCAGCATCTTCTTCAAATCAGACTGTGGTAAAAACAATATTTCTTAATACGACTATCACAGATTCTGACACCTACAGAACAAACACGTAGTAATATCTGGTTTTTACTCGCTGCAAATAAATAAATCTGTTTCTATAATCTTTTTACACTTTTCATGACGGTCCCTGGACTGTAAAAACGACGTTTACAAAAAGATGATCAAAGTGACAAAAATGTTCTTTATTTTGTCGTGTGGTCGTTTCATTTGACCGAATACAGAACTTTTGACCACCACTTAACCAAATATTTTCTTACCTGAAGTGAGTCCCTCCAAAACAGACAAACACAATCCCTCCGGTCCTGAGTATGAACGTGTGTAGTACTGCAGTGAGTCTGTAGTATAAAAGTGTGTACTCCAGTGAGTCTGTAGTATAAAAGTGTGTACTCCAGTGAGTCTGTAGTATAAAAGTGTGTACTCCTGTGAGTCTGTAGTATAAAAGTGTGTACTCCTGTGAGTCTGTAGTATAAAAGTGTGTACTCCAGTGAGTCTGTAGTATAAAAGTGTGTACTCCAGTGAGCTTCTGTCTGCAGTTTGCTCCTGTTTTAAGTCCTGGCTGCACATACTTATAAAAGTGTGTTTATGAGTCCTGAGTGAGTCTGTAGTATAAAAGTGTGTACACTTTCACCACTGTAGTATAAGTGTGTACTCCACATCTGTTCTGCGAATCGAGCTCAGACGAGCGTCACACTTTTATAACGCTCCAACTTCCCTCTAAAAGTCACCGCACTCGAGTCTGTAGTATACGAGTGTGTACTCAAGTGACACTAAGTAAGACAACTACTGAGCAGGAACGGCGCAGTTATACATCTGTTTAAAGTGCCGTCGTTCGCTGGGGTTAAGGTCAACTAGCATGCTAACACAAACTTCCTGCTCGTCAGACAACACCACGTGAGTCTGTAGTATAAAAGTGTGTACTCCAGTGAGATGTAGTATAAAAGTTGTCTAAAATGTTCCACGGTATCAAAGTAACTGTGTCCATCTCCACGCTGCAAACCGGGTGATGCCAAAAGAAGGAAAAAGAAGTTTCAGGTCAGATCTGTGTAAAGGCGAGCCCACGCTTACTAAGACTGCATACATAAGTTTAATGCCCTACTGCGGAACATTCCAGGCACAGCAACAGCAACAGCATCTCCTGGAGAGAAGCAGATTAACCCTGGAGAACCCACGGGGTCAAATTTGGTCGAAGTTAATTGCTGCTAACAAAATGAAAAAAAAAAAAAAAAAAGTATTCATCAAATTTCAATTAAAAACTTCAAAAAGCCCAGAGTGCCACTTCTGGCCCCTGCATAGAGACACCTAGTGGATGAATGTCGAACTAAAAATGAGCCAGAGTGGTAGTGACAACATGGCCGACCTGTTGAGTCTGGAAACTACCCACGCAAAATCATCTTCTCAGTAAACCAGCGGTTGGTAAAATTCTCTTTTTTGTCTAAAATCTTTTTAGTAATAGCTTGCATCTAGAATGTATCCATATTCTTGTTGGATAAATTAGGGGCCCAAAAGGGTCAAAAAGAACTGATCCTAAATTAGGGAATAACAAAATTGAAAAAGTGGATTACTAAGTGCATTAGTGAACTTTGGCATGCCCTTTTATGTAATGTTCCATGCACAGCATAAAAACAGAAGAAAATGGTTCTTGGAGAAGCAGGGTTAACAGAAAGTTCCACATTTCACCTGTAAAATGAACAGGAGATGTAACGATACGAAGGGAATCTGTTTAAGAAAATCACAATATTTTTCAAAATTATACTTTTGTCGCAACATAAGTATAAAAAGATCATTCTAGAGTCATTTTAAAACATAAAATCAAAGTAAGAAACCACAGGAAGGGCATCTGGCTTAAGAATCACTGTGGGAATCCCCAGAAAAACAACGAACTGTAATTTGTCGTGTCCAGTCTGTCCTGTATTTTTTAGACGTTTTATGGTAAATGTTCACATCTGCGCTCGCTCAGGATCAGATTCAAGTCCGTGATGTGGAAGAATTCAACAAATAATAAAAAAAAAGCGCCGCTGTGTCTCACGATGACACATCCACAGTTACACAACACTGAGCCACTACAGTTACGTCATTCATTCATTGTGTTATCACAGGTTTATGACACAGAGGATGGTGCAATCGACACGTTTCATTCACAAAAAGTCTGTGTGAATTTAAAAAAAGAAAAATATAAATGGTTAAACTTTACTATGAGACTGTTACATGTAAAATATCTGCATAAAAAGATGACATCAAATATAACTAGAACTTCAGTAGCCAACAATAATAATAATATATACAGTATTTTGCAAAATAATTGTTACTGACTGACAAAGTGGCCCAAAAGTCACTGACAGCTGAAAAAAACTCATAACTCTTTTGTTTCTAAATATTTTTCTTGTATTTTCTCAGAGCATTTAGAACGACTCTTCCCACATTAATCTGAGCAAATCCAGCACCGAGGAACGAACCCTCATTGTACAGTGGTACTTTGAGTCACATGGGTCAAATTCACAAACCCAGCGGTGTTACCGTCCACATTTTAATACCAGAGATGCCCCAAGAGTAAATGCCATTAAAGGAATAATAAGTGTTTTTCACAGACAGGGGGCAGTATGTGATCTCCACAGACCTGACTCGTCCTGATTTCTTCCTGTGGGTCTATCTTAAAGAAAAGGTGTTTGTGAATAAACCTCAGACAATAAACCACTTCAAACGTAACATCAGGATCAAATAAGTGACATTAGGTCATTTTTACTTCCTCTAGTTTAAATCGTGATAAGTTCAAGTGTAAGTGAACAATTATAACCGTTTATATTGACAAAAATCTGGGAAGGTTCAGTTTATCTACTGCTGAAATTTGGTGAGTTTAACTTAAGAATTAAAGGAGCTACTGAAGATTTAAAAGTGTCACTGACTTTTGTATTTTCCCTTTAAAAACCTAAAATAAAAATCACACCGAGCGCAGTATTCGGGCCGGAGCGTCTGCCACCTGCTCGTCTCCATGGAGATGTTGTTATTGCTTTGCCTGGAATGTTTCAGAATGGCATTAAACTCTTCTCTGTAAACAAGCGAGTAACGCCACCAGGCAGGTGACAGGTCGGATCTGGGGAGAGGCGAGAGGCCGTTAGCAGTGAGCATGTGCGTTTGAGAAATAAAACATCTGTAATTTGATAAAAGACAAGCAGACGTGGATTCTCTCCCTGAAAAGTTACACATTACAACTTCAACTTCACTGATTTTTTGCGTTTGCTCTTTTCATTTTGGCCTATGCTTCATTTACTCCAAAATCAATACAGCATCATAGTAAAAACTCAGCATGTTTCTCATTATGTTCTGGCCTGTGCTCAACTGTGATCTATATTTCTAAAAATGAAGTTATGTTTTCAGTGACTAAATAGTTTTACCCTGCTCCTGTCTGCTCCTGTTCTGACCTGTGACCATGACAAAACCTTACTCAGCCTCTTTAAAGTTACAGGGAAAAGTTACAGTAATATTCCAAACCTTACTCAGCCTCTTTAAAGTTACAGGGAAGCCGGAGTAGATTCAGAGAGAAACTAGAGGAGGCCAGAGGCCTGCAGAAGAAGAGGAGACCAGAGGAGGCCAGAGGAGGCCAGAGGAGGCCAGAGGAGACCGGAGGAGGCCAGAGGAAATCAGCGGAGGCCAGGAGGAGACCAGAGGAGGCCGGAGGAGGCCGGAGGAGGCCAGAGGAGGCCAGAGGAGGCCAGAGGAGGCCAGAGGAGGCCAGAGGAGGCAGGAGGTCAGAGGAGGTCAGGAGGTCGGAGGTCAGAGGAGGCCAGAGGAGGCCAGAGGAGACCAGAGGAAGTCAGAGGAGGTCAAAGGAGGCCGGAGGAGACCGGAGGAGGCCAGAGGAGACCAAAAGAGACCAGAGGTTGAGTGTTTGTCCACTGAGACCGAAGGTTGGACACAAATCCCCAAAGAGACCCTCAAGAGATCATTGGTTGAGTGGTTAGATCCACTGACTCGAAGGTTGGCGGTGCAATTCCATCAGAGGAGACACAGATGAATGCTGCCGTTGTGTCACTTGTGGCCCAAGACGGATAACCCACCTACCCCAGCCCCTGGGACAAGATTCTGGAAATTAGCCTCTGGCTATAACCCGGCGTGTTTACATTCAGTCTGTCATGTCTGTTCATCAACATGCACTGTCCCACTAGAACCAATAAATAATAATAATAAAGAGACCAGAGGAGACCAGAAGAGACTAGAGGAGACCAGGGGGACACCAGGGGGGCCCAGAAGACATCTCCCCCACCATAGAAGGGCCCAGAAGAGACCAGGGAGACACAGGGGAGACCAGAGGAACACTGGACTAAACACAGTCGGATAAAACTAAACCTGGACCTGTCCAGGAATGAGTTGAAGATTCTGGGAAAAAATGCTGGGTTATCTCCTCCCCTGCAGTACATCCAGGACACTGCACAAATATCCTGACTAGAAACAGAAGTACTTCACACAGACTAGATCGGAGTTTTAAAAGCACCAGTCAGACAAGATTTTAAAGAACATGTGACACGTGTTTTTTGAACCAGCTACTTGGTCCCCCATGTTAGAGCCACAGAAACATCTTCACACTCTTTTACACGACCTGCGACTGAACCAGGACTAAAAGCAGTAGTAAAGGGATACAAATTTGTTTACAGTTAAACTTTCCTTGTTTTACCCTGAGACAGATCAGATCGGAGACCATAAATGTTGCGCTCTCCAGACAGATTTAAAGAACATATAACAGGTGAACATCGATAACCACCTACATTACTACTTGGTTTGGGTGCCACAGAACAGTGGTGAATATTTAGCTCATAGTTTTACACGAGGTGCGATTTGTCCAAAAAGCAGAAGGAGGGATGATTTGTTTCTTCATATTTAAACGTTTATTCAAGCTACTCGTCTATGACCATAACTCAGCGCTCTTCAAGATCCTTTTCACATGTGCGGCCCTCTGCCCTGGTGCCACAGTCCAGTTCATGACACGGTTTTGTGAGGATGCTACGCGGCAGAAGTGCCAAGTTTACAGTTTACCTCGTGAAGTCCAGCCCTGTCGGTTTCTGGAGGATGAGGAACTGTCACACGGTCAAATACGAGCACGAAACTTTCCTCCTTTCATGAGGCCCTGAGCACACTTCATGGATCAGTGTTTATGTGCGTTACCTCGTGAAGTCACAGCCCTGCGTCGAAGTGAGGACACGGGTAAACGGAGCAGCACAAACACACAGCTCTGGGTTTGTCGATGGAGAAGCTGATCAAACCTGACGGGAGTTTAGCCTCTTGTAGCAGGTTTACAGTGAAAAGCTGAATCTGCAGCATTAGCGTCTTAAACTGGCCACTGGATTTAAGAGCATGTTTCACTGCACAAACTGTCTTCCTGAACGTGAGCTCCTTCAAATGATACAAAACTGTTCCAGAAAGAACCTGAGGTGCTGATGTTAATGATGCATAAAAACAACCAACATGCGTCTGGTTTGGTCGATGTGGAAACCTCCACCACTTTTAAGACATTCTGAAAATATGTGTCCAAAATGTGGTGTTTTTATGGTTCTGTAGAACAAAAGACTAGGCCTGAAGAAGAACCAGCAGAGGAGGTGCAGAGGAGGAGCAGAGGAGGTGCAGAGGAGGTGCAGAGATGCAGAGGAGGTGCAGAGATGCAGAGGAGATGCAGAGGAGGTGCAGAGATTCAGAGGAGATGCAAAGATTCAGAGGAGATTCAGAGGAGGTGCAGAGGAGGTGCAGAGGAGATGCAAAGATTCAGAGGACATGCAGAGGAGGTGCAGAGGAGGTGCAGAGGAGATGCAGAGGAGATTCAAAGATTCAGAGGAGGTGCAGAGGAGGTGCAGAGGAGATGCAGAGGAGATGCAGAGATTCAGAGGAGGTGCAGGGATTCAGAGGAGGTGCAGAGGAGATTCAGAGGAGGTGCAGAGATGCAGAGGAGATGCAGAGATTCAGAGGAGGTGCAGAGATTCAGAGGAGGTGCAGAGGAGATGCAGAGATTCAGAGGAGATTCAGAGGAGATGCAGAGGAGATGCAGAGGAGATTCAGAGGAGGTGCAGAGATTCAGAGGAGGTGCAGAGGAGATTCAGAGGACATGCAGAGGAGGTGCAGAGGAGGTGCAGTGTGGCCTGTGGGTTATTGAGGCGACTGTACAAAGTTTGAGTCTGAACCTGATCTGAACCTGCTCATTTTCATGTGTTTTGTGTCAGATCTGCGTCAATGTCCAACCAGGAAGTAAAACTTTAAACTCCTAAGTTTGTTGTGAAATCTTAACCTCCTGAGACTCTTTCGTGGATTTATTCATTTCTCTGTTTTTTGAGCTGACTGGACCTGATGAGTAAAAACATGATGTAGTTTCCACATATGAGGACACTCGTTCTTTGTTTTAATAATTTCGATAGAACATTTGAATCATGTTTTGCTGAAAACTATTTATTAAGAGCCTGAAACAGCAACATCTGTCCTGAGTAAAAACAAAATGAGAAACAACAATTGTGCTTCTTCGAACAATGTGTCTCATGTGAAGAGCCTTTACAAAAAAATAAAAAATACTCTGAACATTCTAAACTCTTAAAATGATTCTAAACTGAACATTTGCTCATTGTTGCTGTTCCCAAAATGTGCTATGCAGACACGAGGAGCCAGGTCCCAGGAGGATAAATATAATGATATTTATGTTTTAATGAGACGAGTCTAATGTGTCATTTGTCACTTTAAAGTCAGTCATTAACAGAACAAACACGAAGAGGCTGCACTTTCTGAAGAGCAAACTTTGTACTAAAAAACACGAGCTAAAAGAATAACTGATTGCATAACCGTGTTTTAATACAGTTCAGGTGTATTTTTGTGGCACTTTGGGTCAGTTCAGTTTCCTCCGACAGACCTGAGCCGACCAGACACAAAAACACTGGGTGAAGTGATAAATCCTGAGTCTGTGCTGCGATTTAAATGATCAAACCTAAGCGTTATGTGGTTATTTTAAACAGATGAAGCAGATGTGAGTCGACTTAGGCTCTATTTAGTGACTTAGTTCAGACGAGCAGCTTCAGTCTTAGCAAAATATAATGTGAATCCTCTAATTTTCTACTTGACTTTGACTTACACTGTTACGATAACGATTAAAGCCCATTTCCTTGTATTAATCCAATCTGTGTCGCAGCCCTCATTAGTTTTGCACTTCTGATTTATTTTTATTTAAATTCATGTCGCTTGGTGCAGTGATGCAGTGTAAACATTCCCAGTACCTACATAATAAATAAAAGATTAGTATTTTTATTTTTAGCTCAGTTACATCGACACTAAACCATGAAGCGTCTCTCGTCTCTGGTAAAAACACATCTGTCTTTATCCAGATGTAAGTGTCTCTAAAGCAGAAGTGTCCAAACCTTTTCCCTGAGGCTCGATACAGGGAGTTAAACGCTGCTTTTAACACAGACATTGTACCTTTAATACGACCTGCAAGATTATTTTTAGGTCTGTGTCACAATACTTACAATGTCATTCAGGTTATGGAGGTAGAATCTCTTCAGTTTGTCGTAAAAATACTTTATAATCAATTTTGCCAGTTTCGGAGGAGGCATGAGGGCCACAAAAACTGGTCTGAGGGCCGGATTTGGTCCCCTGGGCCGTAGTTTGGACAGCCCTGCTCTAAAGTGTCCAGACATCCTGACAGATGAAAAAAAAAAAAAAACAGGACAGCACCAAAACTCTTATAAGGCAAAGTAGAAATCAGTTACAGCTCGAATCACAGCAGATAGAGTCAAAATCTGCACAAATATAACACCAGATTAGACTAGAATATGATAAAAGAAGCGTTATTATTACTTTTATGTGTTTTTTTCCTGGATCACCGGGGTAAGGAGGCCGGGTCAGACCAAAAAGTCCAGGGTTTGTTTCTTCTCCAGTGCAGCCCCGGCGTAGGAGACTTGGAGGCTGTAAGTGACTAAAAAACAGACTAAACACGGCTCCAACGCGCCTTTAAGCTCAAACTAGCCCCACAACAGCTCACATCAGACCTTTTTAGTTTGTTATGACCTCGTTGGGCGTTTGTGGCTCTTACACGAGACACAAAAGCGATGGAAAGTCTCTCAGTCTCACTCCTGCGCCTCCTATCGGCCACACACCGCGTCATTCTGAACCATCCGAGCTGCTCACGTGTCAGCACCGCTCGTACAACACGAATCCAAACTTTCCACGCACAAAAAACACACTTCTGACACAAACTGACAACTTTCTGCAAAGCCACGTCCGAAAGAGCAGCGCGGCTCTGCGTAAAAGGAGCCGCGCGCTTTTACGCACCTTGGCATCGTTTGAACGGACAGGCGCCTCCTCTTTCCGCGCGCTGGAGCCGAGTTTACCCCGAGAAATCCACGCACACGGGTCCACGGAGAGTCACACGAGGGTTTACGGGGAGAAATGTGGTTTTACAGAGGTCCAGGCGGAGCTGAGATGCGGACGGGCCCAGGCGTGAGGTTCAGAGGGAGGGGCGCGCACAGGACTTCCACCACACCACGGCCTTAACTGTTTCACTGCCGACACACGCACACAAGCCTCCTTATCTCACTTCCTCGATTCCTTCCCTTCGTGTAATTACTCTGCAAACTGTTGGGGGAGTCAGAAGGTGTAGAATAAAGCGTTTGGTTCATTTGTTTAAGGTTTTGCAGATTCTATTCGTGCGTAAATGGATGAAAACAGAAACAGGCCACGAAACAAAGAGTTAATCACAGGGTTTTCTCTTTTCTGGCTCTCTTTTTTTTTTTATATTATATTTCTTTAACTTTCTGCAGTGGTGCAAAGTACTAAAGTAAAAGTACTTAACCTAAGTAAAAATCTGAGGTATCTTTACTTTACTTAAGGTCATTTTAAAGCGATGAGGAGATACTTTATAATTTTACTTTACAGATACTTTTAGAGCAGTATCTGTACTTTCTATTGTTTGAACTGGACTGAAAAGTAAAATAAATAAATAAAAGTAAATAAATAAATAAATCTTAGCAGGTTCATAGTGTGAGTAAACAAAACAAAAAAAAAAATTAAAAAAAAAAAAAAAAAAATATATATATATATATATATATATATATATATATATATATATATATATATATATATATATATATATATATATATATATAAACACTGCTAAAAAACAAAAAGTATTCAATTCATCACCTTTGACCCTTTAATAAATCTCAAAATCTGTCACTTTTTCCTTTTGTACAATTTTAAACAGATGATACTTTTACTTGAGTTTTTTTTTTACTTTTATTTGAGTTTTTTTTTTTTGCCATTTTATTTAAGTAACAAAACTGTGAATTATTTCCAACACTGACTTTGTTTGTGCAGAAAAACATGAAATAAACATAAACTTTTGACAGTTCCAAATAAAAGAACATTTCAAATTAAACATAAAGTACAAAAAGTAACAGTAACAGTTTTTATCAGATATAAACCTGCTCTTAAAGGAAGTGTTTTTGTTCTAAAGGTTAAACAGTTTTATTAGTTTCACTTTGACATAAAATATTTCCCTTAGGACCTGAAACAGTTTTAGATTCTGTTTCACTTTTCACCTGCTCGTCTCCGTGGTGATGTCTAATGCCATACTGTGGAACATTCTGAACTGACACAGAACATCTTTAGTATTTATTTTAAACTGTGGCTGAATTAAGTTGAACATGTGATGATGCTGGAGGAAATGTGGGTTATTAATATTATTAATATAATGCACCAACTTTAGCAAATATTAATCTGTCATTTAAACACCTTTTTTATTTTTACATAACAAGAACTAAAACTAACCTAACCTAAATAAATAATATTTAAAAAAAAAAAAAAAAAAAAAAAAAAAAAAGGGCTACTGTAATTAAAAAAAAATATTGAATTTTTTTTTTTTTTTTTTTTTTTTTAAAACAAAAATAATAAATAAATAATTACAGGCAAGCCATAGTATCTTGACAGAAACAAGCAGGTGGTGGATCCTCTAGCCCAGAAAAGTTACACAGTGGATCTTTAAATGTAATAATGCTCCTTGATGCACGTCTGAGTTATTCTTCGTCTGGTCGGTTTGAACATGGTTCTTGTTTGGACATGGTTCTTGTTTGGACATGGTTCTCGTTTGGACATGGTTCTCGTTTGGACATGGTTCTCGTTTGGACGTGGCTCTCGTTTGGACGTGGTTCTTGTTTGGACATGGTTCTCATTTGGACGTGGTTCTTGTTTGGACGTGGTTTTCGTTTGGACATGGTTCTCGTTTGGACATGGTTCTCGTTTGGACATGGTTCTCGTTTGGACATGGTTCTCGTTTGGACATGGTTCTCGTTTGGACGTGGTTCTCGTTTGGACGTGGCTCTCGTTTGGACGTGGCTCTCGTTTGGACGTGGTTCTCGTTTGGACGTGGTTCTCGTTTGGACGTGGTTCTTGTTTGGACGTGGTTTTCGTTTGGACATGGTTCTTGGTTGGACATGGTTCTTGTTTGGACATGGTTCTTGTTTGGACATGGTTCTTGGTTGGACATGGTTCTTGTTTGGACATGGTTCTTGTTTGGACGTGGTTCTCGTTTGAACATGGTTCTCGTTTGGCCGTGGTTTCTTGGTTGGACATGGTTCTTGTTTGGACATGGTTCTTGTTTGGACATGGTTCTTGGTTGGACATGGTTCTTGTTTGGACATGGTTCTTGGTTGGACATGGTTCTTGTTTGGACGTGGTTCTCGTTTGAACATGGTTCTCGTTTGGCCGTGGTTCTTGGTTGGACATGGTTCTTGTTTGGACATGGTTCTTGTTTGGACATGGTTCTTGGTTGGACATGGTTCTTGTTTGGACATGGTTCTTGGTTGGACATGGTTCTTGTTTGGACATGGTTCTTGGTTGGACATGGTTCTTGGTTGGACATGGTTCTTGGTTGGACGTGGTTCTTGTGTGGACATGGTTCTTATTTGGACATGGTTCTCGGTTGGACGTGGTTCTCGTTTGGACGTGGTTCTTGGTTGGACATGGTTCTCGTTTGGATGTGGTTCTCGTTTGGACATGGTTCTTGTGTGGACATGGTTCTCGTTTGAACGTGGTTCTCGTTTGGACATGGTTCTTGTGTGGACATGGTTCTCGTTTGAACGTGGTTCTCGTTTGGACATGGTTCTTGTGTGGACATGGTTCTCGTTTGGACATGGTTCTCGTTTGGACGTGGTTCTTGGTTGGACATGGTTCTCGTTTGGACGTGGTTCTTGGTTGGACATGGTTCTCGTTTGGACGTGGTTCTCGTTTGGACATGGTTCTCGTTTGGACACGGTTCTCATTTGGACATGGTTCTTGTGACACGTTTACACCACACGGCTCCTGGTCTAAACTTATAAATGTCTCTTCAAAACCTCGTCCTCAGTTTTTGTTTTTCTCTGGGTTTGACTTTAAACTTCTGAGTAAATCTCCAGAGCGTCGAGTCTTAGGGAAACTCCTTTATGCAAAACCAACACCTGCTGCTGGTGTCGTGAAACTAAAATGTGAAAAACACTATTTCAGTACTAAGGAAAAGACTCGTACTCAATACTCTATACTCTATACTCTTTACTCTATACTCTGTACTCATATCTGATGTACTCCCGCGTGTCCTTGTGTCTGTTCTGCCTCAGTCCAGCTCCACGGCGCGAATCGTCCATGTGTCTTTTTCTTCTGATCTGATACGACTCTGTGATTGTGACTTTTTTAGATTCACGACTCGTTCAAAGGAGAATCTCGTTTGAACAGTTTCAGTATCGATCAGTATCTGTTTTTCTGGACTTCTGACAGTCCTCTGCGCTGTTTGAAGTTCCAGTTTGCTCTTTGTTTATTTCAGAGAAGCAGTAAAAAAAAAAAAAATTTAAATATTAATTAAAAAAAATAAATGTAGTATATGAAGTATTTTACAGTGGGACTTTGTCAGTACATTTGTGATATAAGTTCACCTCAAAAACATGAAGTAATTTGTGCATTATTATAAATGTAACTTTGTGATAATATAAGTGATTATTCAATAACCTGCTTTTAAAATGACTGTTATTCCGTTGCTTTGAAATACATTAAAAACATGCTCTTACTGTGAGCCGAGTCGCCGCTCCACAGATCTGACCTGTCACATGATCTGGTCACTTTCTTGTCTCCAGTTTCCAGACAACACAAGTTACACAGTGTGACTTTTATTCTGACTTCAGTTTGTCGTCTCAGAAGCACATGTCTGTTTTAGAAAGACATGTGCTAATGCTAATGCTAATGCTAATGCTAATGTTAATGCTAATGCTAATGTTAATGCTAATGCTAATTTCAGAGCCTAATAAATATTGAAATAAAGCCACAGACGGAAATAATCGTGTCGTCTTAACTACAAATGACATTTTGTGATGACATTTAATCGTGGGTGACGGTGGCTCAGTCGGTAGAGCGTTTGTCCACTGACCTGAAGGTTGGTGGTTTGAATCCTGCCTTTGATGTAAAGATCATTGTATGAGGGGTCAGACTCTCTGGTCAGATCCTCTGGTCAAATCCTCTGGTCAGATTCGTTGGTCAGAGTCATTGGTCAGGTTCGTTGGTCAGATTCGTTGGTCAGGTTCGTTGGTCAGATTCGTTGGTCAGATCCTCTGGTCAGATTCATTGGTCAGGTTCGTTGGTCAGGTTCGTTGGTCAGATTCGTTGGTCAGGTTCGTTGGTCAGATTCATTGTTCAGGTTCGTTGGTCAGATTCGTTGGTCAGATTCGTTGGTCAGGTTCGTTGGTCAGATTCGTTGGGTCAGATCCTCTCGTCAGATTCGTTGGTCAGATTCGTTGGTCAGATCCTCTGGTCAGATTCATTGGTCAGATTCGTTGGTCAGGTTCGTTGGTCAGATTCGTTGGTCAGATCCTCTGGTCAGGTTCGTTGGTCAGATTCGTTGGTCAGATCCTCTGGTCAGATTCATTGGTCAGATTCGTTGGTCAGAGTCGTTGGTCAGATTCATTGGGTCAGATTCGTTGGTCAGATTCGTTGGTCAGATCCTCTGGTCAGATTCGTTGGTCAGATTCGTTGGTCAGATCCGTTGGTCAGATTCGTTGGTCAGATTCGTTGGTCAGATTCGTTGGTCAGATCCTCTGGTCAGATTCATTGGTCAGGTTCGTTGGTCAGATTCGTTGGTCAGATTCGTTGGTCAGGTTCGTTGGTCAGATTCATTGTTCAGGTTCGTTGGTCAGATTCGTTGGTCAGATTCGTTGGTCAGGTTCGTTGGTCAGATCCTCTGGTCAGATTCGTTGGTCAGATTCGTTGGTCAGGTTCGTTGGTCAGATTCGTTGGTCAGATCCTCTGGTCAGATTCGTTGGTCAGATTCGTTGGTCAGATTCGTTGGTCAGATTCGTTGGTCAGATTTGTTGGTGGTGTGATTCCAGGATCAGTGTGAGGTGAGTGTTTCCTTCATGTTCAAGCTTCTGTTTTTCATGTGAAGAAGAACAAAACTAAATCCAGCTGCAGCTCTGTCCACGGATCTGTCACGATTTATTGATTTGATCGTTTTCTGCAGACACGTCACAGGAGACACACGAGTGAACCCTCCCTCTCACTGAAAGAACCTCCTCCTGTTTTATTCTTATGGACTATTTGAAGATCACTGCAGTGACTTTGTGAGTTTGTAGTTTTGTTTTAGCCTCATTATAAACTTATAAACATGTCTGAAACAGTTTGATCCTCCTCCTGCTGCAGCTGCGTCCCTCTGGAGAGCTCAGAACATTCTTTCAGGTCACCTCAGGCTGCTCCTCATTGTTTTTAAAGCTGCAGTACATCACTTTTCTGGCGGGAGGAACATCATGGAGACAAACAGGGAGCACGTCACCAGAAAAGTGCCGCACTGTTCCTTTATGTGAGCATTGTTCTGATGTAATTATCTCTACACCCAGGACTGTACGGCTGTTTTCACCATCGACACAAATGATACAGAATATTTCCGTGTAATTAGGCCGGTCCCTCGTGTCCTGTGGCTCTTTGTGAGGGGGGCGTGTTATGGGGCGTGTTATGGGGCCCCTGGGGGACGTCCTTCCTCCGTCGTCTCTGTTCCTGTCTCACGAGTGTTGGACGTGCAGGCCTCGGGTGAACCTCCACAACAACAGCAGCTTGACTTATTTTACATTACAGAGTTTTTTTGTTTTTTACATTTTTAACAGTAAGTCACAATAGTCAAATATTTCCATTCTTTTTCCCACAGACTTTTAAAAAATTCAAATATTAAGAGTTTAAAGGCGTCGCAGAGGCTAACCAGCTACGTGCTAACTCAGGAGTTAGTTTATTTTTCTGCTGGTATTATATTTTAAACACATTTCCCATGAAAAAGACACATTTCATTTATAAATTAAATAAATATATATTAGAAATCAATTTATTCACACTTAAAAAAAACCTTAAAACAAATAATTCATTCCTAAAATTAATAAATAAATGAAGAGAAAAGCAGTCGTTTTAATTCATGTTTTTATAATTAGATAAAGACATCGACTCTGGCTCCAATTCACTTTACATTAAAAAAACATGTCCCTCTCTCTGTCCCTGCTGCTGTCAGACTCGTCATTTTGGTCTTAAATGTTCGTATCAACCCTCTACATCCTAGGGTTCTATTTTTTTTTGTTATTTTGAGTGTTTTTTTAATGTTTTTTTTTTTTTTTTTTTTTTTTTTTTTCGAGTTTTTTTGAGTTTATTAATACATTTTTAGTGTTTATTTTCTTAATTTTTTGTTATTTTGAGTTTTTTTTTTTGATTTTTTTGAGTTATTTTGGGTTTATTGATTTACTTTGTTATACTGAGTTTATTCTTTTTATTTTTTTGAGTTATTTTGAGTTTGTTTGTTTGTTTTTTTTAGTTATTTTGAGTTGTTGATTTTTTTTTTTTTTGTTTTTAGTTTTTTTTTCTGTTTTTGTCTTTTGATAAACTGTGTCTCTCTCTGTCTCTGCTGCTTCAGACTCATGTTGGTCTTAAATGTTCGTATTAACCCTCTACATGATCCTGGGGTTTTTATTTCACGTCTGTGTCTGTAAATCAACATCTGAACATTAATAACAGACACATCAGGTCCTTCTTTCCCCGACGTCGCTCCTGTTAGCGTTAGCGACAGGTTTGATTGATTGTGAGGGGGAAGGGGCGTTACCTTCAACATCCTGGCTCCTGATTGGCTCTTTGGTTGCTGTGATACTCGTGGTCTCTGCTCCAGCCTCGACGAGCTTCATGTGGTGACGTCTGACTCACTTCTTTATTGAGTCTCTAGTTTATCTATTTTTTCACTTCTGCTTTTACAACACGACACATTTTCTGGGGGATAAACTGAATTTACACATTTCTGACAAACACTGGGAACTTCAGCTTTAAGAAGTTTCTTTTTTTTTTCCACATGTGGATCAAGACGAGGGAACATTACAACGACTATATTAAAAAATACATAAAATAAATGTAACTCATGAGTGTCGATCCCAGGGACTTTTGGTTTACACAGTTCAACTTCTCAGTTACACCAGCTCTTTCTTCTCTCTCTCTGTCTCTTTATCTCCACCTCTCTCTGTCTTTCTTCATCGTTCTCTATCTCTGTCTTTTCTTCTCTCTGTCTCCCTCAGTTTTCCGGTCTTATTCTGATGTAAATCTCTCGTCTTGTTGCCGTGTCACTGTGGTTTTTCGTGCTTTTCTCACTTCCTGTCGTTCTGTCAGGGCTGTTCTGCAGAGGAGGAAGAAGTACTTCATTTTCTTACTTAAGTAAAAGTACTGATACAGGAGCAAAAAAAGTATCACATGATAAAGGCTACGTAAATGTGCCTGTTTTTAAAAATGTACTTAAAGAGTAAAAAGTATTTCACATAGATTTTGAAATGTAATAAAGCTTCAAATGTGGTGATTTTGATAAAGATTTGTGCAGAATTTTGCAGAAACAACTGAATCAATTTATTTTTTCTACTGTTTGCTCCTCCTTGACCTGCCTCCGAGTCGTGGTGGAGGGGTTTGTGCCTGAATGATCCTACGAGCTGTGTTCTGTGGGTTTGAGGGTCTCTCGTGGTAAACAGGTGGTAGGTGACAGGTCAAAGTTCACAGCACTTCTATGACAGTGACAGAGGGTCGTGACATTTCCCAGTATGGTGCAGCTGGGGCCCCGACCCTGGAGCCAAGTCTGGGGTCGGGGCCGAATGCAAGTGCCGGACGGCCAGGCCTTTACCCACGGGGTCTGGCCAGGTTCAAAAGGACGACGTGGGTCCGTCCTCTTGTGGACTCACCACCTGCAGACACACAGGGTCAGGTGCAAAGACGACTAGGTGTGACAGTCGAGGACGAAGCCTCAACGACCCAGTCCACAGACACAGAATCGGCTGTGGCGACGTGGAATGTCACCTCAGTGAGGGAGAAGGAGAAGGAGCTCATCCAGGAGGTTCAGAGGTACCGGCTGGATGTAGTCTGCCTCACCTCCACACAAAGCCTGGGTTCTGGTACCCAACTCCTCACGAGGGGGAGCAGTGCTTCACTAACACTGTTGACAGTGCGGGCGGAGAGCTGCTGACCTCGACTGGGGACGTTGTTGAACGGTGTAAGGAATATTCTGAGGATCTCCACAATCCCACTGTCACGTTTCTGAGGAGGAAGCAGAGACTGAGGACTCGGAGGTGGACTCGTCCATCACCCTGGCTGAAGTCACTGAGGTGGTTGACAAGGCTCCTGGGGGGAGAAGATCTGTCCCGAGTATCTTAAGTCCCTGGATGTTGTGGGTCTGTCTGAGCTGAAACGTCTCTGCAACATCGTGTGGTGGTCGGGGACAGAACTCAGAATACAATAGTTGAACCTGGGATTCAGGAGGAGCAGTGTGTTTTTTGTCCTGGTCGTGGAACACTGGACCAGCTCTATGCTCTTCATCAGGTGCTCGAGGCTCATGGGACTTTGCTGAGGGTCCTTTACTCCGGGCTGTCCGGTCCCTGTTTGCCCGGAGCAGGAGCTGTTCTCTGCAGTGAGTCGGACCTGCTCCTGCTGCAGGTCGGACCTCAGGGCTGCTCTTTGTCACCGGTTCTGTTCATTGATTTTATGGGCAAAAACTCAAACCGCCAACCTTCTGATAAGAGGACAAACACTCTACCAACTGAGCCACTGTCACTCCTCAGACGCTCTCAGATGTAATGAAGTAAAAGTATCCACGTAAAAATGTACTCAAGTAAGGTACAGATACCTAAAAAAGTACTTTACTACTCGGTACTTTACTACTTTACTACTTTACTACCTGCTGCTCTGAGCTTTCAGAACAGGAGGGAACATTTCAATTCTATTCTAAAATTCTAAAAAAAAAAAAAAAAAAAAAGAAAAAAAAAAAGAAAAAAAGATTATTTGGTAATCTCATGTGGTCCTCAGATATGTCCTCATGTGGTAGGACACGTGCGTTTATATTTAAAGTCTATCCGTGAGTAATTATTACCCGTGTTGTGAATGAGGCTCAGAGGCAGGTTAAGATTTACTGAGACTTGAGATAAAACATCTCAAAAAAACATGATTAATAGTTAGAGTTTGTGACACATTAACATTTCATCATGTTGTTTAGATCTTGGATGTTTTTTCTGGGAACTGATGCTTTTCATGATGACGTCAGACTCTCAGACGGAGACAAGAGACACATTTATCTGTTTATTAAACTATTTTAATATGTAATATTTAAAATGTACATCCCCCATAGGCCTTTATAATCCGCCTGTATTTGTGAGATCTAACTTCTGAACTTTTCACAGGAAAAGTGAGACTTATACTGTAGAATTTGTCTTTTAACTTTCAAAATGCAGAAAAACTAAACCTCAAAATAAAAAAAACAACAACAAAAAAAAAAAACAACAACTCAAAATAACTAAAAAAAAACCCCTCAAAATAACAAAAAAACCCCAAACAAAATATTAAAATAAATCAACTCAAAATAATGAAAAATAAATAAATCAACTCAAAATAACAAAAAAACAAACAAAAAAAAACAAAACAAAAAAACTCAAAATAACAGAAAAAATTAAAAAATAAACTTAAAATAACTTAAATAAAAATAAACAAAATAAATATTTATTTTGTTAAACTCTAAATAACTTAAAAAAATTAGTAAAAAAAAACAACAACTCAGAATAACTAAAAAAAAAAGAACCTAGGATCATGTAGAGGGTTAATATGAACATTTAAGACCAAATGTTGAGTCTGACAGCAGCAGGGACAGAGAGAGGGGACACAGTTGTTCTATAGAAAGTGGATTGGAGCCAGAGTCGATGAAACAAAAGCTGCTATAAAGTCTTTTCTGCACAAATGAACCAAGATGAAATATTTTCGTTCACTATGGCCTGAAAAGTGGAGGCATTATTCAACCACAAATGCACAACTGATGATGAAATTATTTGAATTCACAAGATTCACTGAGAAATTTGTGGCCCCAGCTCTTAAAAATGTGTTGAAAAACAGTAAATAAACCATAGAGTATTTAGTATAAATCCTGTGCTGTCGTCTGTTAAAAAGAAAAAAAACACACACAGAAAACAATTGACATGACATTTTGTTTTTTATTTAAACAATACTTTTTTTTTCATTGTAAATCTTTCTCTTGCCTCATCCTCATCATCAGCAGCAGACGTCATCATCCCAAACTGCACGGTATAAAAACGTCAGCAGAGGGCGCTACATTTGTCCAGCCCAACAGTGTAAGTGTGCAAATAGACAAGAATCGTATTAGTATTAAAACATATTTTGCTTTTTTCCAAGTAAAAATACAACAAAATCTTAAACAGTCATTCCATTAGAACATCGAGTCACGGGCTCGACACACGGGGGCGACAAACGGGGGCGACGCACGGGGCGACGCACGGGGGCGACGAGCGACAGCGTTACTCATCACATCAGGTTTAAAGTCCAGTCTCCTTCAGATTTGACTCTGAAACTGTAATATATGTATTTTCACATTATTCAGGGCGGCCCAAAAGTCACTGACACTTTTAAATCTTCAGTAGCTCCTTTAATTCTTAAGTTAAACTCACCAAATTTTAGCAGTAGATAAACTGAACCTTCCCAGATTTTTGTAAATATAAACGGTTATAATTGTTCACTTACACTTGAACTTATCACGACTTAAACTAGAGGAAGTAAAAATGACCTAATCTGTCTCTTATTTGATCCTGATGTCACGTTTGAAGTGGTTTATTGTCTGAGGTTTATTCACAAACACCTTTTCTTTAAGATAGACCCACAGGAAGAAATCAGGACGAGTCAGGTCTGTGGAGATCACATACTGCCCCCTGTCTGTGAAAAACACTTATTATTCCTTTAATGGCATTTACTCTTGGGGCATCTCTGGTATTAAAATGTGGACGGTAACACCGCTGGGTTTGTGAATTTGACCCATGTGACTCAAAGTCCCACTGTACAATGAGGGTTCGTTCCTCGGTGCTGGATTTGCTCAGATTAATGTGGGAAGAGTCGTTCTAAATGCTCTGGAAAAATAAAAGAAAAATTTTTTTTCTACAAAAAAGTTATGAGTTTTTTTCAACTGTCAGTGACTTTTGGGCCACACTGTATTATGAGACTAATTACCAAGGTTGTTCTTGTTCAAAATCTTGTTGTTTCACTCATTTTAATTTAATAAAAAAAATACTAAAAGAAATATCTTATTAAAGAAATTGAAAGTCTGCAAGGACGGAGGATTATAAATATAAAAACTAATATAGTTGAATCGTAGTAACTGATTGAGAAGAAAAACTACAGTCGCTCGTGAATGAAAATAAACAACCAGAGTAAATGAAGCAGCTCCGTCCTCGCACTTTGCTGAAGAAATATCTACTTTTTATTTCATATAAAGCCGCATAATCACAAGGGATGAAAACCTGACAGTCTGACATGGCTTTTGAGGTCATTATGAAACCAAAGATCTTTATTTGTTTTACGTTTGTCTATTTATATCAGAAGTTAAAGAGCCCAGGATGTGACTTTTAGAAGTAGTAGTTAAAACCATTCAGTACAGGAGCAATTTGATATGACATTTTGATGTCCTTACACAGTAAATGGTAAATAGTTCATGTTTTTTTTTTTTTGAGGAGGTTTTAAAGGTGTTTTGGACATCAAGTGAGGAAACAGTGTCTTGCTCGAGGACACAATGGCAATATTCATCTGTGGGAGCTGGAGTCACATCTCCAACCTTCAGATCACTGGACAAGGAAAATCTGACACAGTAAACACTTTTTTTTTTGTTTTACACCTGAAACAGTAAGTGGCCTTTTGAAATCATGATTTTTGTTTACTCCGCCTTGTATCAGAAAAACTGAGCTTCTGTCGCTCTTCTCGTTTTAGCTCATCGCTCTGTCTGATTGGCTGAAGCAGGTGACGAGAGCCACTGCTGCTCTTCCAGGCGTCGCAGCTCGACACTGGCGCGATTTTTTTAATTCTTTCTCTTGTAAGTTCCTCTCGAAATGAATTTTTAAAATTTCGCCTAAGTTCCTGTGAAAGCCCAGAAGACTTTTATCTTTTCTTTCAGACTTTTATCTTTTCTTTATTTCTTTGTCCTTAAACATGTAGTGTGTAGTTTTTTTTATGTTTGAGTGAGAAATTCTGTGGTTTTAGTTCATCCCACCTGCACAAACTGGATGCAGAAAACTCGCTGATTGGTCAGAACTTCCGAGGGAGGCGGAGTCTGAAGACTTAAAAACTCCGCACCAGGAGAAACAAGATTAAAACGGCACAAAAGTTATATTTTTTACATTTTTTGGGGGAATTATAACAGTCAAAAAAGGCAATTTTGCATAATCGTGTCTTGTGTTCGATGTTTTTTTTTTTTTTTGTAATAAAAACTACACACTGCACCTTTAAGGATCTGTTAACATTATTTTCTGAAGTTTAACAGTCTTGGTTCAAACTATTTTTTGTGTCGTTATAAAGCAGTATGTACAGAAAGACATTATAAAAATATTCATCTTAAGTCCCTTCGAGCTCAGTTCAGTCTGAAAATACCTAAAACTTTCTGATAAAAGTGCAGTTCGTTCATTAGAGGTTTGCGTTACAAAAATAATCTTCCTCATGTTTTGTTGCACAGTTCGTGGACGTAATCGCTCAAACGTTGGTGACCTCGATGCTGGCGTAGCCTCGGATTGGGCTGCTGTCGGTGGTGGGCGGAGCCTGGTCTCGTGGGAGGGACCCGAAGCTGCCGTGACAACTCAAGTCCCGCCCATTTCGAGCTTTAGGGCTGAATCCCGACGGAGGCTGCAACAGAGAGAAAGAATTCGTTTAGAACAGGGGAGGGTCTTTTCACCGAGGGCCATATCAGGAAAAATACTGGACACTCCTGGTTTACAAGCTGGACTTTAAAGTTCTGTTCTTTTCTGATTTATGTTTTACTGCTGTTTCCTCGTCAAAAACACTTTCAGACATGTTTTGCTTCATTCACAAAAAACACAAAAACTGCATAATTTGGCCGAGTTCTTCCCTCAAACGGGAAAAACTCTGTTCAAACTTGTGTTTTTAAACTCCACACACCTTCACTAGAATCATTTGGATAATTTTAGCCCTGGAATAGCCACTTATCTCGACTGAACTAAAGGTAAAACTACCACTTCATGACATCACAAGGTGGAACAGAGCATTTTGAGTCAGACTAATACTAAATAAAATAAAGTCTAGGTCTGTTTTTGAGGAGGTAAGAACATTCTAACGTGACTTAAAGTAGTCGTCTGTTCAGGGTGACACTTAATCCGAGCGTGCTGTTACATGTTTGGACCACCAGGCGGAGCACTTCCTCTGGACTCTGGCCCAGTGCACTTCCTGGCCTTTGTGTTGGTCCTCAGGTCGGTTGGTGGTGTTTATCTTTGTGGTTCCTTGTTAGATTACCACACGGGCTTTATCTAACTGACCTTGTAGTGTCAGCTCTGCGGTTTGGCCGGTGGGAGGGATTCGCTCGGACTGATTCTGCTCCAGCTCTCGTTCTGTGCAGGTGTGGGTCTGTCACAAAGACCCTCTGTGATGGGCCTGGGCGGCTTTCATGAGGCATTTGGCCCTGACTTTATGCAGACTGACTTTATGTTGTGGGTTTAGACACGGGTTTGTAGTTTAGATGTTTATCGGGTTAGAACAGCTTTTGGGAATCTGGAAAAGACCAATCATGGAATAAAGTACAGCTGTCCCTCACTATATCATGCTGGTTTTTATGAATGTGGATTGTGTTCTGTGTCCTGATTGGCTGAGGGACTGTAGACCATTGTGTTCTGCGTCCTGATTGGCTGAGGGACTGTAGACCATTGTGTTCTGTGTCCTGATTGGCTGAGGGACTGTAGACCATTGTGTTCTGCCTCCTGATTGGCTGAGGGACTGTAGACCATTGTGTTCTGCGTCCTGATTGGCTGAGGGACTGTAGACCATTGTGTTCTGCGTCCTGATTGGCTGTGTAGACCATTGTGTTCTGCGTCCTGATTGGCTGAGGGACTGTAGACCATTGTGTTCTGCGTCCTGATTGGCTGAGGGACTGTAGACTCGATCGCAGTGTGACTCTGAAGTGCTGTATGTTTGCAAGTTTTCTCCCCGACAAAACCCACAATGTCGATGAAACGTTCTGCACCGACAAAGGCACCGACGAAGGTTTGAACTTTGTGTTTAAACGAGAGAGAAATGTGAGAAAATGTTACTGTGTGAGAAAAGTGTATAAAGTGTGTGGTGAGGGGATTTACAGACAAGAAACAGATAGAATAGTAAAAAATAAAGCTGAAACTTCACGGATTTCGATTATTGCAGGTTATTTTTAGGAACATAAACCAGGGACCACTGTGATCATATAAAACATCTTCAGCAAATGAATTTATTTATTCTCAAATTTCAACAAAGTGAACGAAATCTGTACAAATAAACTATGTACAAATAAACAATCTATATTATTCAACGTATGTCATGTTCATTCAAATGTTGGAGTGGTGTTTTTGGTGTTTGTCTGTTTTAATCAGCTAAAGTTAACACATAGACATAGATTATTTCAACAAATTCAACTTGAACTGAGGAGAACCTTACTCTCAGCTCAGATAAAGTGTGTAGAGTCCATGTGTTTGGTGTTCACCTTGACGGCCCTCCTCCGGAGTGACCCCTCGTCCTGGTCGTGTCGGCCCGAGCTGTGCTGTCTCTGCAGGGAGCTCTGTCTCAGGGGGGTGGGCGGGGTCCCCAGGCTCAAACGCTCAAAGTCCAGCTTCGCTTCAGCCCTGAAACACACACAGTTCAGAAAATATAAAAACAAACTATCTGGAGACACTACTAGTACTTCTTTTTACTTATATTCAAGTACATATGGAACAGAACACATTTTGATAGGTTCTTTTATAAATACGTGTCTGACTTTTAAAAGAAAACTGTCTGTGTAGCCTGACTTTTCAGATGGAGGATTCGATCAGATCTGTGCAGGGGAGGCCCCACTTTTCCAGAACTAAAGTAAATGCAAAACATTTAAGTTGAATACTGTAGTAGTAAATTTAAACATTCCAGACAAAACATTAACATCTCCAGGGAGTAAAAGAAAAGTTTAAAATCTGTAAAAATCTGTCAACTGGACAAAAAGCTTTAAAGTGAAGACGTTTTTGCTGCTTGTCCAAGTCTCTTCTTCAGGTCTGGTCTGATTCCTGCTGGACACTGACTTATATCTGTCTGAAGGAGGCGCTAACGACACTGAAACTGTGAACCTTTTGCTTACAGTTTCTGTTTGCAGGCTGCGTCTGTTGAGTGTGCACTGTGCCTGAGTCATATAAGCTCCTAATAGGTCCTCTCACACCTGTTAGCATCCTGGATACTGCTATTGTTTCCTTTGTTTTGGGTCTGAAAATGAGGGACGGGCGACGTCTAAGACCCCATTCCTGTTCAAAGATGGATCGTCTTTCCTAACAAAAATCACATGGTAAATGGTCACATCTTTATATAGCGCTGTTCAAAGATTTCAAGGCATTGTACAACAAGGAACCAGTCACCAAAAACATCTGTACTCAGACACTGGGGGCAAGGTGGGTTCAGTGTCTCCCAAGGAAAACGACATTTCTCTGTGAGGGCTGGAATTGCACCGCCAACCTCAGTATCTAACCACTCAACCAGGAGGTTAGTAGAGAGCTTTGAACCGCCATGTCAGACGAACACTCAACCTACTGAGACTGTCGCCCCTGAGCTGCTTTAACTCTCTCTCGTGTTTGGTTTCATTCTCTTATGTAGAGGAACATCAGACAGTGGGACAAAACCCACTCAACCTCTGAGCTGTCCCCCAAAGTGGTCCTGATGTAGACGAACATCTGTGTTGAGTTGCATTCTCTTTTGGTTGGTCTGTTTAGTTTCTCTCTGCTCTCTTCACTTCACTGAATAGAGACACATTACTTTGTTTATGTCTCGGGATTTTGTCTTTTGATTGAACCAGTTTCTGTCTTAAAGTGTTTGAAGGTTTGAAATAGACCAGGATTTCAAGTTTTTCAGACACACCCGCTATGTACGGAATAGTTACGCCTTTCCTTCTAGGTTCAGATTCCCTGTTGTCTTGTTTTTTACTCTCTTAGATCTGTTGAAAGCCCATTTTGGATATCCACAGGCCGAGTGAATCAAACAGCAGGTATTGGTCCGTGTGTGTGGGTTTCCTGAAGACTTCTACCTGGAGACACCAGTCCTCTAGTAGTAGCCACTAACCAGCAAAAAAGTGACATGGTGCACCTTTACGTTAGAGAGTTAAAAGTGATAGTACTTGCCTCATTATTGAAAAAAAAAAATGTATAGTAGTAGCAGTACACACTAAAATGACTGGTCTGAATGCATAAACAGAAGTAGCAGGAGAGGTACATGCAGTATTCAGTAGATAACAGTAGTACTCCCGGAGTTACTAGACATTAACATAAATCCTTGGAGGTCCTACCTGGCAGGTCCGATGAGGTTCTTTAGCTCCTCCACCAGATGGCGCCGGACCATGTGCTTGTTGCCGGGGATACCCAGAGCTGTTGCCATGGTTTCAGTGTTGAACGTGGGGTCGAGCACCATCACGGCTCCGTGTACTCCACTGTTCAAGAGGTTCTCTGCAAACTCCTGCACAGCATAGACCAGCTAGTAGTAGTACTTTCATGTGTAGGTGTAGTAGTAGTAGTAGTATATTAAGTGCTTTCATATGTAGCGTGTAGAAGGCTCGTTATTGCTGTTGGTCAGAGGTGGGTGAAGTAACCAAACTCAACCTTACTTCAAGTTCAGAATGATATTACTCAAGTAGAAGTACAAAGAAGTCAAAGAAATTACTCTGTCACTGAGAAATGAATACTTAAGTAAGAGTAACTTAAAGAGTAACGGAGACTTACTCACAGTGGGAAGAGTAATCAAACCTTTACTCAAGTATAGAGTACTGTCAAACTGTAAAATATAAGAAGGACTAAAGTAGTGTCTGAAAACTTCTACTACAAAGACGTATGAAGTAACTCAAGTACTACCCACGTCTACAAGCCCAATGTCATAACTCCAACCATTTCCTCACAGTATTTATCAGTAAGGCCTGTCCCTCCGGAGCAGTATCGATAGTACTGTGGATACTCGGTGTTCTCTGGAGTCACGCCCTCAGAGTTTTCTTTGCTAAGCCCTGACATCATAATATTGACAGGACGACTTCACACGAGTTTGTCTGGAGGATTTGTGAACACGAGCCGCGGCTTAGCGAACAGCATCAGGAGCTTTAGATCTCTGTGTGCGGTCAATGAGGCAAACAAAGGGTTAACAACTGTGACGAGGGTGACCCAGAGTGACCCAGAGTGACCCAGAGTGACCCAGAGTGGCCCAGAGTGACCCAGAGTGACCCAGAGAGTGACCCAGAGTCGCCCAGAGAGAGTGACCCAGAGTGGCCCAGAGTGACCCAGAGTGACCCAGAGTGGCCCAGAGTGACCCAGAGTGACCCAGAGTGACCCAGAGTGACCCAGAGTGACCCAGAGTGACCCAGAGTGGCCCAGAGTGGCCCAGAGTCATCTTAAAGGTACGGTAAGTAGCACTGTTATAACCATTTTCACAAACATAACTTACCTCTGTCCCTAGATACAAGGCTCAAAATACGCCGGCTGTGAACTGTCTGCGTCTAATTACTCAGCCTTTTACTCTCCCATAATCAGGAAGTGTGTGGTTAGCATGCTAGCAGTATTTAGCTTTGATAAAATGGCCACTTTTCCACCTTAAATGCACTCAAAGCCCTTTATATCAAGGAAAAACTCACTCATTTACACACATTTAAACACAGACACTGGGGGTGATGGGGGTTAAGTGTCTTGCCCAAGGACACAACGACAGGATTCATCTGTGGGAGCTGGAATCACACCGCCAACCTGTGGGTCAATGGGCAAATGCTCTGCCAGCTGAGCGAGTCTAGCCTCTGAGAATGATGGAAAGTGCTCAGAAAGCCCAGCAGAGGATGTACTTCCTGCGGCAGCTGAGAAAAGACAAGCTGCCGGTCCAGATGATGGTGCAGTTCTACACGGCCATCATTGAGTCCATCCTCACCTCCTCCATCACTGTGTGGTTCGCTGGGGCCACTGCCACAGGGACAGACAGAGACTGTAGCGCATTGTGCGCTCTGCTGAGAAGGTGATTGGCTGCAGCCTTCCATCTCTCCAGGACCTGTACGCCTCCAGGACTCGGGTGGAGCAGGTCGTACAGCAGCTGACACTTCTCACCCTGGACATGGACTATTTGAGCCACTTCCCTCTGGCAGGAGGCTACGGTCCATCAGGACCAGAACCTCTCGTCACAAGAACAGTTTCTTCCCCTCTGCTGTTTCCCTCATGAACACTTCTTAAACCTGCACTAAACTGGACACTTTATAACACTGGTCACTTTAATAACACATGTTGCACTGTTGTTGTTGTTTGATGCCACTATTGATATATTTCTACTATTGTATATATTTCTACTATTGTATATATTTCTACCTCCTGCCCTTATTTGTATTTATTTAGTGTGTTTTTTTTGTGTGTGTGTTGTTGTATGTCGCACTTTATCACCGAAGTAAGTTCCTAGTCTGTGAGCTCTGCTCACGGAAAATGGCAATAAAACTTCTTCTGATTCTGCTTATAAACTCATTGCGGTGAATAATTAGCATGTTCAGAATGCATCAAATAAGAGACAGATGGTAAAAGTTTAAAAAGTTAAAGTTAAATCTGTCACTGAGCAAAAAGTTGTAGGAGTGACGACGTTTCTCTGCTTCTTCAGACAGATCTAAGTGACAAATAAAACGTTTGGACCAGAGTTTAAAGCAGATGAGTTCTGTTTTTCACACACACTTCATCATTTTCAGTTCATTTTGTGTTTAAGAGTAAATCTTGTGCTGGGATGTGTCGGTAAAAAGAGAAAAGCCCCAGTGACTCGTGTTTGTGTGGTGCATCCAGACACAGTTTTACCTTGAGGTCGATGTCCTTGATCCACCTGACGACCCGATGAGACGTCCACACTAAAGGGTCAGAGTTCTGGTGCTCACACTGCAGACGACGAGCCTGCAGAGCCTACGCCAGGAAAACAGAGCAAACCAGGAGAAAGGACTTAAACGAGACGAGCATGAAGAGCGTGTTGGTGTTTTCTGGAGTTCAGTCACACAAAACCAGTGACTAAATTCAGAGGTGCACAAAGTGGAGAGAGGGGAGAGCTGTTTTTATCAAATTCTGACTGAAAAGAGACAAAAAAAAGCCATAAAAAGCAAAATAAGCACAATAATAAACACCCAAGGAGACAGTTTTAGACTTAAACATCTCAGCAGGTTCATTTTTACAAGAAAAACATGAACAGGTATTAACTTTAGTCGACCAAGGAAAAAAAGTTTGGGCACCTCTTAAAAACATGCACCAAAATATGTGCAGAAAATAAAATATGTGCCGACTCTTTCATTTTCCTTTTTACAGTCCTAAAATCTAAAGAATATGTTGCAGTACTGGACCTGGAGGTGAGGCTTCAAACTGCAGTTTAAGAGAGAAAAATACAAAATACTGTCGGTCCATGAGTGATTTTGTCTAAATAACTGATGAACAAGTGCACCAAATGTACTTGAAAGTCGTTTGTTCTGTCACATTTTTACACTATTATTTTATTTGAAATGTGAGACGTCTCAGTGTAACAGTTTAAAGTGGCCCTCAGATCATTTTTATTTCCCTCAGACCTTGAGTTGAACTGGCCCAATTGATCATAATCAGTAGTTTTTACAGTAAATTTGAGTAATTCTACCAATAAAACCTAAATAACACCACACTGCTCTGTCCCACAGACTAATATTAATATTTAAACCTTATTTAAAGTATAAAGTCAAAACTGTGTTAAATGCACCGTCTGAATTATCCTCTGTATTGACACTGGTCTGTGGTCCTCCATGTTTCATATTTTTCAAGATATAACCCTCAGTGAAGAGTTTAGGCTCCTCTGCTCTAAATATTCACAGTGGAGGTTCTGCAGACGGCGTCACAACCACAGACTGTCTAAAGAAGTGGAATAATGAGTCACAGCTGACTCAGATGAAGCTCATCGAGGCGAGAGCCGTTACACGGGGAATTTAGAGCTGAGTTTCATATTTGGAATTCATCATCGCATCCAAAGAGCGAAAAGAGCCAGTCAGGAGCCAGGATGTTGAAGGTGACGCACCTTCCCCCTCGTACAGCTGGTTTAACAGGGAGCGAGCGCTTAGCAACGCTGTCAATCAAACCTGTTGCTAACGCTAAAGGAGCGACGTCGGGGACAGAAGGACCTGATGTGTCTGTGATTAATGTTCATATGTTGATTTACAGACACAGACGTGAAATAAAAACCCCAGGATCATGTAGAGGGTTAATACGAACATTTAAGACCAACATGAGTCTGACAGGGACAGGGACAGAGACAAAAACAGACAAAAAAAAAAAAAAAAAAAACAAAAAAAAAAAATCAAAATAACTAAAAAAAAAACCCTCAAATTACTCAAAAAAATAAAAAGAATAAACTCAGTATAACAAAGTAAATCAATAAACTCAAAATAACTAAAAAAAAAATAAAAATCTAACTCAAAATAACAAAAAAAAAACAATCACAAAAAAAAAAATAAATAAAAAATAAATAAAAATAAACCCAATAAAAAAAATATGTAATGTTTTAAAATAAACTAAAAAATAAAAAAATAAAAAAAAACCTCAAAATAACAAAAAAAGAAAAAAAGTGTTAAATAAACTAAAAATGAAAAAAAAGAAGAAAAAAAAATATCTCAAAATAAATAGAAAAAAAAAAGAACCCAGGATCATGTAGAGGGTTAATCTGAACATTTAAGACCAACATGAGTCTGACAGCAGCAGGTACAGAGAGAGACACAGTTTTTACACAGAAAGTGAATTGGAGTCGATGGAGCAGGTGCGACATGATCACTTCCTGTTTGGGACGCGCCGCCTGGCAGATTAGCTACGTCCGTTTATATAAACAGTCTGTGGCCATAACGTTACAGATTTTTTGAGTGAGTCACAACATTATTTGTCAATGGCAGTAAAGACATTTTGTTCTGTAAAAGCACAAACACATGTACAGTGTGAAAGAGCCGCTGCAGTTTATGAACAAGTCTGCTAAATACTGAGTTTGTACCTGCATCTAAGTCAAGAAAATCAAGCAGACAGTCGTAGAAAACCATCGCAATACGCCACAAAACACAAAAAATCTGCAACCAAACCTATTTTCCCAGTATTTCCCCGACAGCCTCCGCCCGGGTCTTACCTCCTTGTGGAAGTTGAGCAGGTGCAGCAGCTCGATCCCCAGGAGCACGCTGACCTGGTGGCTCTTCTTGGTGATGTGCAGGTGTCGCTCCAGGTCGTGTCGGGTCAGGGAGTTAAGCACGCGCCCGTCTACCAGGTGGTTGTGGAAGGCCTGGGAGTACTGCGGCAGCCCGATGTCACTGAGCCACGCCTTCGCCACCCAGTGATGGTCCATGTCCGCTGCTTTGGACAGGCTGAGCACGGGGCAGGGTTAGTCAGCAGTGTGCGAGGTATTCTGAAATCTACTGCCATGTATCTAGAGTTTTGACTGCATATTTGTGTTCACATGCTCTTCTGGAACTGTACAACCGTGGAGACACACAAAGGTTCTAATATCTTACTATTACTGTGAGTATTTCTACTACCACAGACACGGCTGCATTTAAATCGGCTGCTGGTCCAGGATTAAACCCAGAGACATTAAAATAACGACCAGAACAAAAATGATACGGCTCCAGAAGTCCCCAGGCCTCCACACGCGCTCACCCTTTGCCGCTCTCGGCGTCCCTGTAGTCTTCGATGGCGAGGCGGAGTTTCCTGCGGTGCATCAGACTCGTGACGCCTAAACCCACCTCCAGGTCTTCATCTGTCAGACCCAGAAGCACCTGGAAAACACGGGACAACACGGATTATTAGCACATTAGCATTAGCTCAGGAGATAAAGTGTTTCGTAATGATAGAAATAACTATGTCTAACTTAAATTGTGGGTTTCTAGACGTTCATCATGAATCTTTACTCATTTATCAGTTCATTTCAGGAGTGATTTCTGTATCTTCAGTCGGACCGTGGCGCCAAACTGGACCTACGCCCCGTCTGACCTCCACAAAATCTTAGTACACGGGCCTCAAACACAAGACTTTTACTCAAATTATCAAACTGGTCGATCATGATTTTCAGTTACGTTTTATTTTGTCACATTTTAAACAGCTCTATAAATGTTTAGACATGACTTCATCTCGATCTGCACAGCCCTGTGTCTTGCCCAAGGACACAACACCACGCCACACACCGGTCCGATCAGAAACTGACCCTCCTCCTTCTGATTTTGTCTCAACTCCTACCCCCACGTCCATAATCGTACCTTCCCGCTCTTGATGTTGTCGGAGCACGAGCGGATGTACATGGGCATGGCCATGACCACCTCCAGCCAGGCCTGCACCGTCCCGGCCCTCCACTGGGACATGGGCGAGGCGCGGGCCAGCTCCACCTGCTGCAGGCGGTCCAGCTGCTCCTCGGAGCCGTCCGACAGGCTCAGGGAGTGTCGCGTCGGGCTGGAGGGGCCGTCCGAGTCTGGGGAAGCCACAGGACACACAGTTATTCACAGTTATTACAGTTTGAAGCTTTTTTTTTATACCATAGAAGATCCTGGCACCAGTTTATTTGCAATTTACTTAGAATGAATATATGTTTAACACTTTTAAAGAAACTGTATGTAGGATTTAGATTTTAAATTCCATAAATATCTAATCTGATCTGTCCATGTGGCAGATGAGAGATGTTTAAAATGCTCAGACATGGATGGAGGACATTTAAATCCTCTTCAGACAGGTTCATTTTTGATGAGGGAACGACGTTATAACATGGTCAAAAACTCCAAAAAGTCAATGTTTGCATCATCCGCCTCTTTAAGGAACTACTTCTGACTGTAATACTTATTTTGAGAAGAGTAAGAGCAGATTTAAGGGTAAAAATGTGAGTCACTGAGTCAGTGTCTGTCACTTTTCTGGTTTCATGAGGCTAAACACACAGATAAGGGACGACAAAAATAAAGTATGTCAAAGTTTGAAGCACTTTTTTTCATTTAATTCCATAAAAGTTCAGTTAATTTGCAGTTTACTTACAATGAACATATATATTTAGCACTTTTAAAGAAACTGTATGTAAGTATTTAGATTTTAAATTCTATAAACATATAATCTGATCTGTTTTTTCCCGATGGAGAGATAAACATGTTCAAAGTTTAGCTTTTTGTCACAGTTCTGGCTGTTTTCTTGTTTTTCCTCCGTCCAGCTCCGTTTCTCAGCCTGTTCCAGTCCTTCGTTCTCTTCTCCCTGTTTTCCTGCTCCGTTCATCACTCATCAGAGCCGTGTGTTCTCCCTCTGTTCAGTTTGTGTCGCTGGATTGTCATTTGTTCATTTTTTTTGTTCTAGAGAGACACACAGGCTCTGTATTTCACATTTGTCTGTGTTTTTTCTGTTGCTTTTACTGAAAACAGTGGCATTGCTGATTTATTCTTTAATCACAAAAAACTGGACATGATGGTGACGTTGTTCATGTTAAAGTTGGTGTTTTGATTCTCCAGGCGATTCTCCAATCAGAAAACAGAGAGAGCGTCACGTGAGCCTCTCATTTGTGTCGCCATTTTCAAAAATCCAGCTGGTTTAAACCTTCAGGACTCTCTCTGATCTGACTCCTCGTTATTTACTTCATCCACAGGTTAAAGGGGCGATTTTACTTCTGAGGTTCATTAACTGCTAACACATAACGTATTCAGTGCTATATTCACCAAAAACAACATATTCACATGTTTTATAAGCTTCCCTTCTCTAAGTCTAAGTCACTCTCTCTTCACAGAAGGCTTGTGGGCGGAGCTTCGCACAGAATGGTACACCTGACCATAAGAAGGTGTTGACTCGGGCCTGGAGAGATGTTTAAAATACTCACACATGGATGGAGGACATTTAAAACCTCTTCAGGCAGTTTTTTGATGAGGGAACAATGTTATAACATGGTCAAAAACGTCAAAAAGTCCATTTTTTTTGCATAATACCTCCTCTTTAAGGAACTGGCTGTGATTGTAATACTTTTTTGAGACAGTAAGAGCAGCTTTAAGGTTTTCATGTGGCTAAATACACAGATGAGGGATGTAAAAATATGAGATAAGACACTTGATAAAACTAGATACTCATTTAAACAAGTATCAAAACTGAAATATGGACAAAAAGTTTTATTTTTGTTCAAATTGCACTGCACTTTTGAACATTTTTTACCTTCTGAATTATTCTGGATGCAGATGAAATGTTCTAAGTGTGTCCCAAAAGTACTAGACATATCCAGATACTTATTAGGATCATCCACATTGTCACAGTCCAGAGATTCTTCTTTAAAAATAAGAAATATACAGGACGTCCACGTTATACTGAGCTGAACTTCTATCTTTTCTCCACCAGAGGGCACTGCAGTACAAGCAGAGCACCTCATGAGTCTGTCCTGTCACCTCAGAGGCTCTGTGCTCTCAAACAAGTCAAATACTACTACTACTACTACTACTACTACTACTACTACTGAAGCTACTACTATTATGAATATGATGACTATCACTACTACTACTGCTACTGCTACTATTACTACAACTACTACTGCTGCTGTTCAAGCTACTACAGTTGTGAATACTACAACTACTATGAAGCTACTACAGTTATGAGTATGTCAATGACAACTACTACAAGACTGGTACTACTACTACTACTACTGCTGCTGCTGAATCTACTACTGCTGAAGCTACTACAGTTGGTACTACTACTTCTGCTATGACGCTACTACAGTTGAGTATGTCAACGACTACTACTACAAGGCTGCCACTACAACTACTACTACTACAACTACTACTACTACTACTACTGTCTGCTGCTGCTGCTGCAGCTAAATGCTGCTGCTGTCCTCACTTCCATTTTACTGCAGGTGCTACTACAACTGTTTCTTTTGCATCTACAGCTACAATAAATGTTTCATGTTGTGTCTTATTCAGTGTAAATGTTGAAAAACAAACATCTTGTGTCTTTTTCAGTAAATGTGTTGAGTAAACATGTCATTAAACATGTTGAGTAAACGTGTTCAGTGAGTGTGTTAAGTAAACGTGTTCAGTGAGTGTGTTGAGTAAACGTGTTCAGTGAGTGTGTTGAGTAAACGTGTTGAGTAAACGTGTTTAGTGAGTGTGTTCAGTAAACGTGTTCAGTGAGTGTGTTGAGTAAACGTGTTCAGTGAGAGTGTTGAGTAAAACATGTTCGAGTGTGTTGAGTAAACGTGTTGAGTAAACGTGTTTAGTGAGTGTGTGTTGAGTAAACGTGTTCAGTGAGAGTGTTGAGTAAACGTGTTCAGTGAGTGTGTTGAGTAAACGTGTTCATTAAACATGTTTAGTAAATGTGTTCAGTGAGTGTGTTGAGTAAATGTGTTGAGTCAGTGAGTGTGTTGAGTAAACGTGTTCAGTGAGTGTGTTGAGTAAACGTGTTCAGTGAGAGTGTTGAGTAAACGTGTTCAGTGAGTGTGTTGAGTAAACGTGTTCAGTAAATGTGTTCAGTGTGTTGAGTAAAACGTGTTGAGACTCTTCTCTCTGTGTCGGGGACATTGTGGATGAAAGTCACGTCTTACTTTTGACACAGGAACTTGAAGAAGCGCTCGGTCGTCGTTCGTTCGTTCGGTCGTTCGTTCTTTGGGTCAGTCGTTCGTTGGGTCGTTCGTTGGGTCGGTCGTTCGTTGGGTCGTTCATTTGGTCGTTCGTTGGGTCGTTCGGTCGTTGAGTCGTTCGTTCGTTGGTTGGGTCGTTGGGTCGTTCAGTGGGTCGGGGCCAAACACACTCAGCCTCTGTATCGATCACGTCCTGGGTCACACTCGGGTTTGATGGAGGTCACACGGGGTCAGGGTTAGAGGTCAGGGGTCAAATCCAAGCCAAACATTATCGACACAGTGACGTGTGAGTTTGAATCCGGCGATGTCCAACATGGCGTCTGCTCCTGGACGGACTTAAACGAGTCGAGAGCTGTGTCTGAATCCAGCCCCTCACTTCAGAGTGTGTACTTTTACTTTTACCTCTACATCTGACAGCAGTATCTGTACTTTTACTTTTACCTCTACATCTGAGAGCAGTATCTGTACTTTTACTTTTACCTCTACATCTGAGAGCAGTATCTGTACTTTTACTTTTACCTCTACATCTGAGAGCAGTATCTGTACTTTTACTTTTACCTCTACATCTGAGAGCAGTATCTGTACTTTTACTTTTACCTCTACATCTGACAGCAGTATCTGTACTTTTACTTTTACCTCTACATCTGAGAGCAGTATCTGTACTTTTACTTTTATCTCTACATCTGAGAGCAGTATCTGTACTTTTACTTTTACCTCTACATCTGAGAGCAGTATCTGTACTTTTACTTTTACCTCTACATCTGAGAGCAGTATCTGTACTTTTACTTTTGAACAGGACTAAAAAGTAAAAGTATTTTTCATGATTGCTGCTGAAAAGAGTTTTGTTTTTGTTCAGAATTTGAGCAAAACTAAAATTTACAAATCAAAATCACTAAATGTTAAGTTTTATAAGACTCAGAATCTGCACAAAATACTTGTACTTTTCAGTCTTTCAGTACATTTAAAGATGTACTTCAGTCCTTTTCCTTGAGTTCTTCATGTGACACTTGAGCATCGTTTTAGAATATTTCAAAGTGCAGACGGGTCAGACGTCCAGGGGGAATCTGCCGTGTAACTGTCACATACACATTTGTTTAAGGTAAAAAAAACAAAAAAACAACTAAAACCTTCCACAAAGTTCAACGTCTTTTCTGTCAGTTTAAACAAACAAAAATAAAACACATCTTCAGAAAGTTTCCAGCTCAAAAACTTTAAACCGTGAGATTAATGTGACGTTTGTGGAGCCAAATCCAACAAATAATAATAATAAAAAGGTTCAACATTTGAGTATCATAAAGATTCTGGATATTTCAAAAACACTGAACATGTCAAACTCAGGCCCAGGGGCCAAATCTGGCCCGTGGTGTAATTATATTTGGCCGTGAGATCATGTCAAACGCTGCTGTTTGTTGAGATTCATTAGAAACAAAGTCACAGTCACTTCAGCCAAATGAATCACTACAGAGAAACATCATTTATTTTATTTATTTAACAAATGAATCCTACTGATGTGTCTTTTATTTCAGATTTTATTTCTAAAATGTTTGTGATTTCAGGCTTGAGTTGTTCCAGATTTTTGTTTAAGCAAAACCAAAGTTAGTTTCCAGATGAAAAGGTTAAACGTGACACATCGGGTGAAGTGAATTTTTTTTTCAATAAACATTAAGTTTGACTCGTGAATTTGTTTTTAATTTTGTCCCAGTGTGAATTTGAGTTTGACGCCTCAGTTTTAGAAAATGACACATTTCACATTTCAGTTCGAGCTGTTTCTTTCTCACATTTACATCAGAATCAAGACGTTTCCATAGAATCAAGTTTAAAATGTGATGTTCAGCTCCAAAGAATCAAGGCTCCAGGCTCCAGGCTCCAGGCTCCAGGCTTCAGGCTCCAGGCTCCAGGCTCCAGGTCACAGGGGCCAATGTTGAGCCGAGTTATACATTTGAAATTTGGACCATGAGTATCATAGCAACCAAAGAGCCAATCAGGAGCGAGGCTCTGTTGAAGGTAACGCCCCTTCCCCGGTAGCACCGCCTCTGTTAAACCGACCGTGTGGAGGCTCAGTGACACTGTCAGTCAGACACACTGCAAACGGCGACCTCAGGGAAAGAAGGGGCCTTGTCTGTTATTAATGTTCAGAAAAAAAATAAAATAAATAAATAAATCTAAATAAATTCAAAATAACTTAAAAAAAAAAAAAAAAAAAAAAAAAAAAAAAAAAAAAAAAAAAAAAACAAAAAAAAAACACACCTTTAAATAACAAAAACACAAAATAAATACATAAATATAACTCAAGAAGTAAACTCAAATCAAAAAAAACAAAAAAAAAACCCAAAAAACTTTTTTCTTTAAAAAAAAAAAAAAAAAAAAAAAAAAACAAAAAAAAAAAAAAAAAAAAAAACAACTAAAAAAAACAAAACCTCAAAATAACTCAATATAACTCAAAAAAATAAACCCCAGGAAAAAAAAACAACAAAAACAACTCAACAAAAAACAACAAAAAAAACAAAAACAAAAAAAAAAAAAGACTTAAAATGACAAAAATAAAAAAAAAAAAAAATAAATCAATTAAAATAACCCAAAAAATAAACTTAAAATAACCCAATTAAAAAAAAAAAAAAAAAAAAAAAAAAAACCCTCACAAAAATGAACCCCAGGATCATGTAGAGGGTTAATCTGAACATTTAAAACCAAAATGAGTCTGACAGCAGCAGGGACAGAGAGAGACACAGTTTTTACACAGAAAGTGAACTGGAGTCGATGGAGCAGGAAGTGCGACATGATCACTTCCTGTTTGTAACGCGGCGCTAGCAGGTTAGCTCTGTCCATTTATATAAAGTCTATAATGAAACAAAATACCCACTAGAGCAGAAATCCTCCACTATAATGTCATGGATTCAGACACAGCGCTTTGGAGTAAACCTTTAAGTCAGGACGCCATGTTGGCCGCTCTGGGATCCCCCGGTGCAGATGGAGGTTCAGGGGAAGAACACATGTTAAAATGAGGCAGGAGTTAAAGGGTTAAAGCCAAATACACAACAGATACACAGAACACACAGGGGTAAGAGAGGACAGCCCCGCAGACCACGTCCACTTTTATTTTAAAATACTCTTCTCTCTTTGAGGTTCCATGCCTTTAAAAGTTCCTAAAACATCTGAACACCTCATCGTACAAGTATGAGGTCTTTAAATAAACTCTTTCATTGTAATAAGATTAATAATTATGTTGCATTTACAAAAAAATATATGTGGAAAGTAAAGAAAATATCACCTTGGCTTAGAACATAAATGACACAGTATTTGATATGTCAGCAGGGGGCGTAAGGCTTCAACAACAGAACAAACGGCCTATTTTACTTACAGTGATATTTTTAAATAAAGTTCTTATACAAACAGTACAATCTGTGCCCAAGAGGCGTCTGAAGGAGCCATGTCATCAGAGTTATGTCAGAGGAGAGTAGTGTAATAATATCTTTTATTTATTTATATATTGTCTGTATCATTGTGCAAACATGAGGTGAAATCTAGTAAAAAAAAACTAAAAAACTAACAGAACAAAGTTACTATAACATATAACGCCATGGAGGAAATCAGGGTTTTAAACAGACAATGTCAAAACTGGAAAAATGGAGGAAAAAAAGACAAAAAGAGTCAAAAAACAGCTTAAAAGTCTCATGTTACACTAGTCTCTGATCTTTTCTGATGTTTCCTCATCACACACAGACCTGGAGTTGTGTTTGTTTCATTTTACACATGTTTAACACTCAAACCTGCAGATTTAGACTGAAAACACTGTGTTCCACCTCGTGATGTCATCATGTGGTGATACAGGAAGTGCTCCGCTGTGTTTTTAAACTCCACACACCTTCATTTTTAGAATTATTTGCATCATTTACAGTCCTGGAATTGCCACTTATCTCGACTGAACTAAAGGTAAAAGAAGCTGTTAAACCAGTTGAAAACGACCACTTGATGACATCACAAGGTGGAACGTCGCATTTTGAGCTTTGGAGATGTTACAGACGAATAATTAAGGAAACAAAACACAGCTCCAGGTCTGTTTTTGAAGCGCTAACACCTTTAGAACATGGATTAAACCTACAAGACTCAATTTTACGTAATATAAAACCTTCAACTTCCTGTTTCAGTTTATGGGGCCATTTTGAGGACAATTAAAAGACATATTTGGGCTTGAATTGTTAATTGCCATGGCAACGGTCCTAGATTTTCATCATTGGGACTGAAAAAAAAGGTAAATGGATAATAAACCAGAACTAAAAATGAAAAAAACGTCGATAAACCCAGTGATTAATAAACATTTAACCACATATTTAACAGATGACCTATATTTTTTGTTCACCTCGTCATAACTCTCAGTCTACGGCTCCAACAGAACGATTAAACTCTCACTAGGATAAAAAATTATAAAAAATGATCCAGTCTGCTCTTTCTTTTAAATACCGTGTTAATTTGTGATCATTTTTCTCCTGTGTGCAACAACAGAGCTCCTCCCCCTCTCCGCCTCAAACGTGAAATCATAAAATAATCCATTCTCGTCTTTTACTTGAAGCTAACGTTATTAACCTTTGGCACGGGAGTTAATTGCCTTTTCTTTTCTGTGGTCTGGACGGGTGTTTGATTCTAGCCGGGGTCGAAAGGTCGCTCCGAAAGGTTTGCATTCGCTCACATTTTGATTAGCCGCTTGAGCTCGATGTGTAACCTTTCGCTGTTGGCACTTTGATGAGTTTGATGAGCGCCCTCTGCTGGAGATGACAGAATGACAATTTTAAAGTGGGTGTATTTCTAAAGAATGAAAGTGATAGGCTAAGTTTATGAGCATGTGAGCTAATAAAGGCAAAATATGAGACCTGCCATCGCCTGATTTGGAACTTTACCCGATTTCGCTCCATAAAAATGAAATGTTTTACTGACAAATACAACGTGGCCCAAAAGTCACTGACACTTTTAAATCTTCAGTAGCTCCTTTAATTCTTCAGTTAAACTCACCAAATTTTAGCAGTAGATAAACTGAACCTTCCCAGATTTTTGTCAATATAAACGGTTATAATTGTTCACTTACACTTGAACTTATCACGACTTAAACTAGAGGAAGTAAAAATGACCTAATCTGGCTCTTATTTGATCCTGATATCACGTTTGAAGTGGTTTATTGTCTGAGGTTTATTCACAAACACCTTTTCTTTAAGATAGACCCACAGGAAGAAATCAGGACGAGTCAGGTCTGTGGAGATCACATACTGCCCCCTGTCTGTGAAAAACACTTATTATTCCTTTAATGGCATTTACTCTTGGGGCATCTCTGGTATTAAAATGTGGACGGTAACACCGCTGGGTTTGTGAATTTGACCCATGTGACTCAAAGTACCACTGTACAATGAGGGTTCGTTCCTCGGTGCTGGATTTGCTCAGATTAATGTGGGAAGAGTCGTTCTAAATGCTCTGGAAAAATAAAATAAAAATATTTAGAAACAAAAGAGTTATGAGTTTTTTTCAACTGTCAGTGACTTTTGGGCCGCCCTGTAGTTGCTTGAAGTCTGTGAAAATGTTGTATTTAAATTATTAATAATAAAAGCAGGACTTTTATATTTATGGTCAAACACGGTCGCTCGTTTCTATTTCTGAAAATAAAGTCTGTGAAACTGACAAACTTTGACATGAATATAGAAATATACATGAATACTGAATAGATACAGATATTTAAAGACATTTAAGCTCAGTAACAGGCTCTACTGCAGAAAATAAACATTTAAAATGAATTACATCCAAAAAGGTGCCAAACTGGACAGAGAGCCACATCATCAGAGCCTTGTGATGATAAAACACTAAAATAAACCCTCACAGGTACGTTCATATGTGCAGGATTGTTACCATGTAGACGCACGCAGCCTTATTTTGGATTCATGGTTTTAACCCTGGAGAACCCACGGGGTCAAATTTGGCCGCTGTTAATTGCTGCTACCCAAAATGAACAAACAAACAAAAAAAAAAGGTCAAATTTCAGATCAAAAAATTCAAAAAGCCCAGAGTGCCACTTCTGGCCCCTGCATAGAGACACCTAGTGGATGAAAACTGCACTAAAATGAGCCAGAGTGACAGTGACAAAATCGTCTTCTCAGTTTCTTTTATGTTAATCTTTTTAGTAATAACTTGCAAAATGTCTAGAAGTACGTTTTATATTCTTTTTGGATAAATTAACGAGCCCAGTGGGTCAAATTTGGCCCTGATCCTAAATTACGGATAAAGGGTTAGAATTGAAAAAGTGGATATTTCAGTGTTCAGTGAAGTTATAGCAGTAATTTAATGCAATGTTCATAAAATGTTTCAGAAAAGGGGTCTTGGGTTCTCCAGGGTTAATTATGTTGGAGCAATTAATGGATTTTGGGGCTTATTTGGACTTAATCGCTGATCAAAATGACATAAATGTGATATTTATGTGTGTGTCAAGTGAAAATCATGACTTTACTGTCGAAACTGATGCATTTGTTGTTTGATTTATGTTCACAAACCGTAGAGAAAATTGTCCTAAATCTGCGAGATAAGGTTGTGTAGGTTCGATTAAACATTCAGTTTCACTACGAGACCTAAGGAATTTAAGTAAACTTCTGCAAAAACATGTCTCGCCTCAGGACACGTACAGAATAAGCTGTTTTGCCGGTGCAGAAAAGTGTTAGTTTATGTGATATTTCTGTGTGGGAGAGTTTTGTCAGAGGGTCACAGGAGGGTCTGATCTGCAGGAGTCATGAATAAACAGGAGTAAATGGAGAAACTGGCCTCTCTTTGGACACACAGCGCTGGGTTTTCATGCATTTAGACTGAAGCTGTGGGGCTGAGGCTGGAGAGGCACTGCTGCACCGACACAGAAACACATCAGAGTTTATATTATCCACGTGTTCGACTAAACAGACACGAGCCGCGACTAAACAGAAAAAGACTTTGTGCAGCGTGACATTCAAATGCAGAAGACGTGGAGCACATATCGCTGCTTCGTGTGCTCCACAGTGAACTACAGGAGCTCCTCTCACCTCCAAATAACAGTGTTTAGTGTTTTTTCTGTGTAATCGACGGAAAGTGGCACTGACCTGCTCCTGTGATAAGTAACAATCTGCGAGGAGGAATTTGAGCAAACGACGGGTCAAGTAAAACGATTTCTAAATGGAGTAAGAAAAGTCAAGGTGATTTAACATTTTCTTCTTACTTTAAGTGCAAGGAGTTGTTTTTTTATTATTATTTTAAATGTAACACGATGGATGTTGCTATAACTAAAAAGAAAAGATGGTAAAGTCGAGTATTATTAACTCAAGTTACTATAAAATATAATAATTCTGAGCTGTTTCACGGTCAGCAGAGTTCAGCAGTGCTCATCTGAAACACTGTCGTCTGAATATCTTTGAAATCTTTTAAATGTAATGTCAGAAAACACACAATCGTCCCCTCTGCACGGAGCCGCCGGGCGAGATCCGGTTCTCTCCAGAAACGTCAGAGCAGCACTTCCAGCTCCATCACTGTGCAGTGGAAATGTGCCAAGTGGAGCTAAAATAAATCTATATTTAAATACCAGGCATCAGCGGGAAACTTGTGTGTTTAAAAAGTCTGTATTTGTGTCTTACAGCAAACGTTAACGGAAATAAAAATGATTTAATGATGTTAAACTAGGGCTACGATCTGATTTTGCTCAGAAAAAACAATTGAGTTGAGATGTATTTTCAAGTTGTTCTGTGTTTTATTTTTAGTTTAGTTTAGCTTTGAGACACAAACACCAACTTTTAGAAACTTCTCTTGCCTGTGATCATCTGTAACTTTCTGTCTGATGTTTAAATACTGATCTATTTTATTTCTAAACCCTCACAGAGACTGAACGGCGCAGGACGAGGGGCTCCACACTTTTTGAGAGAACCTGAACCGTCCGAACTCTGCGTGAAAAGAGCCGATCGCACCTGTATCTACAGCAGCAGTGCACAAGTACCACACACTCCAAACGTGCCCCAAACGCCACAGCGTCAGTTTAAAGTCCTGGGATCATGCAGGTCACACAGCGGCTTCTATCTCCAGAGCAGATAGAGCGGGACGCTGGACGGACACGTGGCCTCGGACAAGGCATGCTGTGACTCAAAGTGGACCGAGCCTCGTCTGCTCCTGCGGCTCTCGTCGTGTCGTGGGGGGTTCGGGTGGAGGATCGTAGGACTGGGGGAGTCTGATGTTGCTCACAGGAAATAGTTTTAGTCATGGGGGAAGGGATGGACCAAGCAAGACAATAAACAAGAGGGATTTTCTTTTTTTAAGTTAAAGGAGACCAAAAATAACAGGTACACTGCAAGAATGGAGTAGCTACATGAGAGAAAATCAGGATTAATTTCTTCAACACATGGGTCAAATTTTGGAAAGAAATGATTGAGATTTATAAAATGCATTTTATATAATTTTATGTATTTACTTTAAAAAAAAAAAATAATATGATGATAATAATAATAATAATAATAATAATAATAATAATAATAATAATAATAATAATAATAATAAAATAACTTGCAATATTTTTTCTTGATTCAATATAGAAAAAAAATGTTAATTTACAAAAACAAATTACAAAAATCTCCTACTTTTTCTTCTAAACAATAAACTTGGATCTAGAAGAGGCAAAATCATATTTTTTAGACTCAAATAGACTTGGCTTTTGTACATTTTTGCACAGAGACTTATTCCATTGATAAAAAAAAAAAAAATATTATTATAATTTTTTTTTCAATTGGCAATTTTCTTTCTTTTTTTTTTTTCAAATTTATATTAGCTGTAATTTTGTCACAGACGCTGTCGTACAAACTTGTGCCTGGACTGAAAATTGAACATCACTTTCTGCTTTTATTTTTCAAGTTTATTTCGCTACATTTTTCAACAAAATAAAAAAAATAAAAATCCCAAACCAGTGAAATAGTGAATTGAAAAGCGAGCGTCTCTTGTAGTTATTCCTTTTGCAGTGGTAGTGTTATGCATTCAGGACACAGGGAGACACATTTACAAGCACAGTGTTATTTACAGTTACAGCAGTCCTTCAAGTTTCAGTTTGAGACACAAAAATACGTTTTGGAGTTTGGAGGTCCGCACACAGCAGGTTGAGAATCCTTGGTTTGCTGTGAGCTCGTGTCCATGTTATTTACACTGTACATTTACTTACAGCAGCAGCCGGTGGTTCAGACGACGCCCGACCATCCAACACACAAGAACACACACACAAGAACACACACACATGAACACACACATGAACACACACACACAAGAACACACACACATGAACACACATGAACACACACACACATGAACACACACAGGCTGAGGGGACAGCAGCAACGCTTTAATCTGGTTTATGATATACAGAGTGGCCCAAAAGTCACTGACACTTTTACATCTTCAGTAGCTCCTTTAATTCTTCAGTCAAACTCACCAAATTTTCACAGTAGATAAACTGAACCTTTCCAGATTTTTGTCAATATAAACGGTTATAATTGTTCACTTACACTTGAACTTATCACGACTTAAACTAGAGGAAGTAAAAATGACCTAATCTGACTCTTATTTGATCCTGATATTACGTTTGAAGTGGTTTATTGTCTGAGGTTTATTCACAAACACCTTTTCTTTAAGATAAAATCAGGACGAGTCAGGTCTGTGGAGATCATGTACTGCCCCCTGTCTGTGAAAAACACTTATTATTCCTTTAATGGCATTTACTCTTGGGGCATCTCTGGTATTAAAATGTGGACGGTAACACCGCTGGGTTTGTGAATTTGACCCATGTGACTCAAAGTCCCACTGTACAATGAGGGTTCGTTCCTCGGTGCTGGATTTGCTCAGATTAATGTGGGAAGAGTCGTTCTAAATGCTCTGAAAAAATAAAAGAAAAATATTTAGAAACAAAAGAGTTATGAGTTTTTTTCAACTGTCAGTGACTTTTGTCTTAGAATAAAAAATGGATTTAAGGGACGACAATTGATTTTTTTCCCCTCAAATTTGAAGAGAAAACTCTTGTGCTTAAATAATTTAGCTTGAAATAAAAATAAAATGCCTTGTTTCCAGTTAAATAATCAGACCTAGTTATTATTCTGAATTAAAGTCACAATTGCACTAAAAAGACGGAGCTGAAATCTCAATTTAAACATTTATTTGAGATGTTCTTCTTTGACATTTTTATCTTGTGCAATGTTCATACGATAAATCATCTAATAATCTTCTCCAACCCTGGAAAACAAAGTCGATATGTAACAAAGGATAAAACAAAACCTGGAACTGTCCCCTCAGTCTCTCTTCAGTCTCACTCTCTCACACTTCCACTCACAGTAGATTTCCCATAATGCCGTTGGGCTGTGGCTCGCTCTGACATAATGTGCTTTAGTTTTACCAATCTGCGTCCTCCTCTATGTAATAATCGGGGGTTGAAGTACCGTCGAACAGACCGGGGTCCAGAGACTTTCGTTGTTTCCCTCGGGTGAAGACGCGAGACAGCGATCCCAAACCGATCTTTTCTTTTTTCTTCTTACGCTTCGCCTCCTCCAAATCTTCGAGGGACTAAAGAAGACAAGAAGACAGGAGTGAGACAGGAGACAGGAGTGAGACAGGAGTGAGACAGGTGTGAGACAGGAGTTAGTGTAGAGGGAAAGAGAAGGAAAAACAGCATTTGGGAACATTTTTTGTAGAGACAGTGGGAACAGGCTCTTTCTTTATGTTTAAATATTCAGTTTTTTCTCATGTATTTTAAGAAAAGTTCGTTGCATCTAATTATAAGGAGTTTTACTGTGTCCGTTAGCATGCTAGTTGTTGTTATCTTTACTGTCTGTGAGGAATAACTAACCGACTGCAAACTGTTTTTAAGACCGGGACTAAACCGGGACTGAACCGGGACTAGACCGGGACTAAACCAGGACTAGACCAGGACTAAACCAAGACTAAACCGGGACTAAACCGGGACTAAACCGGGACTAAACCAGGACTAAACAGGGACTAAACCGGGACTAAACCAGGACTAGACCGGGACTAAACCAAGACTAAACCAGGACTAAACCAGGACTAAACCAGGACTAAACCGGGACTAAACCGGGACTAAACCGGGACTAAACCAGGACTAGACTAGGACTAAACCAGGACTTCTTTATGTTTAAATATTCAGTTTTTTCTCATGTATTTTAAGAAAAGTTCGTTGCATCTAATTATAAGGAGTTTTACTGTGTCCGTTAGCATGCTAGTTGTCGTTAGCTTTACTGTCTGTGAGGAATAACTTTGGCCGACTGCAAACTGTTTTTAAGACAGTCAAATTCAGGTAAAGTCCTTTACAAAAATAATCTTTTGCAGTTGGGACTTTTAAGTTTTAAGTCCTGTCATTTCGTGCTGCCATCGTGTCCTTGGGCAAGATATTAACCCTGCTTCGTCCAGCGGTGTGCTCGTATGATCGGTGGCAGCTGGAGTCTTTCTCCTTGAAGCAGTTGGACGAAAGCACGACCTGTAGTTCGACTTCTTCAGGACTATACCCCAGGTGTGAGAGAGTCGGTATGGCCCCTCATCCCGATTAAGAGTCTGGTCAAGTGTCAAGAAAAGAATCAAGTTTCCAACCGCCATGAGAGGAAGAATCACTTTATGGACTTGGACAACGCTAAGGTCAAAAGCACAGAGAGCATCGAGGTCTAATGTTGGATCAGGGAGGCCACGGAGATCCAGACATGTTCCCCTCAGACTGTGAATGGAGACGAGGGGCAGCACCTCTCTCACACCTCAGATAAAGTTAAGTTGGACAGTAGATGGCGCTGTTTATGAACTGCTCCAAGTAAAAGCCCCAGAGTCTGTTTCAATCAGCTGAGCAGAAACATGTGACAGCAGCCGAAACATCTCCAGGAATCTACACGGTTTTATACATGAGACGTTTAAAGCATCGAAGAAGATCACGGACATGTTAGAGCCACAAGAACCACCTCACACTAGGACTAGACCTGGACTAAACCAGGAATAAACCGGGACTAAACCGGGACTAAACCGGGACTAGACCAGGACTGAACCAGGACTAAACCGGGACTGAACCAGGACTAAACTGGGACTAAACCAGGACTAAACCGGGACTAAACCAGGACTAAACCGGGACTAAACCGGGACTAAACCGGGACTAAACCGGGACTAAACTGGGACTAAACCAGGTCTAAACCAGGTCTAAACCGGGACTAAACCAGGTCTAAACCAGGACTAAACCTGGACTAAACCAGGTCTAAACCAGGACTAAACCGGGACTAAACCAGGTCTAAATCAGGTCTAAACCGGGACTAAACCAGGTCTAAACCAGGACTAAACTGGGACTAAACCAGGTCTAAACCAGGTCTAAACCGGGACTAAACCAGGACTAAACTGGGACTAAACCAGGTCTAAACCAGGACTAAACCGGGATTAAACCGGGACTAAACCAGGTCTAAACCAGGACTAAACCGGGACAAAACCAGGACTGAACCAGGACTAAACCAGGACTAAACCAGGACTAAACCAAGACTAAACCGGGACTAAACCAAGACTAAACCGGGACTAAACCGAGACTAAACCGGAACTAAACCGGGACTTAACTGGGACTAAACCGGGTCTAAACCGGGACTAAACTGGTACTAAACCGGGACTAAACCGGGACTAAACCGGGACTAAACCGAGACTAAACCAAGACTGAACCAGGACTAAACCAGGACTAAATCGAGACTAAACCGGGACTAGACCGGGACTAAACCAAGACTGAACCAGGACTAAACCAGGACTAAACCGAGACTAAACCGGGACTAGACCGGGACTAAACCGGGACTAAACCGAGACTAAACCCGGACTAAACCGGGACTAAACCAGGACTAAACCAGGACTAAACCAGGTCTAGAATCCAGACCAATCCAGACTCTGTTCTGTTTAGCTACATGTGACTGAAGGTTTTATTCTGCATTTTTTTTTCCTTCTAATGTTAATTTTATGATGATCATTTGTGATAATTTATGTTTCGATTTGTTGTATTGTGATTTTAATGTGTTTTTTATTCTGTAAAGCTCTTTTAAAAACTTTGTGCTGTACAACTTGCCTTGATACTTTAGTTACTCTATGGACTGAACTGAAGAGTTAATGAAAGATTCTGTATCTGTAAAGAAGAACTAAACTCGAAAACAACTATTTTTGCTTTTTTTTATTTTTTTATTTCAGCTGTGCAAATTAGAAAACTTTGCAGCTTTATGGTCAAAAAAGTATAAAAAATGGTGTGATTTCAGATGTTTGGTGACATTTACAGCCAGGTGTTTGAGTAAAAACACACCTGGCTGAAGGGGCGGAGTCTAAAGTGTCGACCAATCACACTGTTCCTCTGTTTGAAAAGTGCTTTTGGAGGAGTTTAGGTGTTTAATCCTCTTTTATATCATCTCTCAGTGGTGAATAGAGCCTTAGTCCACTGTCTCTACACAATTTATTCATCTCTGCAAAACACAGCTCATTTTCAAAGTAAAAAAGACCAAAAGTGAAGGAAGCCGGAGTGAGAATGACCAGCAGCAGCAGCGGTGGAGAAGCAGGAGAAGCAGAAGAGCAGTCTAAACAAACAAAAACGTGATTACTTGTGACGTGTCGGGGGCGGGCGGCTCTTACATTGCAGAGAGAGTGCGTCCGGTGGCGTGGAGAGTTGAGGTCGCTGGGCGTGGAGGACCTGTCGGCGTCCAGGGCCGAGGCGTCGGACGGGGCGGACGGCTGGCGGGAGTGACAGGGGCTCACCCGAACCGCCGCCACTGAGGGACGAGAGGCACAAAGCAGAGGGCTGATGGGACGGTGCAGCAGCAACACTGTCACAGGTTTTAATATGTGGCTGGAAGGACGTGCGATGGACATGTGTCGTGTGCAGCTTTCTACAACTTTATACGACTTTCTACAACTTTCTACAACTTTATACAACGCTATAACCTCCAACCCTCCTAAGAAGAAGAGTTAGAAGTATGAAAAACTACGTCTCCCATCCTCCCACACGGCCATTTTACATAAATATACACAGAGTTAAACCGGGACTAAAGCAGAACTAAACCAGGACTAAACCAGGACTAAACCAGGACTAAAATGAGACTAAACCAGGACTAAACAAGAACTAAACTGAGACTAAACTGAGACTAAACCAGGACTAAACCAGGTCTAAACCAGAACTAAACCAGGACTAAAGCAGGATTGAACCAGGTCTAAACCAGGACTAAACTGAGACTAAACCAGGACTAAACTGAGACTAGACCAGGACTAAACCAGGACTAAACTGAAACTAAACCAGGACTAAACTGAGACTAGACCAGGACTAAACCAGGACTAAACTGAGACTAAACCGGGACTAAACCAGGACTAAACCAGGACTAGACTGAGACTAGACCAGGACTAAACCAGGACTAAACCAGGACTAAACCGGGACTAAACCAGGTCTAAACCAGGACTAAACCGGGACTAAACCAGGTCTAAATCAGGTCTAAACCGGGACTAAACCAGGTCTAAACCAGGACTAAACTGGGACTAAACCAGGTCTAAACCAGGTCTAAACCGGGACTAAACCAGGACTAAACTGGGACTAAACCAGGTCTAAACCAGGACTAAACCGGGATTAAACCGGGACTAAACCAGGTCTAAACCAGGACTAAACCAGGACTAAACCATGACTAAACCAGGACTAAACCAGGACTAAACCAGGACTAAACCAGGACTAAACTGAGACTAGACCAGGACTAAACCAGGACTAAACTGAGACTAAACCGGGACTAAACCAGGACTAAACCAGGACTAAACCAGGACTAAACCGGGACTAAACCAGGACTAAACCAGGACTAAACCAGGACTAAACCAGGAACCCCAGAACCCTCGAACCCTCCTTAGAAGAAGCGTTAAAAGTATTAAAAACTACGTCTCTCCATTTGACATAAAAATACACAAACATGACACTAAATCAAACTCTGCAGCTGCACAAACCTCATGTGATGTGCAAAGTTTCATAAAACAAACGCACTTGTCACTTTAACGTGATCGTCTCTGAAGGGGGAGTGAGCTCAGAGAACAAAGGGACTCAAACTTATTAAACATGTTAATACTTTTTTTACGGCAAATGTAAAAAGGAAACATGGTGATTTAAATATGTTATAATCCCATCGACGTGTAAAACCGTCTGTAAAGTCTGTCCATCTTTGATCACTCCTCCGTGTCACAGATTTCTGCTGGTGCTTTGTTCCGAGCCGAAAGTTGGAGAAAAATGACTTTTGAAGCTCTTAAAATGACATTATATAACGTACCTTTAGTCTCTGTGTTAGTCTGTGTCTGTATTTCCCGGGAATCTGCTTTATTTTTCGTCAAATTCATTCTTATTCTGCATTAAAACTGCCTCCAGCGCTTTATTTTTTGCATGATTTCAGTATAGTTGAACAAAACAAATAAATGATTGTAAAAATGCATAAGTAGCCTCATTTTCAGCCTCATTTTCAGCCTCATTTTCAGCCTCACCCTGAGAAACAAACCCGACTGCGTGAAGTCGTAATTTGCAGTTTATTCCGTCTCACTCAAACGACTTTCATCTTTTTGAAATTGCATTTTCAAGTCCATACGTGTAATTTTACTCATTTTTCATTAAGGGAACATCTCCAATCCTCCTTTTCCTCTCCACAAACAAAAAACACATTTCAAACTCTGATTATTTGCTGCTGTTGCTAGGCGACGGCGCGTCCTCCAGGAGACGGGGCCGTTAGCGTGGACGTGATGTCCCGGCACTGCCCCCGTTTGAGCCGTGTCCAATTATGAGAACACCTCCTGACTCCCCGACTCCTCCATCAATAAACCGAGAGCGAGGAGGTCGAGGGGCAGGAGCCACGGACAAACTTTAGATTAGTTCACTTTGTTTGGCGTCGTCAGAGCTGTTAGAGCGTGTGGTCGGACAGTTTGGCCGTGATAAAAGCTGGAAAATGAAAAGCAAAAGACTAAAAACTAAGAGATTATCAAGATTCTATGTGTTTTATGGAAAAAACATTTGAAAATTTAAGTCCCTGCGTCTGATTTGAGCAAAATGTGTCTTATATAAGCTGCACTCAAGGTTAAAATCAGTCTGCTGCTAATTATAAAACATTTTACTGTCCAATAATCAGGAACTGCACGTTGGCATGCTATTTGTTTTTTAGCTTCACGACAAAACTCTGCACTGGTTTTTAAAGCTGTGCAAAAAAAACTCACTGATAAACTCATTATGATGAATAATTAAGGTAAGTGAGGAAGAACTTTGGACCAAACTGTTTAAAATGAACTCGTTTTGTTTTTATACGACATGCACCAGGTACAGCGCCCCCCACTGGCAGATAATGATATAAAAAATCAAAAAATTATGTTGAAGTCGCTGAGATAAGAGAAATAAAATGTCTGAAAACAAGTCATACTATATAATTCTAACAAGTAAATGAATCTCAGTGAGTTAAACCAGAATGAACTTAGTCTTTTTTTTTTTTAAAGTCTGTAATAAAAACACTAACGGCCGGAGTGGAGACAATTTGGACAATTTAAACTTATTAAAATGAAATTGCATTGACAGTAGGAGCCAGTTTTGATTCTCTTTGTTGTAAGGACAAAAAAATCCAATCAAAACGTTAAAAACTGAGAAGTAGAATGTTTTTTTTTAAAAATGTCAGTTTGGTTTAAGCTGTGAGGTGGATGTGAACATAAAGAAAAGTTCAGTGACGCCAGCTCAGAATGTTCATATTAAAAAAACAAAATCCCCAAATGTTTGAACCTCCTGAGACTCCAGCTTTTTCATGGATTTATTCATTTGTCTTTGTTATTTGGGCTGATTGGATCTGATGAGTAAAAACAAAGATCTTTCGTTCGATCATTCGTTCTGTCATTTTTTGAATCATTTTGATAGAACATTTGAATCGTTATTTGCAAAAACTATTACGAGCCTGAGTAAAAACAACTGTGCCTCATGAAACAATGTGGCTCATGTGAAGATCTGCAGACAGGAGCAGGAGACATAAGCCTTCACATAAATAAAAAAAATTAAAAAAATAAATACAAAAAAATAAAATAATAAATTAATTAAATAAAATAAAAAATAAATTAATTAATAAATGAAATTAATTAATTAAATAAAAAATAAATGAAATGAAATTAAGTAATTAAATGAATGAATAAAATAAATAAAATAAATACATAAATAAAATACACTAAATAAAAAAACAAAAAAAATAAAATAAATAAATAGATAAAAAAAATACAACCCAAAATGTGCTATGGACATATGAGAATGCCAGGTCTCAGGAGGTTAAAATAACTGCACAAATCTGTTAAGAATCAGTAAAAACAAAGTTCAAACTGATATTTGATGTGTTTTGCGTGTGCTCATTCTCATCAGCTAAAGCCAGACCATGTTCAGAGCCACAGAAGCATGTGTGAGTGGAGGAATGTGCAGATGACACGAGTGAAGCACGTCCAGTCCACATCCACGTGAGCAGATCCACATGCACAGGGCCGACGGCCGTTACCTTGTCTGTCGCTGGGATGTCCCGTGTGCACGTAGAGCGTCTGCTGGCTCTGTCGTATGGCGGCGGTCAGGGGGAGGTCCGCCTGCATCACCCACTCCTGGTTGTTCCCGTTGACCACTGCCTCGGTGGGCATGGCCAGGGAGTGCCGCTTCGGGACGTCCTTGGTCAGGGTGGCTAGGGACTGTTTGGCCTGGACACAGATTAGAAGAAGTTAGGAAAGTTTCAGTCTCTCAGTTTCAGTTCTGAGATGCCTGATATATCACAGCTTTAAATATCAGGCTTTGTTTTAATATGTCTTGTGTTTTTATCAGCTGAGGCACCCTGAACTTTTCCCCTCTGAAGAATATACTGTAAAAGCCCCACTCTGTGACAACATCAGCATCTAATGAAAAGTATTAACATTTCAATAAAGTATTTAATTAGCCCTGATATCATGTTGCCGCCTTAAAAAGCTGTTTTAAAGTCGTGCAAAAATGAACGTGACGTGTGCCGGGGTCTGTGAGAGCCAAGGTAGAGTTTCTTACTTCCTCATTCTGTGATTTGCATGTCAGACACACCAGATTTACTTTCACATCCTGAAACGATGGAGGAAAAATAAAAATATCGTCTGATCTAGATTCTAGAAAAAAAAAACATGCACATTGATCTATCTGTGCAGTTTATACAGGCTCTTGTATATTTGTCTTATGTATATCTTTTTTTTATGTATATCTTGCTAATATCATGCATGTTCCAACTTCTCACAAATAAATTTAAGACGTAATAAAGTGAAACGAAGAGCTCTCCCCAAAGTCTCAGTTTTTATTTTACCACAAATCATTCATTAGAAACATAAACCAGAGGCGCCCAAACCTTTTTCCTCGACGTATCAAAGTGAATAAGTGTTATTGTCGTGAGGTCGAACCTGTGCCACAAATTGTCTTAAAGGTTCAATATTACACAAAATAGACTCTTGTGAACTTTAAACCAGGTTATAACCTCATCAGAAACAGACCTGGAGGTGAGTTTTTTAGTTTTATTCATTCATATTTGAGTAACACTTTATTATTAGTCTGTAACATCTCCAAAGCTCTAATGCTCTGTTCCACGTTGTGATGTCATGCAGTGGTAGTTTTCATCAGGCAGGTTTGGTTGCTGAGGTCTTCAGTGCTGTGTGTGGACAATATGTAAATGTGATATTTTTTACTCTTATAATGGTGTAAAATTTATTTATTTATTTATTTGTTTATTTGAAAAGGGACAAAGCACATTAATGAACACCAGTAAAAACGTTCTGTTTTCTACACAGCAGTGACACATATCACCTCAGAGTGTTACAGACTCTGAGGTGATCACACTGGTCCACTTCCTGATTCAGTCACATTGTTCGATTGTGCTTGAAATTTCTTATTAATAGAATCTAAACTCCCTCTGTTCGAGAAATCCAAAACACTGGTGCAAGCTCATCTTCTTCAGACTCTGTCAAACTCTGTCAAACTCTGTCAAACTCTGTGAGACTCTGTGAGACTCTGTGAGACTCTGTGAGACTCTGTGAGACTCTGTCAGACTCTGTGAGACTCTGTCAGACTCTGTCAGACTCTGTGAGACTCTGTGAGACTCTGTGAGACTCTGTGAGACTCTGTGAGACTCTGTCAGACTCTGTGAGACTCTGTGAGACTCTGTGAGACTCTGTCAGACTCTGTCAGACTCTGTCAGACTCTGTCAGACTCTGTCAGACTCTGTGAGACTCTGTGAGACTCTGTGAGACTCTGTGAGACTCTGTCAGACTCTGTCAGACTCTGTGTAACTGACTATAAAGATCTACAGAACGATCCCTGAGCCTCTGAGCCTGTTTTTCACGCACCAGAACAGAAACCGACTTCTATTACCACATAATGACATCACGAGGTGGAACAGACTGTTTTCAGTTAAGAGAAGAACAAAACACAGCTCCAGGTCTGTTTGTGATGAGGAAACATTATAACATAGATCAGAAAACACTGTAATATGTGTCTTTCAAAGTATTGCACAGGGCTGTGGTCTGGTCTCGTTCAGCACAAAACTTCATCCAAACACAAATCTTACAAATCCCAGCATCCTTTGGGCACCGTCCTGCAGACGGCATAAAACACATAATCCAACTGTACTGTGAGTGGATATGAAAGCTGAGGTGGTGACACAGTGCACCGTATTTTTTGGGCTATAAGTCGCACCTTAAATCCTTAAATTTTCTCAAAAATCCTCAGTGTCTTTATAATCCGCTGCACCTTGTGGACAACTACTGCAGTCCAGAGCCTCGTGGAGTAACATGTGTGACACCAAAAAGACAAGAAGAAGATCATGGAAAAGGAGATTCAGCCAGATCATCACCAACATGAACGAGGCCCCTTCACCTTTGACCTTTGTGGAGAAAACAGGGGCCAGTCCAGGATCTAAACGCACCACAGGAACGAGAATCATCTTTCACTGTCGTTCTCGGTTCACAGGCTCATGTCCAGAAACTACCACCACGGTCATCTTCAAGAGGAAGACTTCGACAAAAGAAAAGTTTCCGGTCGGTGTCGTCATCAAGACTAAACCAAAGGTCTGGACGGACGAGGAGAAGATGAGTGAGGGGCTCAGGTGTCGTCCGAGCTTCAGGACGGACAGAATCATCACTGGACAGAAAAATAACAGCGACGAGACTCAGAGAAGGACACAGGGATCTGGACGTGTTTGATGCAATGTTCTTACTGTTTTGTTTCTCTTAACGCAGCAGTGGGCTGTGTGAAGAAGTGGACTAAGCGACTGTGACATCTCCCACAGCGTTCAGTGCACTTTATAATCCGGTTATGTATGAAAATAGATCCAGTCATTGATATAGGATGTGCTTTATAGCCTGAGAAATACTGTTTATGTGGACAACTCAATTACAAATAACACAGAAATTGTTCATTAATATATGACTTTGTTCTTGAACCATCTGGAGCGTTAACCCGATAATCACACTGCTACATCTGAGCTGAAATGCCACACGTCCCTTGAGCATTTACGCCTCTCTTATATGTCTCGTGAAAAATGCCTGAGTCCCCTGTGTCGTCTACAAAAATCTTCTGCTTCAAATGATGAAAAATGCTGCTTCCACCGGGGCTCCTGCAGCAGTAGAATAATCGAGCGTTTATACGAGTGTTTTCACTGCGTCGACATTGTCACAATTCAATTCCTTTTAGAAACAAAGGGGGAAAATGCCCAGGAGACGTGCTCTGCCTCTTTCAAAACTCCTTCTCCATTTTGGTTAATGCTTATTTTCATTTCAATTTTCGTCACACCAAGCAATCGCAAAATCACCACAATTCACTGCAATCTCCCGATCACGAGTAAATGGTGCCAATCACGCTCTTTGTCATGCAAAATACAACACGCTCCAAAAGGTGGAATTAGACTTTTGGACTTTTTGGTGCAGCAGTTAAATGTTGGGTGTGAGTCAGGCGTTTATTGTCAGGAGCACACGGGGTCGGCTGAGGTTAGGGCCATTGTTCTTTATCGTGGCGGATGCACAAAAACTGGAAACTGACATGAGATTAACATGACTTGAATTATTTATAAAGAACATTTTGATCTGAGCAGCTTTTTACAAGTTAATTAGAAGCTACAATGTGTGACCCGATGCAGGACGTGTGGTTTGTTGGTGGGTTTCAGACGACATCACATTTTTAATACAGATGGGGGCAGGTAAAACCAACATTTTTTTGGCGTAATCGAGCGAGTTCGTGGGTTTAGTCGCTAATAGTCCGTGTCTCACTTCACTGGCTGCATCTGAAGAGACCTTACGTCACTTCTGGCTCGACGAGGCCTGTCCTGTTTCACACATCTGACGAAAGCGGCCGATAAAAGTGCCCTGTGCTCTTCTTCTACGTAAAAAAGAATTAAAAATAAAACTGTGATTATTTCAGTGTCCGGTTTACATGTTTAGGTCTTTAGTCAGCGGCCGTCACGGGGCTAGGCGAGTCATCAGAGAGAAAAAAATGAATTAAATAATATTAATTTTTTTTTTTTTAATTCAAAATGGCTGAGTTTTTACTTTTATCGTTGAAATACTGAGGAGACGTGAGATGAGGCACAGGCTGTTCGTGCCTCACATGTTCTGACTGTGCTGTAGCTCAGCAGTGACGCTGCTGCTTTAAGGCTGTGAAAAGGGGTGAGGCACGTAGTTACTCTGCCTCATGTTAGGGGGCACTCATGAGCCCAATGATTCTTGTAACTCCCGCAGAATAGTGACAACAAACTGCAGTTTAGAGTTAGCAAGTCAACTTTAACAATTCACTTTTTTCTTCCTGTCTGTTCTACTTTTTAAATGGAGGAAGATACATATTAAAGCTCAGTTTTCTAAACTGGACTTTGGGTCAAAGCAGGAGGTTAGAATTAAAGGACCAACGCTAAAGGAGCTAAAGGAGCTAAAGGAGCTAAAGGAGCTAAAGGAGCTAAAGGAGCTAAAGGAGCTAAAGGGTTTGCTCCAGACGACGGGACAAAGACTCGCTCTTTTCAAACACAGGTTCACACGAAAAGGCTGAAATATAAAACCACCGCGGCGTTCGCACCGCGGCGATGATTTGATTGAAACCGTTGAATTAAGACACGGCCGTAGAAACGATCAGGTTCAACATTTGTAAATTTACTTTTTGAATATTTTACGGCAAAGTACAGCGTCTCATCACGCTCCAGAATCTGAAAAACACCAAGAAGAAAAAACTTGTGTCTTTTCAGTAAAAATAAAATTTAATCAGAAACAGGTCACACAGTTTGGCTTTATAAAAATTTGAGATTTGTTTGGTGTTGGGTCCTGGCGTCTGCTTGTCACCATGGAGATGTTATTGCTCAGAATGTTCCACAGTTGTATTCATTATCTTTCATTTGTTTCCATGGAGACGAGCAGAGTTACGTAGTGCAGCTTTAAATAAACTTGAGTCAAACCTCCACAGAGCGAGATGATGTTTTTCAAGTCATTTTAACTCATGTAAAGTTTCATCTTTTGTAGTTTTGGGAGAGTAAATATCAGTCCACAGCATACGGGGAGTTGTCTGGGGAGAGGGAGTCATACAGCAGCTTTGGGCTTGTCTTACCACAGTGAACCTGAGGGGGCAGTCTCGGTCCGACAGGCGGTACTCCATCCTCTGATTCACACTGTTACTCATCTGGATGTGAAATACGACCAAGGCGGGACATTTGTGAAACTATTTTTAAGTGTGATTCAATTTTTTATCATATTTTCAGTGGATAAAACCTGCAGTGATCAACTTAAATTATTTTTATTACTAAAGGGCGGCCCAAAAGTCAGTGACACTTTTAAATCTTCAGTAGCTCCTTTAATTCTTAAGTAAAACTCACCAGATTTTAGCAGTAGATAAACTGAACCTTCCCAGATTTTTGTCAATATAAACGGTTATAATTGTTCACTTACACTTGAACTTATCACGACTTAAACTAGAGGAAGTAAAAATGACCTAATCTGTCTCTTATTTGATCCTGATGTCACGTTTGAAGTGGTTTATTGTCTGAGGTTTATTCACAAACACCTTTTCTTTAAGATAGACCCACAGGAAGAAATCAGGACGAGTCAGGTCTGTGGAGATCACATACTGCCCCCTGTCTGTGAAAAACACTTATTATTCCTTTAATGGCATTTACTCTTGGGGCATCTCTGGTATTAAAATGTGGACGGTAACACCGCTGGGTTTGTGAGTTTGACCCATGTGACTCAAAGTACCACTGTACAATGAGGGTTCGATCCTCGGTGCTGGATTTGCTCAGATTAATGTGGGAAGAGTCGTTCTAAAAGCTCTGAGAAAATAAAAGAAAAATATTTAGAAATAAAAGAGTTATGAGTTTTTTTCAACTGTCAGTGACTTTTGGGCCACCCCGTATTATGAGACTAATTACCAAGGTTGTTCTTTGCTGCACAAAATCTTGCAGTTTCACTCATTTTAATTTAATAAAAAAAATACTAAAAGAAATATCTAGTAAAGAAAATTGAAAGCGCTGCAAGGACGGAGGATTATAAATATAAAAACTGAAATAGACGGAATCGTAGTAACTGATTGAGAAGAAAAACTAAAGTGAAGTGAATGAATCTTTGTACAAATGAAGATAAATGAAGAGCTCCGTCCTCGCACTTTGTCTCCAGAAGAAATAGAGAAAAACGTTTTTATTTCAAGGCTAAAGCCGACACATAATCACAACTATTTTTGAAATCCGCGACCTGAATGTTTGGTTTTCATTATTAAACCAAAGATCTTTAGGAGTTTGCGTTTGTCGTATTTATGATTTATGAGTTAAAGGTGCAGGATGTGACTTTATTCTGTGGAAAGAGAAAGTTAAAACCATTCTTCAAACTGGATTTTCAGTGATAAACTCAACCAAAATGATAAAGGAAATAAAAACAAACACGCTTTTATTTTCTATTCTATCTATTCTTTCTTTCTTTTTCTTTTTTCCTTTTCTTTCTTTCTATTTTTTGGCTAAAAAGTTACACACTGCACCACCATTTTTTTAAATTGTGTGTATTTATCTCTATAGTTATTATTATTTTTGATTTAAATAGATGTTTTGATTTCACTTTGGACTTTGCTCTTTGTAAAATGTGGCTCAAAAATCAAATTGATTGGAGACTTATTATTCAAAGTGTTTCTCTCTTTCGAACACGTGCAATTTATTTTATTGACTTTTATATTTTTTTTTTCAGTGCCCTTTTGTGCATCTGTATCCAATCAAAATACTTTCAAAATAAAATAACTGATTATAGTGTGAGCCTCTGGAAAAAAAAACAGTTTTTCAGTATCGATATGGATTATATCAATACAAAGCTAAAAGTTTCATTTTTGATCTTTACTTCCACTTAAGATAAACCTGTGGGCCTTACTATGGATTTAAAAAACAAAATATCAGTTTTGAAATGCCAGAGCAGGTCAAATATCAGTATAAAAGTCCCTCCTGCCCGTCTCCACACTTGAGCTCGTCCCTCACCATGGCGAGCTCGGCCTCCAGCTCCTTGATGCGGTTCTCCTTGAGGTCGAGCTGAGTCCGGAGCAGAGCCGTGAGCTCGGTGGCCTCCTTCGTCTGCCTCCTCAGGTCCCACTTCTCTCTCTCCAGCAGGTCCTTCTCTTTGGCCAGAGCCTTCACCGCATCCTCGCTCTCCTGGAACACACACACATCCTCAAGGACGGGTACAACCTCCAGCGCCACGAGGGGATCGCTCAAATCTGTGCAATACTGTAGAATACCTCATATTTTCAGTCCTAACCTCTTTTACTTCAGTGTCGTGGCCGTCGATAACACTCCCTGAATGATTATTGTGATGGAAGTTTAAGTATATATATCTCTGGTACAGCACTAAACTGGTTCAAGTCCATCTAGAAAACAGGGAGTTCTTTGTTGAAATTGGAAAATGTGTCTCAGATAAAATGTCCCTGAGCTGTGGGGTGCCCCAGGGGTCAATTTTGGGACCCCTGCTGTTCAATCTGTACATGCTGCTGCTGGGTCAGTTAATACACAGCAACAATGTGTCACACCACAACTCTGCAGAGACTCAGATCTATGTGTCACTGCAGCAGGTGAATCTGGACCAGTGGATTCACTCTGACACTGATCAGATCAGTGTGTGGATGAAAACTACTTTCTTCAGCTAAACTCAGGCAAGACTGAAGTCATAGTCTTCGGCCCTGTAACAAACAGCCCATTTGTTACTTGGTTAAAAAGCACCTTTCACTATATGCACTTTAAATTGCACAAACATTTGAATAGCACACAGCACTTTAAACATTATTGGCACTTTAAAGAAAGACAATTTGCACAAAAAGATTTTTAACATGTTTATTTAACTTATCATCTTTTATCCAGTTTTAGATCTGGGGCACTGCAACACTTTAATTGAAGCTGCATGTCCTGGAGGAGAAAGAGAATAAGATTATAATTGACTAAATTGGACAGGTGCAATATAGTGCAATATGTTTAAGAATGTTTTTAAGTGTTTGTGTCTATTGTGTAATTTGCAGTGTTTTTAGTAGAATTGTGTTTTAAAATGTTGAACTCACCTTTTGTATCTTGTGTCCAGGCATCAAAGAGGTCCCAGGGGAAACAAGCTCCCTTTAAAAAGGTTCCGGGCGGGACCAAGAGATGAAATGTGTGGGGGAAACATGTTGGGCATTTTTAAATGGTTTAGGGATTTTAAGTATATTTGGTGTTTGGTTTTAGGGTTTATTTATGTATATATTTATAAGATTTATATGGTTTATTGGTATTTGGGTTTTATGAAGGTTAGAGTACGAGCTAATGTTATCTTGGTTTTAAGCACCCCTGGTATTTAACTGTAGTTGAAGCCAATCAGTAGCACGGTATAAAAGGCGCCTGAAAACATCATTTTATGTTCTGCTGCTGGAGGAGATGCTGCTCCTCTAACCTTTCTCGCACTTGCACGTGGCACTTTAATGATTGAAAAAAGAAATAAAACTTGTGGACCACACCCGTGAGCTGTCTTCTGTCCACATCCTGCCGCTCTCGGTCATCCGCTACGTCACATTTCGTGTCAGAAGTGTTCACGACGTTACATTTTGGTGTCGGAAGTGTGTCCCCGCCGCTGTGAGACGAAGAAAATGCCACGGGGGAAAAGAAATGATGAAGATGAGGACAGAGTGGAGCCTACTCAACCCCAGGAAGCTCAAGCAAGTGGCTCCAAAGACAGTCTGGAGAAACTGTCAAGCATGGTGAAATGGCTAATGGACTCCCAGGTCGCACGGGACAAAAGAGGGGACAAAGAGCGCATGCTGCAGGAGCAGCGCTGGAGAGCCATGCAGGAGGAAGTTGGCAAGATCCAGCAGCAGGTATTGAAGATGCAATCAGAGCGATCTGAGCATCAAAATGACTTGGAAGAGCCAATTGAGGCACCAACAGAAGAAGATAATTACACCTATCGGCCCCAGCGAGAACCAAAGCTGTTGCCACTGACTCCAGAGGATGATATTGAGCATTTCCTCATCACATTCGAGAGAATGGCACGAGTCTCTCGTTGGCCATCTGAGGAGTGGGCCGTTCGTCTAGTCCCTCTTCTGACAGGCAGAGCTCGAAATGCCTATGTTTTAATGGACTTTGCAGACACTGAGGACTACTACAAGGTGAAAGAAGCAATCCTGGCAAAGTATGAGATCACGGCTGAGACGTACCGCCGGCGTTTTAGATCTCTGAGGATTGAACCAGATGAAACGCCTCGAGAGCTGTATGTGCGGCTTAAAGAACTCTCTTCAACAGATGGATACAGCCGGAGAAGTCGAACATCCGAACCATATCAGAGACACTTATCTTGGAGCAGTTCCTTCGGATGGTTAACCCTGAACTGGAAGTTTGGATTCGGGAGCATGACGCAACCACCGCTGAGGAAGCTGCCCGTCTTGCCGAGATCTTTACAGCGGCTCGGAAAGGGACCAGACCCATCCATTTCGGCCGAGAATCATCCCAAGCTCAGCCAAGTAAGTCCTTTGGGGGTGATAGGAGGTTTGGTCCTGGTCAGGGTAATGGCAGGGATAGGCCATCTCCAGTCAATCAACAATCCCGTGCACCCAAAAAGCCTTTCCCTAGAACACCAGCACAGGAAGTAAGGTGTTATAACTGCAATGAGCTAGGTCACACACAGCACTTCTGTCCCGCACTTAACACCAAGCCATCTTTGCTATGTTCTGTACCTAGACCAGCAGTTGTGCAAACAGGGGAGCAGAAGGGGCGTTTAACACCAGTTCTTGTTAATGGTCACCGGCAAGAAGCTCTGTTAGATTCAGGCTGTTTTCAGACAGTAATTTTGTCTAGTTTGGTTCCACCTGAACGTCAGTCTCCAGACAAGACCCCTTTAATTTGCATACACGGAGATGAGCACTGGTACCCTACAGCTGAGGTGTTTTTGACTGTTGGAGGACAAACTTACCTGGTCACTGTAGCCCTGTCCAAAAACCTGCCTTATGGGGTTATTTTGGGGAACGACATTCCAACCCTTCCAGATCTGATTGCTCAGTCTGATGGTAGCCAGGGTGCAAAGGGTTCAGAGTCAGAGGTTAGGTGCAGCCCAAACCCACTGACAGAATTCAGTTGTGTGAATCAATGTAATGTTCTTACCAGAGCCCAGTCAGCTAGGGAAGTCTTGGAAGAGCTGCCTTTCTGGGATGAGGAGCTCGAGGCTCAGCCAGTAAAGATGAGAAAGTCAAAGTCCCAAAAGAGAAGGGATAAGTTTGCTGGCTCACAGAGAGAAGAAAATGAGCTTTCCAAACCTCTCAGTCCAGTAGTGTTCTGTGTTCCCTCAGACATAGGGACCCTCCAGAAAAAAGACCCCACTCTAAAGCCCTGGTTTGAAAAGGTCACAGAGCGGGAGGGGGTCAGTATGGGGAAGATTAGCTGCCTGGATGAAGTGGGTTATATTGTTAAAAATGGTCTCCTTTACCAGAGGAAGGACAAGATTGAAGCCTTAGCCTTGCCACAGCACCAAGAGAAAGGGTAATGGAACTAGGACACTCCATTCCCTGGGCAGGACATATGGCATTCCAGAAAACCCTTAGGAGAATTGGTAGCCGTTTTGCTTGGCCAGGAATGTATGCTGAGGTGTCAAAGTTTTGTACATCCTGCAAAACATGTCAGTTAACCTCAGGCAAACGCATGTCACAAGCCCAATTACAACCACTACCAATTATTGGCACACCATTTGAAAGAATTGGCATGGACATTGTGGGCCCTCTGGAGAGAAGCTCTGCAGGACACAAATACATTTTGGTGATATGTGACTATGCTACTCGTTATCCAGAGGCTTTTCCTCTCAGGTCTATCAAAGCCAAACAGGTTGCTAACTGTTTATTGCAGCTTTTTTCTAGAGTGGGGGTTGCCAAGGAAATTCTTACCGATTGTGGCACTAACTTTTTGTCCAAACTCCTCCAACAAGTCTACCAGCTGTTAGGGGTTAGGGGTATCAGGACTACTCCTTATCATCCCCAAACGGACGGGTTGGTCGAGAGATACAATCAGACGCTGAAAAGTATGCTGCGGAAGTTTGTCTCTACCACAGGTGCAGACTGGGACCAGTGGCTACCGTACCTCCTGTTTGCCTACAGGGAGGTCCCGCAGGCATCAACTGGTTTCTCACCATTTGAATTGTTATACGGACGCCAGGTGAGGGGTCCACTAGACCTGCTAAAGGACCACTGGGAGCGTACAGAGCCGGAAAGCGAGAACATTGTGGATTACGTCCTGAAGATGAGAGAGAGACTTGAGGCAATGACAGCCCTGGCTCAGGAGAACTTAAGGGGGCACAGGAACGGCAAAAGACCTGGTACGATCGCAAGGCAAAGGACAGAGTCTTCACACCTGGTCAGAAGGTACTGTTGCTATTACCCACTAGTGAGAACAAGTTGCTAGCTAAATGGCACGGACCTTATGAGATCACAAGACAAATCAGCAAAGTTAACTATGAACTGTACATGCCAGAAAGACTGAAAAAGCACCAGGTTTTTCATGTAAATCTGTTGAAAGAATTCCTCACACGACAAGAGCCTTCACAGCAACTTTTGGTGCGTGCTGTGAAGGATGAGGAAGTGACTGACTGTTTCTTTCCCATTTCTGCCACAGAGCCAGTTGCTGTTGACCTCTCTCACCTCTCTCCCTCGCAGCATGAGGAAATCAAACGTCTGCTTGATCCCAATCTTTTTCAGGAGACCCCCGGTTTCACGTCACTGGTGCAGCACAAAATAAGACTGGTAAAAGATGCTCCAGTGAGGCAGAGGAGGTACCGCATACCTGAACGGTTGTTGCCAGTGCTACAAAAAGAAATTAAACTGATGTTGGAGCTTAACATTATTGAAGTGTCTAACAGTGAATGGTGTAGCCCGGTTGTGCTGGTGCCGAAAAAGGACGGTTCTCTCCGATTCTGTATTGATTTTAGGTACCTGAATGCAATTTCGAACTTTGACCCGTACCCAATGCCACGCATTGATGACCTGTTGGAACGAGTGGGCGGTGCTTCATACATCACAACGCTGGATTTATCAAGGGGCTACTGGCAGTTGGCTCTGGCACCTGAAGCTCGAGAACTGACTGCCTTCCGGACGCCATTTGGTTTGTACCAGTTCCGAGTGATGCCTTTTGGCCTGCAGGGGGCACCAGCCACTTTCCAAAGGCTCATGGACTATGTGTTAAAGGACGTTTCAGAGTTTTCTGCAGCCTATCTGGACGATGTGGTGATTTTTCAGCAGGTCCTGGGAGGAACATCTCCATCACCTCCAGGAGGTCCTGCAGAAAAATCCGGGCAGCAGGACTGACAATCAACCCCCGCAAATGTGCAGTGGCCCATCAGGAAGTGGAGTACCTGGGCTATACCATTGGCTATGGGAGGATTAGGCCACAGGTACAGAAGATGGAGGCCATCCGCTCATTTCCTGTGCCCACCACCAAGAGGAAGGTCCGTGGATTCCTTGGTTTGGTAGGGTGGTACAGAAAGTTTGTTCCACAGTTTGCGGAGAGGTCAGCTGTCCTGAACAACCTCACCAAGAACTCTGCCCCCAACAAGGTGAGATGGTCAGCCGAGTGTGAGCGAGCCTTCACAGACCTGAAGGAGGCTATATGCACTTGTCCGGTCCTACACAGCCCTGACTTTGATAGACCCTTCATCCTGCAAACCGACGCTTCGGGGGTAGGACTAGGGGCGGTCCTCCTTCAAGAAAAGGATGGAGAACGGAAACCAGTGGTATTCCTTAGTCGTAAGCTGCTTGACAGGGAAACCCGATACTCAACAGTGGAGAAGGAGTGTCTGGCTATGAAGTGGGCCATCGACTCCTTAAGGTACTACCTGCTAGGACGTCATTTCACCCTGGAAACAGACCATCGCGCGCGCTCCAGTGGTTGAACCGAATGAAGGACGCTAATACCCGCATTGCAGGCTGGTATCTATCTCTTCAGCCCTACAACTTTACTGTACAGTACCAACCTGGAAAGACCAACGTCGTGGCGGACTGTCTGTCTAGAATGGTTGAGGACTGAGGTTTCACCTTTTTGAGAGGAGGGGGGAAATGTAACAAACAGCCCATTTGTTACTTGGTTAAAAAGCACCTTTCACTATATGCACTTTAAATTGCACAAACATTTGAATAGCACACAGCACTTTAAACATTATTGGCACTTTAAAGAAAGACAATTTGCACAAAAAGATTTTTAACATGTTTATTTAACTTATCATCTTTTATCCAGTTTTAGATCTGGGGCACTGCAACACTTTAATTGAAGCTGCATGTCCTGGAGGAGAAAGAGAATAAGATTATAATTGACTAAATTGGACAGGTGCAATATAGTGCAATATGTTTAAGAATGTTTTTAAGTGTTTGTGTCTATTGTGTAATTTGCAGTGTTTTTAGTAGAATTGTGTTTTAAAATGTTGAACTCACCTTTTGTATCTTGTGTCCAGGCATCAAAGAGGTCCCAGGGGAAACAAGCTCCCTTTAAAAAGGTTCCGGGCGGGACCAAGAGATGAAATGTGTGGGGGAAACATGTTGGGCATTTTTAAATGGTTTAGGGATTTTAAGTATATTTGGTGTTTGGTTTTAGGGTTTATTTATGTATATATTTATAAGATTTATATGGTTTATTGGTATTTGGGTTTTATGAAGGTTAGAGTACGAGCTAATGTTATCTTGGTTTTAAGCACCCCTGGTATTTAACTGTAGTTGAAGCCAATCAGTAGCACGGTATAAAAGGCGCCTGAAAACATCATTTTATGTTCTGCTGCTGGAGGAGATGCTGCTCCTCTAACCTTTCTCGCACTTGCACGTGGCACTTTAATGATTGAAAAAAGAAATAAAACTTGTGGACCACACCCGTGAGCTGTCTTCTGTCCACATCCTGCCGCTCTCGGTCATCCGCTACGTCACATTTCGTGTCAGAAGTGTTCACGACGTTACAGGCCCACAGAAACATAGAGAAAGTGTCAGAGTCACCTCATGTCTCTTTCTCTAAAACCTTCAAATCAGGCTAGAAATTTAGGGGTAATAATGGACTCAGACTTGAACTTTAACAGCCACATCAAATCAATAACATCTGCAGCTTTTTACATCTAAAAACACGTCAAAAATCAAAGGTAAACTGTCAAAGCCAGACTTGGAGAGACTTATCCTGCATTTGTCTCCAGTAGGTTGGACTACTGTAACGGCCTGCTCACTGGCCTCTCCAAACGGGCCTTAAGACAGCTGCAGTACATCCAGAACGCTGCTGCTCGGGTCCTGACCAGAACCAGGAAGTATGAGCACATAAGTCCTGTGCTCAGGTCTCTGGCTCCTGTAGCTCAAAGAATAGACTTTAAAGCAGCTCTGTGTGAACAAGTCTATTCATGGCTTAGGTCCAAAGTACATCTCTGACATGTTAGTGCCATATGAACATCTCACACTCTGAGGACTTCAGGGACCGGCCTCCTGCTGTCCAGAGTCAGGACTAAACATGGGGAATCAGAGTTTCAGTTTTATGCAGCTAAAACCTGGAACAGTCTGAAGATGTGAGACAGGCCTCTACTTTGACAATGTTTAAATCCAGGCTCAAAACGGTTCTGTTTATATGAGCATATGGCTGAAAGGTTTTATTTTTATTCTGCACTCTTTTGTTTTAATGTTTTAATGTCAATTTTATGATGATTATTTGTGATTATTAATGTTTGATTTGTGTGATTTTAATGTCTTTCTTATTCTGTAAAGCACTTTGAATTACCTTGAGTATGAATTGTGCTATACAAATAAACTTGCCTTGCCTATATTCATGTTGTGTCTTTAAAAACATTTGATCTGTGTCAGTGTCAGACCCAGATGTGAACATCCTCCAGGAATAACTTTTTTTTTCCTGTCTTATGTTGTATAGTTACAGTGTACAGGTATATAAATATCTTTTTTTTAAAATATATTATTTATTATTATTATTGTTTATTATTATTTTATTATTGTCATTGTCATTATTATTATTATTATATTATATTATATTATTATTATTATTATTATTATTATTAATTGTTTATTATTATTATTATTATTATTATTATTATTATTTATTTATTTTTTTATATTTTTTTTAAAATGTATTTTATTTAATTTTCCCCCTGATTGTGTGAACGATGGCCTGGTGTGGGCAGAGTTTTAGTTTTTTTCCTCGACTGATGCACTGTCGTGTGTGTGAGCTGGTGTAAAAGTTCATTATCTCTGGGGGTGAAACAAAAATCACTGTTTAGAAATGTCTGTAGTTTTGTGATTCTGGGATAAATCCTCAGATCTCAGATGCTCGGGGGAAAAACGGAGCAGGAGAGTCTGGAGGACGGAGACACTCGGCCTGGGCCATGTCTGTATCTGCTGGAACAAAGAATAAACCTTTTTCTGTATTTCAAAACTCACAAAATGGATTAATTTTCATCTAGAATTGTCATTTTTCTCTCACAATTTTTAATGGCTGCAGTAATAAATAGAACTAAAAAGACTGATCAAAGTAAAGAAAACTGTTATATTATCAGTTAAAACCTGCACTTTGGTCTGGGGCCTGGTCAGTTCTTTGATGGGAGAACGCTGTGAGCCCCAGGAGCCAGAGTCAGGCAGAAGTGTCTCTAAAGGAACCTGACGTTGTGTCCTTAGGCAAGACACTTCCCATACATCTATTTTCCAAAAGGACCCGACTCCCCCGCTCCCCCGACTCTCAGCGGACCTTCCTGTGCTGTTCGTAGTTGCGGATGAAGTCTCGTAGCTGCTCCTCGCGGCTCTCCAGTGTGGCGTAAAGCTGCTGCATCTGATTGACCAGGTCGGCCTTCTCCGCCTTCAGACGCTTCCGGTCCGACTTCATGGCTGAAACACACAAAAAGTACAGCTGAGTGTTGGAGTTTGATGAGAGAGAGGGAGTATAAACGTGGAAAATGGTGAAAGGAAGTCGAGGTTTGAGCTGCCATGTTTGTAGTTTAATAAGTAGATTCTCATTATCCTCTTTGCATTTACATTTATACTATATTTGTTTAACTGGCTTCAAAGAAAAAAAACAGTTTATTCCAGGTATTTGCCAGTAGAATAAATAAAAGTGGTTGAAATATTCTTATAAAAGTATCTGAAGTCTCTGTTTCTGCACGTTTTATACAGACATGTTCATTCTTCGGTCCTATTTTTGAGTCTGTGGGAGTCTCCAGCAAAACTAATGAATGACTCACACGTTTATTAAACTGAAACTCCACCGACTTCGTTAGTTTCCATCAAATCTGTCGCTCCATGGATAAAAACGACAGTAAAGGTGGAATAAACCAGGACTGAACCAGGACTGAACCAGGACTAAACCAGGTCTAAACCAGGACTTAACCAGGACTGAACCAGGACTGAACCAGGACTAAACCAGGACTGAACCAGGACTGAGCCAGGACTGAACCAGGACTGAACCAGGACTAAACCAGGACTAAACCAGGACTAAACCAGGTCTAAACCAGGACTTAACCAGGACTAAACCAGGACTGAACCAGGACTAAACCAGGACTGAACCAGGACTGAGCCACTACTGCAACTACTGCAACTACTGCAACTCCTGCAACTACTGCAACTACTGCAACTACTGCAACTCCTGCAACTACTGCAACTACTGCAACTCCTACAACTCTTCCTCCCTCTCTGCCTTCTCCTCCTCCTCCTCCTGCTCTTTCTCCTCGCTCTGCCTCTTCTTCCTCCTGCTCCTCCTCGCTCTGCCTCTGAACCAGGACTGAACCAGGACTAAACCAGGACTAAACCAGGACTAAACCAGGTCTAAACCAGGACTTAACCAGGACTAAACCAGGACTAAAGCAGGACTTAACCAGGACTGAACCAGGACTAAACCAGGACTAAACCAGGTTTACTACTACAACTACTGCAACTATGACAACTCCTGCAACTCCTGCAACTCCTGCAACTACTGCAACTCCTGCAACTCCTGCAACTACTGCAACTACTGCAACTCCTGCAACTACTGCAACTACTACATCTACTGCAACTCCTGCAACTCCTGCAACTACTGCAACTACTGCAACTCCTGCAACTACTGCAACTACTGCAACTCCTGCAACTCCTGCAACTACTGCAACTACTGCAACTACTGCAACTCCTGCAACTCCTGCAACTCCTGCAACTCCTGCAACTACTGCAACTCCTGCAACTACTGCAACTCCTGCAACTACTGCAACTCCTGCAACTACTGCAACTACTGCAACTACTGCAACTACTGCAACTCCTGCAACTACTGCAACTACTGCAACTACTGCAACTCCTGCAACTCCTGCAACTCCTGCAACTTCTGCAACTCCTGCAACTACTGCAACTACTGCAACTACAGCAACTACTGCAACTCCTGCAACTCGTGCAACTACTGCAACTACTGCAACTACTGCAACTACTGCAACTCCTGCAACTACTGCAACTCCTGCAACTACTGCAACTACTGCAACTCCTGCAACTCCTGCAACTTCTGCAACTCCTGCAACTACTGCAACTACTGCAACTCCTGCAACTCCTGCAACTACTGCAACTCCTGCAACTACTGCAACTACTGCAACTACTGCAACTACTACAACTCCTGCAACTACTGCAACTACTGCAACTCCTGCAACTACTGCAACTACTGCAACTACTGCAACTACTGCAACTACTCCAACTCCTGCAACTCCTGCAACTTCTGCAACTCCTGCAACTACTGCAACTACTGCAACTACTGCAACTCCTGCAACTCCTGCAACTACTGCAACTACTGCAACTACTGCAACTCCTGCAACTACTGCAACTACTGCAACTCCTGCAACTCCTGCAACTCCTGCAACTCCTGCAACTACTGCAACTCCTGCAACTCCTGCAACTCCTGCAACTACTGCAACTACTGCAACTCCTGCAACTACTGCAACTCCTGCAACTACTGCAACTCCTGCAACTCCTGCAACTACTGCAACTACTGCAACTCCTGCAACTACTGCAACTACTGCAACTACTGCAACTACTGCAACTCCTGCAACTACTGCAACTACTGCAACTACTGCAACTCCTGCAACTACTGCAACTACTGCAACTCCTACAACTCTTCCTCCCTCTGCCTTCTCCTCCTCCTCCTCCTGCTCTTTCTCCTCGCTCTGCCTCTTCTTCCTCCTGCTCCTCCTCGCTCTGCCTCTTCCTCCTCCTACTCCTCCTCTTCCTCGCTCTGCCTCCTCCTCCTCTTCGCTCTGCCTCTTCATCACTCTGCCTCCTCCTCGCTCTGCCTCTTCATCACTCTGCCTCCTCCTCGCTCTGCCTCTTCATCACTCTGCCTCCTCCTCGCTCTGCCTCCTCCTCCTCCTCCTGCTCCTCCGGCTCTTTCTCCTCGCTCTGCCTCTTCCTCCTCCTGCTCCTCCTCCTCCTTGCTCTGCCTCCTCCTCCTCTTTGCTCTGACTCCTTTTGTCCCTTTTCCACACACAGAGCCTGTGTCTGAATAATGAAGCTCATCACATGTTCACAGGCGTCTGAGGAGAGATCGAACCGCCTCATTAGACTGAACTCACAGGACTCGCTCCTGTCGACTCGATCAGGACTCGCTCCTGTCGACTCGATCAGGACTCGCTCCTGTCGACTCGATCAGGACTCGCTCCTGTCGACTCGATCAGGACTCGCTCCTCTCGATTCGATCAGGACTCGCTCCTCTCGACTCGATCAGGAATCGCTCCTCTCGACTCGATCAGGACTCGCACCTCTCGACTCGATCAGGACTCGCTCCTGACGACTCGATCAGGACTCGCTCCTGTCGACTCGATCAGGACTCGCTCCTGACGACTCGATCAGGACTCGCTCCTCTCGACTCGATCAGGACTCGCTCCTGACGACTCGATCAGGACTCGCTCCTCTCGACTCGATCAGGACTCGCTCCTGTCGACTCGATCAGGACTCGCTCCTCTCGCCTCGATCAGGACTCGCTCCTGACGACTCGATCAGGACTCGCTCCTGTCGACTCGATCAGGACTCGCTCCTCTCGACTCGATCAGGACTCGCTCCTGTCGACTCGATCAGGACTCGCTCCTCTCGACTCGATCAGGACTCGCTCCTGTCGACTCGATCAGGACTCGCTCCTGTCGAGTCGATCAGGACTCGCTCCTGTCGACTCGATCAGGACTCGCTCCTGTCGACTCGATCAGGACTCGCTCCTCTCGACTCGATCAGGACTCGCTCCTGTCGACTCGATCAGGACTCGCTCCTCTCGACTCGACTCGATCAGGACTCGCTCCTGTCGACTCGATCAGGACTCGCTCCTGTCGACTCGATCAGGACTCGCTCCTGTCGACTCGATCAGGACTCGCTCCTGTCGACTCGATCAGGACTCGCTCCTGTCGACTCGATCAGGACTCGCTCCTCTCGACTCGATCAGGACTCGCTCCTGTCGACTTGATCAGGACTCGCTCCTCTCGACTCGATCAGGGACTCGCTCCTGTCGACTCGATCAGGACTCGCTCCTCTCGACTCGATCAGGACTCGCTCCTGTCGACTTGATCAGGACTCGCTCCTCTCGACTCGATCAGGACTCGCTCCTGTCGACTCGATCAGGACTCGCTCCTGTCGACTCGATCAGGACTCGCTCCTGTCGACTCGATCAGGACTCGCTCCTGTCGACTCGATCAGGACTCGCTCCTCTCGACTCGATCAGGACTCGCTCCTGTCGACTCGATCAGGACTCGCTCCTGTCGAGTCGATCAGGACTCGCTCCTGTCGACTCGATCAGGACTCGCTCCTCTCGACTCGATCAGGACTCGCTCCTGTCGACTCGATCAGGACTCCTCGCTCCTCTCGACTCGATCAGGACTCGCTCCTGTCGACTCGATCAGGACTCGCTCCTGTCGACTCGATCAGGACTCGCTCCTGTCGACTCGATCAGGACTCGCTCCTGTCGACTCGATCAGGACTCGCTCCTGTCGACTCGATCAGGACTCGCTCCTCTCGACTCGATCAGGACTCGCTCCTGTCGACTCGATCAGGACTCGCTCCTGTCGACTCGATCAGGACTCGCTCCTGTCGACTCGATCAGGACTCGCTCCTGTCGACTCGATCAGGACTCGCTCCTCTCGACTCGATCAGGACTCGCTCCTGTCGACTCGATCAGGACTCGCTCCTGTCGAGTCGATCAGGACTCGCTCCTGTCGACTCGATCAGGACTCGCTCCTCTCGACTCGATCAGGACTCGCTCCTGTCGACTCGATCAGGACTCGCTCCTGTCGACTCGATCAGGACTCGCTCCTGTCGACTCGATCAGGACTCGCTCCTGTCGACTCGATCAGGACTCGCTCCTGTCGACTCGATCAGGACTCGCTCCTCTCGACTCGATCAGGACTCGCTCCTGTCGACTTGATCAGGACTCGCTCCTCTCGACTCGATCAGGACTCGCTCCTGTCGACTTGATCAGGACTCGCTCCTCTCGACTCGATCAGGACTCGCTCCTGTCGACTCGATCAGGACTCGCTCCTGTCGACTCGATCAGGACTCGCTCCTGTCGACTCGACCAGGACTCGCTCCTGTCGACTCGACTATTACGAGTATTAAAGGAAATATAGAATTAAGGAGAACAGTCTGTGCTTTTATGCTGTTCCTTAATCAAAAACCTAAAGTTCAGACCTTTACTACGACTTTAACCTCACACAGTTTTTAACCTTGTTTAAACTGCACCATTCACTGCATAATTACTATATGGTAAATGCTTTGCTCAAGGACACAACAACATCTGTAGGACCTGGAATCACACACCACAACTGAGCTCCTGTCCCTGTACGTGTATCACACTCCTCATGTGCTTTACACTTATATTTCCAATCAATTAATGTAGTAATGATTCTTTCTGATGAATCGATTATTAGTACAGCCCCGAAACACAACATTTTAATTAAAATTGATGCAGTTTACAGTATTTCCTGAGTCATTTCGGTGTAATCTAGTCCAAATAACGATTACACGATCACTAATAGTTGACAATATTTCAATAATCGATCAGTTGCAATTAATCGATTACCTTATTTCAGCTTCTCACTCCACGTTTGCAAGAGTAAAACAGTTTTCAGAGATTTGTGGTAATGAATTCTCACTCTCTCCTTAATAAAATAAAACTCAGATGCATTTCTCATTTGTGTTAATTTCAGAAACCAGACGAGACCCTCACTGCCGACAGGAAATCCCACACGAGCCACAAGAGCCACACGAGCCACAGAGCCACACGAGCCACACGAGCCACACGAGCCACAGAGCCACACGAGCCACACAGGCAGCGGGGACCAGGAGGCAGCGAGGCCCACGTCCTGCACCTGTGAGGCCCACGTCCTGCACCTGTGAGGCCCACGTCCTGCACCTGTGAGGCCCTGACACTGAGGACTCTTCAGGCAGAAGCACAAGAGAAGCAGTCAGGACGTGTGAAAGAGCCATTCAGCCCAGAGAGATCGTGAGGAGAGTGTAGAAACTCCACACACCGAGCGGAGCTTCTGACCTACTGAAAACAAACGTCAGGATTCTACAGGAAATCTTGAATTTTCAAACTAAACGTGGAGACAGACTGTGTGAAGACGAGTGAGGCGTCGGCCAAATGAAGCTCATCGAGGCCAGAGCAGCTACAGCGGCTCAATCTGGAGCAGGGTTCTAACAAGTATCATAGCAACAAAAGAGAAAGAGATGATGTCGAGGGTTAATATGAACATTTAAGACCAAAGTGAGTCTGACAGCAGCAGGGACAGAGAGAGACACAGATTATCAAAAAAAAACTAAACTCAAAATGACAAAAAAAAAAAAGAACCAAAAAAACCCCATCAAAATAAATTCAAAATAACTTAACAAAAAAACCAACAAACAAAAAAAAAAAAACCTCAAAATAAAAAAAATATAAAAATAACAATAAAGAAAAAAAAATACTTAAAAAATTAATTCAAAATAACAATTTTCTTTTAAAATCAACCAACAACAACAAAAAAAAAAAAAACCCCCCCCCCCCCCCCCCCCCCCCCACCCAAAAAAAACCCCCAACAACCTCAAAATAAGAAAAAAAATAAAATAAAATAAAATAAAAAAATTTAAATAACAAAAAATAAATAAAATAAAAATACATGGAAAAAAAAAAAAAAAGAATCCCAGGATCATGTAGATGATAGGAAAATTTAAGAATAAAATGACGAGTCAGACAGCAGCAGTTACAGAGAGACGGGACACAGCTTTCGAGTCACCTCCATCCACCCACCTCCATCCACCCACCTCCATCCACCCACCTCCATCCACCCACCGGTTGAGCCGCACCTGGAGCGGCTCAACCCTCAAACGGGGGAAATAAAATCCGGAGCAGCACATGGACCAGTGGTGTTCTCAGCTGCAGCAATTTTCTTTGGTTATTTATCTTATTTTTGTCTTATCTAGCACCATTTTTGTAAGAATAAATTACTTTATCATTTTTCTGACCACATCCCCACGCTCCTGGACAAAGTGACATATCACCACATTTAAAACTTATAATTAACAACAACCATGTGAAATACTTTTACTTTTAGCTTTTAAAGTACTTTTTTGTACTAAAATACTTTTAATTTAGTAGATTTCTTCATCCATCCATCCATGTTCTTGCTCTTATCCTCTCTCTTCTTCTGTGATACTTTTACTTGAGTGACTTTTTACCTCTGCATCTGTACTTTTACTTACTTTACTTCTGGATTTCGGTTGTAATCAAAGTACTTGAGTATATTTTAAAGCAGAGTGATATAGTTGATGATCAGAGGAGCTGCGTTCTTGTATCCGTGGTTGTGTTTGGTATTCTCCGCTGTAAAGACCATCTGCTGACAGTCTAATATTTCACCAACACCGGATTAGAGTCTCATAACGGCTCTGAGAGGAGGATTATCGGGATGCAGGTTTCATCATGTCAGTAATACTATCCCCACATGTTCACGAGCTCACAGCCAGGACGTCCAGCTCCACAGTGGAGTTTGGATGTTTTATTCAGGATGTTTTAAACACTCTGGACACCTGCTCTAAGTGTCTCCTGGTGTAAAACGTGAATAATGTAAGAGACAAAACACTTAGAGCATGTAACATTTAGCCAAAAAATACAAAAACACTTCCCCATACTGCGATTTCGCTTAAGTTTTTCCTAATTTGATGATTTTACAGGTTAATCTACGCTCCTCACCTGCGCTCGTGAGGTTTGGGTAATGTGTACTGCTCTGTAAATAAAGATTTTTCAAGGTTTTTTCTAATTTGGTTAAACTTTAAATTGTCTGACAGTCGTCGTAAAAACGCCGCGCCGCCCGCCTGACAATCGCCTCTTTTATGATTCTCAGCTGGATATTTGGGTAAAAACAGTGGGTTTTGTTTTGCTTCCCGCTGGGGTTAAACGTCGTCAGAGGAGCAGAGCGCTGAAGGACGGAGCCGGTCTGAGATAAACAAAAGCAGGTGTGCGAGGTTCAGCGGAGATCCGGCGCAGGTCTGAGTGGGAGACGTTAAAACAAGCAGAATAAATAATAAGAAAGTGTTTTTAAACTTTTAATTATGTGAGAGGAAGACAGGGATTTTCATAAAACTACTAATTCTTTAAAGATGTATTGTTCCTTATTTGGATATTTAGTATTAAACTGTAACATTAGTTTATAATTTGTTCATTCTGCAGATCTGATCAGCTCCAAGTATAAATACACTGACATTTGTGTGTTTTTATTGCTTAAACATTTTTACAGGACATTTTGAACTCTACATATTTGACTCAGAGTTTGATTAAAAAAAAAAAAAAAATCATAGTGAGAACAGTGCAACGAGCGACTAGAAGATGAGGTGGAAACAGACTTTTTCTGAGCAACAAACCTGAATAAATCTATCAAAATGAGCAAGGTCAGTTTAATTATACATCCACAAGGTCATTCAAAGTGTTTTACGGAATAAGAAAGACGTTAAAATCACAGTACGACAAATCAAAGCATAAATAATCATCATAAAATTAATATTAAAAGAGAGAAGTGCAGAATAAAACTCTAAGTCATATGCCCAGCGAAAAAGAACCGTTTGAATCTGGATTTAAACATTTAAACAACGTCAAAGTCGAGTCTGTCTCACATCTTCAGGAAGAATGTTCCAGGTTTAAACTCAACAAAACTCAAACATTTATTCTGCATTTTTAGTCCTGGTTTAGTCCTGTTTTAGTCCTGGTTTAGTCCTGTTTTAGTCCTGGTTTAGTCCCAGTTTAGTCCCGGTTTAGTCCCGGTTTAGTCCCGGTTTAGTCCTTGGTTTAGTCCCGATTTAGTCCCGGTTTAGTCCCGGTTTAGTCCTGTTTTAGACCTGGTTTAGTCCTGTTTTAGTCCTGTTGTAGACCTGGTTTAGTCCTGGTTTAGTCCTTGTTTAGTCCCGTTTTAGTCCTGGTTTAGTCCCGTTTTAGTCCTGGTTTAGTCCTGTTTTAGTCCTGGTTTAATCCAGGTTTAGTCCAGGTTTAGTCCCGGTTTCGTCCTGTTTTAGTCCTGGTTTAGTCCTGGTTTGGTCCCGGTTTATTCCCGGTTTAGTCCAGGTTTAGTCCTGCTTTAGTCTCAGTTTAGTCCCGGTTTAGTCCTGCTTTAGTCCCGGTTTAGCCCCAGTTTAGTCCTGGTTTAGTCCAGGTTTAGTCCTGGTTTAGTCCTGGTTTAGTCCTGGTTTAGTCCTGGTTTAGTCCCGGTTTAGTCCTGGTTTAGTCCTGGTTTAGTCCCAGTTTGGACCTGACACAGACACATGTGCTCGTACTTCCTGGTTGTAGTCAGACTCTCGCAGCAGTGTTCTATCTGGATGTTCTGTTCTGTCTCTCGTTTGGACAGTGAGACGTTACAGTCGTTGAACAGGAGTAATATTACGGTGAGTGAACACTGCAGTAACAGGGTTAAATAAAGTCCTTTAAAGGTCCTACACTGCACAAAACTGACTCTTGTAGCTTTGAGTCATGTTTTAAGGCTGTTTCCTCCTCAAAAACAGACCTGGAGTTGTGTTTTGTTTCATTCACATGTTTGAGTTACACTTTATTATTCGTCTGTAACATCTCCAAAGCTCAAAATGCTCTGCTCCACCTTGTGATGTCATCAGGTGGTAGTTTTCAAGTTCACACCTCCTCCTTTTACCTTTAGTTCAGTCGAGATAAGTGGCTGATCCAGGAGCTGAAATGATCCAAATGATTCTAGTGAAGGTGAAGTTTAAAAACACAGTGGAGCACTTCCTGTATCACCACATGATGACATCACAAGGTGGAACAGGGTGCTTTCAGTTTCTGTTTGTGTGTTAAATATGTGTGACTGAAACAAAACACAACTCCAGGTCTGTTTGTGACGAGGAAACGACATTAGGACATAGAAAATCGTCTAGTATGGGCCTTTAAGTTTGGCTCATGTTGTAAAATTTTGGAAGTAAATGTCTCACGTCTAGAAAAGATTGATCCAGAAAAGCTCCACAGTTCACCTTTAAACATAATGCATAAATAAAAAAGTCTTGAAATAATTCCTAAACTGAATAACTAAACATTGATTATACTCGAGTGCTCCAGAGTTTTCTACAAAATGGCCCTTAGCAGAATTTTCTTTTTTGCTCCTGCACCTGCGTTATGGCTCGATAAAACCATTCTGCAGCTCCCCGTGGCCCTAAACACAGCCTGTAATTCTGAGTATGTGCTAATTATCCTGCTTTTTACATTTGGCACAGAGAGGCCAGAGGCAGAGGAGCGAGAGCCGCGGGGAAAGAAACAAATGCCAATGTGCCACAGAAAGAAAGAACATTTCATGGTTCTGCTCCCCATGTGGATGTGTTCAGTTATACAGGGCGGCCCAAAAGTCACTGACAGTTGAAAAAAAACTCATAACTCTTTTGTTTCTACATATTTTTCTTTTATTTTCTCAGAGCATTTAGAACGACTCTTCCCACATTAATCTGAGCAAATCCAGCACCGAGGAACGAACCCTCATTGTACAGTGGGACTTTGAGTCACATGGGTCAAATTCACAAACCCAGCGGTGTTACCGTCCACATTTTAATACCAGAGATGCCCCAAGAGTAAATGCCATTAAAGGAATAATAAGTGTTTTTCACAGACAGGGGGCAGTATGTGATCTCCACAGACCTGACTCGTCCTGATTTCTTCCTGTGGGTCTATCTTAAAGAAAAGGTGTTTGTGAATAAACCTCAGACAATAAACCACTTCAAACGTGACATCAGGATCAAATAAGAGACATTAGGTCATTTTTACTTCCTCTAGTTTAAGTCGTGATAAGTTCAAATGTAAGTGAACAATTATAACTGTTTGTATTGACAAAAATCTGGGAAGGTTCAGTTTATCTACTGCTACAATTTGGTGAGTTTAACTTTAGAATTATAGGAGCTACTGAAGATTTAAAAGTGTCACTGACTTTTGGGCCGCCCTGTATTTTAAACTTCAAGGTGTAATATGTAGCTTCCCTGCTGTCACCTGCTGGTTCCCGTGGATACGTTATCTCTCTCTAATATGTTCAACACTATGGCATTTTAAAGGGGACATATTATGTAAAATTAGCTTTTTAGGAGCTTTTAACTGTGTTTAATAGTGTTCCCTGATCATCGTCTTCCTCACTTTTATTTCTCTTCATTCACACATGTTTTACTCCTGCTGTTGAGGTGCGAGTGCTCAGAAAATGTCTGTTTTCACCTACCCCCTATCCCCACCCACTGCTCTGTGTTGTGATTATTCGGACTCTGCAGAAGAGATTTTAAAAACAGAGCAGCATCTTCTTTACCACTGGATGACGTCATAATGTGGGACTTTCCTTTATAAACGGGATTACAGTATCTTTTTAACACTATAACACGGTTAAAGCTCATGAAAGTGTATTTTACATAATATTTCCTCTTTAAAATACAGTTTTGTTTGGTCACAAATCCAAACTAAACCACAGGTGTGTTTTTGGACTGGAATAAAAGTACTTCACCAAAGCCAAAAGGCAGAGTCCTTCCTGATCCACATGAGCCCAGTTTTAAAGAACAGAAGCTGCCCCCGCTGCTGCCCCCTGCTGGAGGTCTGATGGACTGTGGACAGGGACGAGCTCCTGCTGCTGCTCTGGGGGGAGGCCACATCGAGCGGAAAATAACAATAAAGAGCATACATTATTCAAAAGCCGTCTGCTCTCCGTGTTTTTATGGGTCACAGTTGGCTTCACTCCCCATCACTCAGCTAAAGGCAAATATACAATCTCACCTCACACCACGGCGCCAGATCGAGCTGAAGGAGCGTACTGCTGTTGTGTCCTTGGGCAAGGCACTCCGCTCACCTTGCACATGAGTGTCTGTGTGCAGGAGCGATGGCTGGTGGTTGGAGAGACTGATTTGGCCACATCTCTGTGATTTAGCTCAGCAGCAGCTCTAATAATGATGTAGTTTTATGACAAAATAATATGATTTTCTTTAAATTAACTGTGTATCGTCTGTGTGCTCACAGTTTTAAAACAGATTCTAGTGCCTGAACCTACATAAAGAACACACAGACACGTTTTTCTCATTCTAGATATACATCAGTGAGGTGCAGGAGTCATCACAGAGAAAAATACATGAAATACTTATATTTATCCAATGATTTGTACTATAAAGTTATTATTATTATTTTTTTTTAATTCAAAATCACTGAGTTTTCACGTTTACCGTTGAAATACTGAAGAGACGTGTGGTGAGGCACAGGCCGTTCGTGCCTCACATGTTCTGACTGTGCTGTAGCTCAGCAGTGACGCTGCTGCTTTAAGGCTGTGAAAAGGGGTGAGGCACGTAGTTACCCTGCCTCGTGTTAGGGGGCGCTCGTGAGCCCAGGGATTCATGCACCTCTCGCAGAATAGTGACAGAAAACTGCAGTTTAGAGTTAGCAAGTCAACTTTAACAATTCACTTTTTTCTTCTTGTCTGTTCTACTTTTTAAATGGAGGAAGATACATATTAAAGCTCAGTTTTCTAAACTGGACTTTGGGTCGAAGCAGGAGGTTAGAATTAAAGGACCAACGCTAAAGGAGCTAAAGGAGCTAAAGGAGCTAAAGGGTTTGCTCCAGACGACGGGACAAAGACTCGACTTTTCAAACAAAGTGAGACACTCAAAAAGACTGAAATACAAAACCAGCTTTTTATTTTATACTATTAGAGCTATTTCATACAGACTTCAGAACTTTTATTTTGAAATTATTTTTTATTCTGGCCCCAAGTCACTGGGAGAGAAACTGACCCGGGACAAATGTGAGACGGGTTTATATGTTTGTAAATCTGTGACACACCAGAGCCTCATGAACCTCACACACGACACTGAATCACAGTCTGTACTTTTCAGACAGTGAGACCAGAGTCATTTTTAGGTTTAAATCCCCTGGATCTGAGCCGTGGATCTGGCAAAACGAGAGACTCATGTGAGGCTCAAACACTAAATTACAACAACTTGGTCATTATTTGTCTGGTGTTTTTGTGATTAAGAATAAATCAGCAGCACAATAGAAGTAAAAGTTGTATTTGATTTAAAAATGTCGACCTCGTATCTGGAGACACAGTTTAAATTTAAAATCGTACAGTTCCTTTAATGTTGCTAATTAGAGCGACAGACACAGAAATATTAAAACATCTGCATTCACGACAGACGCTGTGTGAAATAATCTATTCATGAGTAAACTCGTCGTGTATAGAGACAGGACGCAGAGCAATAAACAGAGAGAGTTTGAAAGCTGCATAATTTGTTCAAAACTCTATTTTCTATCAACCCCTGGCACAACGTCGGGGGATTTCATTCCTTGACATTCGCCGCCTCAGTCTTTTGAACAAATCAAAGCGGAACAAAAAGGGAAAAGAACAATAGGGCCACATGAAAGAATTGCTTATCATGTCTTTGGCTTAATATTTGCCTGGAGCGAAGGGAAACAAAACCAGGCGGCGTGAAGAGCGACAGAGGGCTGCAACTCCACGACACAAACTCACACAGTACAGTTTTTATCAAGGAAATACAGTGAAAAACGTGTATTCTTTCCATCAGCGGGGTCGCATCTCCACAGAACTGACTCAGAACTTGATCTACTGGGGTCACCTTCTTATTTCCTTAGAGACAGATTCGTTTAATGCCATATTTTGGAACATTCCCAACAACTAAGTCCAATAAAGACTCAAACGACATAAAGATGAGCTTAAGTCTGCACTTTCATCGCCTTTTTCTTGGTCTTTTTCTTTGTTTGTTCCAGAGAAAGTTCTTCTAGTGCCGCTTGGTTTGAGTAAAAAGTGAAAATAATGTGACAGCAGTTCATGTCAGGTGTTTGGAGAAGTTTGGGGAGCACAGAGAATCTTTTTATGCTCAAAACAGAAAAAAAACTCAGCAATTTTCCCTTTCGCCAAAGCCTTTCCAGTGATAAAGTATAATTTCATGAAGTGGTCTTAGTTTAGATCTCACTTAATCCTCGTTTGATTTCACTTCGTTCTGTTGCGCAGATGTAAACGCAGACACGGTGGCTCAGTTGGTAGAGCGTTTTCCCGCTGATCTGAAGGTTGTCAGTTTGAATCGTGCTCTCGGTAATAACGTCTCTGGTGGAGCGGTCAGATCCAGTGACCCGCAGGTCGATGGGAGCGATTCCAGCTCCTGCAGATCGATACTGTCGTCGCATTTTTGGGAAAGACACTTAACCCTCGTCGCCCCTGTGTGCACTGGTGTGTGAAAGTGTGCGCGGTTCCTCGATGTAAAGCGATTCGAGTCGTGAGAACATCTCGGAAACACGCTGTATGAAGGATGACCTCTTACCTTGCAGCGCCTCCTTGGCCCGGTCCAGCTCCTCCTCCTTGTGGGCCAGTTGGACCCGGAGCTCGGTGGCTGAGAGGACGTCGGCGGAGCAGCCTCCCTGAGTCTCCTCCAGGTCTTTACTCAGCATGTCCTTCATCTGACGCAACAGCTGCACCTCCTCCTGGAGCTGAGCAACCTCCTCCCGCAGAAGAACTACACACAGCAAAGAAACGAGGAGAAGGTTAGTGTCAGGGAAGTATAAAACATAAAATAGTGTTGGTTTAAGACTGTTCATGGGATCCTTTACAGTTTGTTGAGTTTTCAGAGACTTAAACATGAGGTTAATGTCAAGAAAAGTGAATCTGAATAAACAGATTAATTTAGATTTAGATCAGATAGAAGACACCAACATTGTCATAAACTTAAACATACAAGAAATAAATGAAAAATAGCAGAAGAACGAGTTTTCATACAATAATTTTGCACTGATCCTTAATTTAAAATATTTCAATACATTTCATTTAAATCATAAACAGTGATTTATTGCAAAAAGATATCTGCCGTTTCATGCACAACAACTTAAATTTTAGTTTAAGAAGGAGTGTTCATGGGGAGTCCTTCAAGGGCCAGTCTTGGGTCCTTTATAGATCCTTTATAATAGTGGAGCTTCAGAAAAAGGGCATGAAATTAGTGTCAGGAAAGTAAAAACAGAACAAAACTAGAGACGTGTTTAAGGGGGACTGTTCATGTGGAGTTCTTCAAGGGTCAGTATTGGGTCCTTCACTATTTGTTAATGTGTTTTTACCTTTTTTTTTGTCATGTAGTTACTCTAAGACCCTCACAGTGAATTGTAGCATCACAATAACGTGACAACTATAACTAGAATGCACGATGGAAACTAAAAATGTTTTTCTGAATTATATAATTTTACTGCAGTACATCCAGGACACTGCTGCTTGGGTCCAGACTAGAACCAGGAAGTACTTCACACATGTGTCCTGTGTCAGGTGAAGTACTTCACACATGTGTCCTGTCTCAGGTGAAGTACTTCACACATGTTAAAGGAGTAAATATGTTGAAGTACTTCCTGGTTCTAGTCAGGGCCCGAGCAGCAGCAGCAGCAGCAAAAAAAAAAGTTCTTTCTTTATCAAAATGAGTCCTAACCCAATATTTATTTTGGGTTTCAAAGTCAGAATAGATTGATGCATAAACAAAAATATTTTCAGTACAAATAAAGTGTCGTCATTATTTTGTGAATTTAAGTTCCTCTGGAAAACATGAAAACAGCCGGAGACAGAAAGACAGATTCTTCACACGAGAGATTATTTCAGTGATTCTGAAGAAAAACACTCAAGACTGTGTGTGTGTGTGTGTTTATGTATGTGCATGTGTGCATCTGTGTGTGTATGTGTATGTGTGTATCTGTGTGTATCTGTGTGTGTGTGTATGCGTGTGTGTGTGTGTGTATGCGTCTGTGTGTATCTGTGTGTGTGTGTGTATCTGTGTGTGTATGTATGTGTGTGTATCTGTGTATATCTGTGTGTATCTGTGTGCGTGTGTGTGTGTATGTGTGCGTGTGTGTATGTGTGTATCTGTGTGCGTATGTGTATGTGTGTATCTGTGTGTGTATGTGTGTATCTGTGTGTATCTGTGTGTGTGTGTGTGTGTGTATGTGTGTATCTGTGTGTGTGTATGTGTGTATCTGTGTGTGTGTGTGTATGTGTGCATGTCTGTGTGTGTGTGTGTGTGTTTAAACCATACAGTAAAAAGACAGAGTAATTTATTTTCTGCAGTTTTATAGAAATACAAAGATTGTTGTAAAAGTGAACAGAGGAGAGGCTGATGTAAAATGTGTAGAACTTCTGCTGTAAATGTCACAGTGCCACAGTGGGTTGAGTTTTCTCCCACCAACCAGAGTGTATCCAGTGTGTGTGTAATGTGTTGTATGTGGATGGTGCAGCAGGAAGGGCATCTGGTGTAAAACTATGGCAAATTACTGGGCAACTTGTGACAAATATGGATCAGAATGTGATTTTATTTGGATTAAATTGTGTAAATACATAAAAACGACAAACCTGGACGTACCACACACCACATCCTGAGACAGTTTCTCTCATATTCTCTCATATACAGCATTATGTCCTCGCAGGGCCACCGTAGATCCTCACAGACGATATGTGGCATTTAGCTTTGCAATGTCACCACTTTATCCCTGGAATATTTCAGGTCTGACGTCTCACTCTGCTCGGCTCTCGTCCTTTTGCCCGTCTGAAAAGCCTTTACTCGCATTCCACTGTGACAATATGGGATCATTACTCTTCCTCCTCCTCATCGCAGCCTCTGATCCAATCTGTGCACCTCCACCTGTGATGGATGCAGCGGGTCAGTGGAAACGGCCCACACCACGACAAGCCACGACGACAAACCGCTGCCCCTCAGATATGTGGCGTTGTTAACTTTGACTGCGTCGCTTTAGCCTCGCCGTGCCCTCCAAATGTTTGCTATTTTTACTCTTTCACTGGACAAAAGCAGCGTTTGTGTACTCATAAGTAACCTCTCTGGTGTGTAACTTGTATATCTCGATGGAAAAAAGCCAAGTTACAGCAACAAACACCTGCAATTTACTAAACTCGAGGTATAAAGTTTCATCTCAGTCCTCGTTTCGTCCGTGTTTCGACCTGGATCATATAAACTCTTTAATGTCTGGATGTAAGCTCAGTTTAGTTCTGAAACCTCATTCATGTTTTCCCTCGTTAAAGGTCGTGTGAAGTTCAAATAAGGCTCAGAACAGTAGCTGCTGCTTTAAAGTAGAGATGCGTCTTGTCTTTGAGGAATCAGATGATCGTTATCTGCCTGGTGAAGGTTTGGAGGAGAAACGTGAATGAAAGAAAACACAATAACAGTAACAATAAAATGTACTGGAGCTAAAACGTAATAGTGAAGTAAAAGTACTACAATGAACAGTCACATTCATATCGCTCTTTTTACAGCACAAGATGAAGTTTAAATGTGTCACTGGACAAATCGTTGTAGGAGTGAAGACTGCTGCTCGTCCAAGTCTCTTCTTCAGTTCTGGTCAGATTATTTCTTCAGTTCTGGTCAGATTCCTGCTGGACACTGACTTATATGTGTCTGAAGGAGGCGCTAACGACACTGAAACTGTGAACATCTCCAGTTTTAGCTGAAGCTGCCCTATTCAACCTTTAACGAGATGGTTAAGAGATCATGTCTCAGGCTCCTGTTTAAAGAAGGATCGTCTTTTCAAACTAAAATATCTTCTGTAACTCTCCTCATTTCTTTTCTCTGGCTCAGATCTGAACTTCACTCTGTTTAAAGGAGGTTAGTGTCTTTGAGATGCAGATGTACATCAGACTGTGGTCCTGAGCTGCTCTCTCTCGTGTTGGTTCATTCTCTTATGTAGATGAACATCAGACTGTGGTCCTGAGCTGTTCTCTCTCGTGTTGGTTCATTCTCTTATGTAGTGTCTGTTTAGTTTCTCTCTGTTCTCTTCACTTAGTAGTAGTAGTAGACACATTACTTTGTTAATGTCTCGGGGTTTTTTCCCGAGCCAAAAACAAAGTATTTGACCAATCTGACCAGAACTGAAGAAGTGTCTTGGACGAGCAGAGAAACGTCTTCACTCTTACAACGACGGTTTACACAGACATCGCTCTTTTTTAACTTTCAAATAACTTTACATTAAGGAACCACTCACCTATCCACAAACACACACATTCACACCACTGCACGAGCACTCCAGGGGTCAGGGGGGTTCAGTGTCTTGCCCAAGGACACAATTTTATTTTATTTATTTTATTTTATTTTATTTTATTTTATTTTATTTTATTTTATTTTATTTTATTTTATTTTATTTTATTTTATTTTATTTTATTTTTATTTGTGAGTTGTTTGGTCCTCTGTGTTTTTTATTTATTTTTATGTGTTTTATTGTATTATATTGATTTTATGTATAGTTATTTATTTTTTATTTTTTTGCACTTTTTATAGAGTTGCTCTTATTTGATTTTACTGGTTTTATTTTTGTAAGATTAGTGAAATTAAATGAGCATCTATTTATTTTGATTGTTGTTCTTTTTATTTTTATTTTTAGTCACTGTGTCTCTGTGCAGCACTTTGGAAACAATTTGTTTATGAAATGTGCTATATAAATAAAGTGGATTTGATTGGATTGATTTTATTTTATTTTATTTTATTTTATTTTACCTTTATTTTATTTTATTTTATTTTACCTTTATTTTATTTTATTTTATTTTATTTAACCAGGAAAGTCCCATTAAGATTAAAAACCTCTTTTTCAAGGGAGTCCTGGCCAAGCGGCAGCAGCAAATAAAAAATACAGTTACTTAATTACAGAAAGACAATATAACTACAAAAGACAAACAGATTATAAAAAAATTATAAAAAACAAGTGCATGTTGTGGAGTCTCAGGAGCCTCGAGACATCTCAGTTTAGATTTAAAAGCATCAAGGAAATCAACTCTGTCCAGTTCCAGTTTTTCTGCAACACGCTCCCTGCATGAGGAGCAGACGGGACAAAAGACTTTTAGTCAAGCTCAGAGTGAGAAAATGGAACAGAGAGAAACACACGATCAAGAATGCGAACGAAGAGAAGAACGAAGAGAACGAAGAGAATGAGGAGAACGAAGAGAACGAAGAGAATGAGGAGAACGAAGAGAACGAAGAGAGACGAAGAGAACGAATGAACGAAGAGAACGAAGAGGACGAAGAGAACTAAGA
>JAIEZT010000084.1:696008-1081611 GCA_019594935.1 Periophthalmus modestus | reverse complement strand
TCGGTGGCATAACGTTTTTACAGATTTTTTGAGTGAGTCACAACATTATTGTCAATGGCAGTAAAGACTTTTGTTCTGTAAAAGCACAAAACTCATGTACAGTGTGAAAGAGCCGCTGCAGTTTATGAACAAACACAAAAAAAGTCTAAATACAAGTCGGCTAAATACTGAGTTTGTACCCTGCATCTAAATCAAGAAAATCAAGAAACAGTCGTAGAAAACCATCGCAATAACGTGCCACAAAACACAAAATTCTGCAACAAAACCTATTTTCCACAGTATTTCCCCGACAGCCTCCGCCCGGGTCTTACCTCCTTGTGGAAGTTGAGCAGGTGCAGCAGCTCGATCCCCCAGGAGCCCGCTGACCTGGTGGCTCTTCTTGGTGATGTGCAGGTGTCGCTCCAGGTCGTGTCGGGTCAGGGAGTTAAGCACGCGCCGTTCTACCAGGTGGTTGTGGAAGGCCTGGGAGTACTGCGGCCCAGCCCGATGTCACTGAGCCACGCCTTCGCCACCCAGTGATGGTCCATGTCCGCTGCTTTGGACAGGCTGAGCACGGGCAGGGGTTAGTCAGCAGTGTGCGAGGTATTCTTAAATCTACTGCCGTGTATCTAGAGTTTTGACTGCATATTTGTGTTCACATGCTCTTCTGGAACTGTACAACCCCGGAGACACACAAAGGTTCTAATATCTTACTATTACTGTGAGTATTTCTACTACCACAGACACGGCTGCACCTAAAGCGGCTGCTGGTCCAGGATTAAACCCAGAGACATTAAAATAACGACCAGAACAAAAATGATACGGCTCCAGAAGTCCCCAGGCCTCCACACGCGCTCACCCTTTGCCGCTCTCGGCGTCCCTGTAGTCTTCGATGGCGAGGCGGAGTTTCCTGCGGTGCATCAGACTCGTGACGCCTAAACCCACCTCCAGGTCTTCATCTGTCAGACCCAGAAGCACCTGGAAAACACGGGACAACACGGATTATTAGCACATTAGCATTAGCTCAGGAGATAAAGTGTTTCGTAATGATAGAAATAACTATGTCTAACTTAAATTGTGGGTTTCTAGACGTTCATCATGAATCTTTACTCATTTATCAGTTCATTTCAGGAGTGATTTCTGTATCTTCAGTCGGACCGTGGCGCCAACTGGACCTACGCCCCGTCTGACCTCCACAAAATCATAGTACACGGGCCTCAGACACAAGCCTTTTCTTCAAATTGTCAAACTGGTCGATCATGATTTTCAGTTACGTTTTATTTTGTCACATTTTAAACAGCTCTATAAATGTTTAGACCTGACTTCATCTCGATCTGCACAGCCCTGTGTCTTTCCCAAGGACACAACACCACGCCACACACCGGTCCGATCAGAAACTGACCCCCGACTTCTGATTTTGTCTCAACTCCTACCCCCACGTCCATAATCGTACCTTTCCGCTCTTGATGTTGTCGGAGCACGAGCGGATGTACATGGGCATGGCCATGACCACCTCCAGCCAGGCCTGCACCGTCCCGGCCCTCCACTGGGACATGGGCGAGGCGCGGGCCAGCTCCACCTGCTGCAGGCGGTCCAGCTGCTCCTCGGAGCCGTCCGACAGGCTCAGGGAGTGTCGCGTCGGGCTGGAGGGGCCGTCCGAGTCTGGGGAAGCCCACACGACACAGTTATTTCACAGTTATTAAAGTCTGAAGCTTTTTTTTTTATTTCATACCATAAAAGATCCTGGCACCAGTTTATTTGCAATTTACTTAGAATTAATATATGTTTACACTTTTAAAGAAACTGTATGTAGGATTTAGATTTTAAATTCCATAAATATCTAATCTGATCTGTCCATGTCGCGGATGAGAGATGTTTAAAATGCTCAGACATGGATGGAGGACATTTAAATCCTCTTCAGACAGGTTCGTTTTTGATGAGGGAACAATGTTATAACAGGGTCAAAAACTCCAAAAAGTCAATGTTTGCATCATACGCCTCTTTAAGGAACTACTTCTGACTGTAATACTTATTTTGAGAAGAGTAAGAGCAGATTTAAGGGTAAAAATATGAGTCACTGAGTCAGTGTCTGTCACTTTTCTGGTTTCATGAGGCTAAACACACAGATAAGGGACGACAAAAATAAAGTATGTCAAAGTTTGAAGCACTTTTTTTTCATTCATTCCATAAAAGTTCAGTTCATTTGCAGTTTACTTACAATGAACATATATATTTAGCACTTTTAAAGAAACTGTATGTAAGTATTTAGATTTTAAATTCTATAAACATATAATCTGATCTGTTTTTTCCCGATGGAGAGATAAACATGTTCAAAGTTTAGCTTTTTGTCTCAGTTCTGGCTGTTTTCTTGTTTTTCCTCCGTCCAGCTCCGTTTCTCAGCCTGTTCCAGTCCTTCGTTCTCTTCTCCCTGTTTTCCTGCTCCGTTCAATCACTCCATCAGAGCCGTGTGTTTCTCCCTCTGTTCAGTTTGTGTCGCTGGATGTCATTTGTTCATTTTATTTGTTCTAGAGAGACACACAGGCTCTGTATTTCACATTTGTCTGTGTTTTTTCTGTTGCTTTTACTGAAAACAGTGGCATTGCTGATTTATTCTTTAATTACAAAAAACTGGACATGATGGTGACGTTGTTCATGTTAAAGTTGGTGTTTTGATTCTCCAGGCGATTCTCCAATCAGAAAACAGAGAGAGCGTCACGTGAGCCTCTCATTTGTGTCGCCATTTTCAAAAATCCAGCTGGTTTAAACCTTCAGGACTGTCTCTGATCTGACTCCTCGTTATTACTTATTCATCAGGTTTAAAGGGGCATATTCAGTGCTATATTCACCAAAAACAACATATTCACTTGTTTATATAGCTTCCCTTTCGTTTTTGACACTGAGTCTAAGTCACTCTCTCTTCACAGAAAGCTTGTGGGCGGAGCTTCGCACAGAATCGTACACCTGACCATAAGAAGGTGTTGACTCGGGCCTGGAGAGATGTTTAAAATACTCACACATGGATGGAGGACATTTAAAACCTCTTCAGGCAGGTTTTTGATGAGGGAACAACGTTATAACATGGTCAGAAACGTCAAAAAGTCATTTTTTTTGCATAATACCTCCTCTTTAAGGAACTGGCTGTGATTGTAATACTTTTTTGAGACAGTAAGAGCAGCTTTAAGGGTTCATGTGGCTAAATACACAGATGAGGGATGTAAAAATATGAGATAAGACACTAGATAAAACTAGATACTCATTTTAACAAGTATCAAAACGTATGAAATATGGACAAAAAGTTTTATTTTTGTTCAAATTGCACTGCACTTTTGAACATTTTTTACCTTCTGAATTATTCTGGATGCAGATGAAATGTTCTAAGTGTGTCCCAAAAGTACTAGAGATATCCAGATACTTATTAGGATCATCCACATTGTCACAGTCCAGAGATTCTTCTTTAAAAATAAGAAATATACAGGACGTCCACGTTATACTGAGCTGAACTTCTATCTTTTCTCCACCAGAGGGCACTGCAGTACAAGCAGAGCACCTCATGAGTCTGTCCTGTCACCTCAGAGGCTCTGTGCTCTCAAACAAGTCAAATACTACTACTACTACTACTACTACTACTACTGAAGCTACTACTATTATGAATATGATGACTATCACTACTACTGGCTACTGCTACTATTACTACAACTACTACTGCTGCTGTTCAAGCTACTACAGTTGTGAATACTACAACTATGAAGCTACTACAGTTATGAGTATGTCAATGACAACTACTACAAGACTGGTACTACTACTACTACTGCTGCTGAATCTACTACTGCTGAAGCTACTACAGTTGGTACTACTACTTCTGCTATGACGCTACTACAGTTGAGTATGTCAACGACTACTACTACAAGGCTGCCACTACAACTACTACTACTACTACTACTACTACTACTGCTGCTGCTGCTGCAGCTGCTGCTGTCCTCACTTCCATTTTACTGCAGGTGCTACTACAACTGTTTCTTTTGCATCTACAGCTACAATAAATGTTTCATGTTGTGTCTTATTCAGTGTAAATGTTGAAAAACAAACATCTTGTGTCTTTTTCAGTAAATGTGTTGAGTAAACATGTCATTAAACATGTTGAGTAAACGTGTTCAGTGAGTGTGTTCAGTAAACGTGTTCAGTGAGAGTGTTGAGTAAACGTGTTCAGTGAGTGTGCTGAGTAAACGTGTTGAGTAAACGTGTTTAGTGAGTGTGTTCAGTAAACGTGTTCAGTGAGTGTGTTGAATAAACGTGTTCAGTGAGAGTGTTGAGTAAACATGTTCGAGTGTGTTGAGTAAACGTGTTGAGTAAACGTGTTTAGTGAGTGTGTTGAGTAAACGTGTTCAGTGAGAGTGTGGAGTAAAACGTGTTCAGTGAGTGTGTTGAGTAAACGTGTTCATTAAACATGTTTAGTAAATGTGTTCAGTGAGTGTGTTGAGTAAATGTGTTCAGTGAGTGTGTTGAGTAAACGTGTTCAGTGAGTGTGTTGAGTAAACGTGTTCAGTGAGAGTGTTGAGTAAACGTGTTCAGTGAGTGTGTTGAGTAAACGTGTTCAGTGAGTGTGTTGAGTAAACGTGTTGAGACTCTTCTCTCTGTGTCGGGGACATTGTGGATGAAAGTCACGTCTTACTTTTGACACAGGAACTTGAAGAAGCGCTCGGTCGTTCGTTCGGTCGGTCGTTCGTTCTTTGGGTCAGTCGTTCGTTGGGTCGTTCGTTGGGTCGGTCGTTCGTTTGTTCGTTGGGTCGGTCGTTCGTTGAGTCGTTCGTTCGTTGGGTCGTTGGGTCGTTGGGTCGTTCAGTGGGTCGGGGCCAAACACACTCAGCCTCTGTATCGATCACGTCCTGGGTCACACTCGGGTTTGATGGAGGTCACACGGGGTCAGGGTTAGAGGTCAGGGGTCAAATCCAAGCCAAACATTATCGACACAGTGACGTGTGAGTTTGAATCGGCGATGTCCAACATGGCGTCTGCTCCTGGGACGGACTTTAAACGAGTCGAGAGCTGGTCTGAATCCAGCCCCTCACTTCAGAGTGTGTACTTTTACTTTTACCTCATACATCTGACAGCAGTATCTGTACTTTTACTTTTACCTCTACATCTGAGAGCAGTATCTGTACTTTTACTTTTACCTCTACATCTGAGAGCAGTATCTGTACTTTTACTTTTACCTCTACATCTGAGAGCAGTATCTGTACTTTTACTTTTTACCTCTACATCTGAGAGCAGTATCTGTACTTTTACTTTTACCTCACATCTGACAGCAGGTATCTGTACTTTTACTTTTACCTCTACATCTGAGAGCAGTATCTGTACTTTTACTTTTATCTCTTACATCTGAGAGCAGTATCTGTACTTTTACTTTTACCTCTACATCTGAGAGCAGTATCTGTACTTTTACTTTACCTCTACATCTGAGAGCAGTATCTGTACTTTACTTTTGAACAGGACTAAAAAGTAAAAGTATTTTTCATAATTGCTGCTGAAAATAGTTTTGTTTTTAACATGTTCAGAATTTGAGCAAAACTCAAATTTACAAATCAAAATCACTAAATGTTAAGTTTTATAAGACTCAGAATCTGCACAAAATACTTGTACTTTTCAGTCTTTCAGTACATTTTAAAGACGTACTTCAGTCCTTTTCCTTGAGTTCTTCATGTGACACTTGAGCATCGTTTAAGAATATTTTAAAGTGCAGACGGGTCAGACGTCCAGGGGGAATCTGCCGTGTAACTGTCACATACACATTTGTTATGGTAAAAAAAAAAATAATTAAAAAATGGTAAAAAAACAAAAAAAACAACTAAAAACCTTCCACAAAGTTCAACGTCTTTTCTGTCAGTTTAAACAAACAAAAATAAAACACATCTTCAGAAAGTTTCCAGCTCAAAGACTTTAAACCGTGAGATTAATGTGACGTTTGTGGAGCCAAATCCAACTAATAATAATAATAAAAAGGTTCAACATTTGTGTATCATAAAGATTCTGGATATTTCAAAAACACTGAACATGTCAAACTCAGGCCCAGGGGCCAAATCTGGCCCGTTGGTGTAATTATATTTGGCCGTGAGATCATGTCAAACGCTGCTGTTTGTTGAGATTCATTAGAAACAAAGTCACAGTCACTTCAGCCAAATGAATCACTACAGAGAAACATCATTTATTTTATTATTTAACAAATGAATCCTACTGATGTGTCTTTTATTTCAGATTTTATTTCTAAAATGTTTGTGATTTCAGGCTTGAGTTGTTCCAGATTTTTGTTTAAGCAAAACCAAAGTTAGTTTCCAGATGAAAAGGTTTAAACGTGACACATCGGGTGAAGTGAATTTTTTTTTCAATAAACATTAAGTTTGACTCGTGAATTTGTTTTTAATTTTGTCCCAGTGTGAATTTGAGTTTGACGCCTCAGTTTTAGAAAATGACACATTTCACATTTCAGTTCGAGCTGTTTCTTTCTCAATTTACATCAGAATCAAGACGTTTCCATAGAATCAAGTTTTTAAATGTGATGTTCAGCTCCAAAGAATCAAGGCTCCAGGGCTCCAGGCTCCAGGCTCCAGGCTTCAGGCTCCAGGCTCCAGGCTCCAGGTCACAGGGGCCAATGTTGAGCCCGAGTTATACATTTGAAATTTGGACCATGAGTATCATAGCAACCAAAGAGCCAATCAGGAGCGAGGCTCTTGAAGGTAACGCCCCTTCCCCGGTAGCACCGCCTCTGTTAAACCGACCGTGTGGAGGCTCCTCAGTGACACTGTCAGTCAGACACACTGCAAACGGCGACCTCGGGGAAAGAAGGGGCCTTGTCTGTTATTAAAGTTCAGAAAAAAATAAATAAATATAAAAAAAAATTAATCTAAATAAATTCAAAAATAACTTTAAAAAAAAAAAAAAAAAAAAAAAAAAAAAACAACAAAAAAAAATAAAACAAACCAAAAAAAAAAAAAAAAAAATTGTAAATAACAAAAAAACACAAATAAATAAATAAATATAACTCAATAAATAAACTCAAAATAACAAAAAAAACCAAAAAAAACTTTTTTCTTTAAAAAAAAAAAAAAACAAAAAAACAAAAAAAAAAAAAAAAAAACTAAAAAAAAAACAACTAAAAAAAAAAAAAAACACAAAACCTCAAAAATAACTCAATATAACTCAAAAAAATAAACCCCCCCAGAAAAAAAAACAACAAAAAACAACTCAAAATAACAAAAAAAACAAAAAAAACAAAAAAAAAGAGACTTAAAATGACAAAAAATAAAAAAAAAAAAATAAATCAAATTAAAATAACCCAAAAAATAAACTTAAAATAACCCAATAAAAAAAAAAAAAAAAAAAAAAAAAACCCTCACAAAAATGAACCCCAGGATCATGTAGAGGGTTAATCTGAACATTTAAAACCAAAATGAGTCTGACAGCAGCAGGGACAGAGAGAGAGACACAGTTTTTACACAGAAAGTGAATTGGAGTCGATGGAGCAGGAAGTGCGACATGATCACTTCCTGTTTGTAACGCGGCGCTAGCAGGTTAGCTCTGTCCATTTATATAAAGTCTATAATGAAACAAAATACCCACTAGAGCAGAAATCCTCCACTATAATGTCATGGATTCAGACACAGCGCTTTGGAGTAAACCTTTAAGTCAGGACGCCATGTGGCCCGCTCTGGGATCCCCCGGTGCAGATGGAGGTTCAGGGAAAAACACATGTTAAAATGAGGCAGGAGTTAAAAGGGTTAAAGCCAAATACACAACAGATACACAGAACACACAGGGGTAAGAGAGGACAGCCCCGCAGACCACGTCCACTTTATTTTTAAAATACTCTTCTCTCTTTGAGGTTCCATGCCTTTAAAAGTTCCTAAAACATCTGAACACCTCATCGTACGTACAAGTATGAGGTCTTTAAATAACTCTTTCATTGTAATAAGATTAATAATTATGTTGCATTTACAAAAAAATATATGTGAAAGTAAAGAAAATATCACCTTGGCTTAGAACATAAATGACACAGTATTTGATATGGTCAGCAGGGGGCGTAAGGCTTCAACAACAGAACAAAACGGCCTATTTTACTTACAGTGATATTTTTAAATAAAGTTCTTATACAAACAGTACAATCTGTGCCCAGAGGCGTCTGAAGGAGCCATGTCATCAGAGTTATGTCAGAGGAGAGTAGTGTAATAATATCTTTTATTTATTTATATATTGTCTGTATCATTGTGCAAACATGAGGTGAAATCTAGTAAAAAAAACTAAAAAACTAACAGAAAAAAGTTACTATAACATATAACGCCATGGAGGAAATTAGGGTTTCAAACAGACAATGTCAAAACTGGAAAAAAATGGGGGAAAAAAGACAAAAAAAAGTAAAAAAAAAAACGGCTTAAAAGTCTCATGTTACGCTATTCTCTGATCTATTCTGATTCTGTGTTCTCATCACACACAGACCTGGAGTTGTGTTTTGTTTCATTTTACACATGTTTAACACACAAACCTGCAGATTTAGACTGAAAAAACTGTGTTCCACCTCGTGATGTCATCATGTGGTGATACAGGAAGTGCTCCGCTGTGTTTTTAAACTCCACACACCTTCATTTTTAGAGATTATTTGTATCATTTCAGCAAATCTAGAATTACTAAAGGTAAAAGAAGCTGTTATAAACCAGTTGAAAACGACCACTTGATGACATCACAAGGTGGAACGTCGCATTTTGAGCTTTGGAGATGTTACAGACGAATAATTAAGGAAACAAAACACAACTCCAGGTCTGTTTTTGAAGCGCTAACACCTTCAGAACATGGATTAAACCTACAAGACTCAATTTTACGTAATATAAAACCTTCAACTTCCTGTTTTCAGTATATGGGGCCATTTTGAGGACAATTAAGACATATTTTGGGCTTGAATTGTTAATTGCCATGGCAACGGTCGTAGAGATTTTCATCATTGGGACTGAAAAAAAAGGTAAATGGATAATAAAACCAGAACTAAAAATGAAAAAAAACGTCGATAAAACCCAGAGATTAATAAACATTTAAACCACATATTTAACAGATGACCTATATTTTTTGTTCACCTCGTCATAACTCTCAGTCTACGGCTCCAACAGAACGATTAAAACTCTCACTAGGATAAAAAAATTATAAAAAATGATCCAGTCTGCTCTTTCTTTTAAATACCGTGTTAATTTGTGATCATTTTTCTCCTGTGTGCAACAAACAGAGCTCCTCCCCCTCTCCGCCTCAAACGTGAAATCATAAAATAATCCATTCTCGTCTTTTACTTGAAGCTAACGTTATTAACCTTTGGCACGGGAGTTAATTGCCTTTTCTTTTCTCTGGTCTGGACGGGTGTTTGATTCTAGCCGGGGTCGAAAGGTCGCTCCGAAAGGTTTGCATTCGCTCACATTTTGATTAGCCGCTTGAGCTCGATGTGTAACCTTTCGCTGTTGGCACTTTGATGAGTTTGATGAGCGCCCTCTGCTGGAGATGACAGAATGACAATGTTAAAGTGGGTGTATTTCTAAAGAATGAAAGTGATAGGCTAAGTTTATGAGCATGTGAGCTAGTTAAGGCAAAATATGAGACCTGCCATCGCCTGATTTGGAACTTTACCGATTTCGCTCCATAAAAATGAAGTTTTACTGACAAATACAACGTGGCCCAAAAGTCAGTGACACTTTTAAATCTTCAGTAGCTCCTTTAATTCTTAAGGTAAGCTCACCAAATTTTAGCAGTAGATAAACTGAACCTTCCCAGATTTTTGTCAATATAAACGGTTATAATTGTTCACTTACACTTGAACTTATCACGACTTAAACTAGAGGAAGTAAAAATGACCTAATCTGTCTCTTATTTGATCCTGATATCACGTTTGAAGTGGTTTATTGTCTGAGGTTTATTCACAAACACCTTTTCTTTAAGATAGACCCACAGGAAGAAATCAGGACTAGTCAGGTCTGTGGAGATCACATACTGCCCCCTGTCTGTGAAAAACACTTATTATTCCTTTAATGGCATTTACTCTTGGGGCATCTCTGGTATTAAAATGTGGACGGTAACACCGCTGGGTTTGTGAATTTGACCCATGTGACTCAAAGTCCCACTGTACAATGAGGGTTCGATCCTCGGTGCTGGATTTGCTCAGATTAATGTGGGAAGAGTCGTTCTAAATGCTCTGAGAAAATACAAGAAAAATATTTAGAAACAAAAGAGTTATGAGTTTTTTTCAACTATCAGTGACTTTTGGGCCGCCCTGTAGTTGCTTGAAGTCTGTGAAAATGTTGTATTTAAATTATTAATAAACGAGCAGGACTTTTATATTTATGGTCAAACACGGTCGCTCGTTTCTATTTCTGAAAATAAAGTCTGTGAAACTGTCAAACTCTGACATGAATATAGAAATATACATGAATACTGAATAGATACAGATATTTAAAGACATTTAAGCTCAGTAACAGGCTCTACTGCAGAAAATAAACATTTAAAATTAATTACATCCAAAAAGATGCCAAACTGGACAGAGAGCCACATCATCAGAGCCTTGTGACGATAAAACACTAATATAAACCCTCACAGGTACGTTCATATGTGCAGGATTGTTACCATGTAGACGCACGCAGCCTTATTTTGGATTCATGGTTTTAACCCTGGAGAACCCACAAATTTGGCCGCTGTTAATTGCTGCTACCCCAAAATGAACAAACAAAAAAAAAAGGTCAAATTTCAGATCAAAAAATTCAAAAAGCCCAGAGTGCCACTTCTGGCCCCTACATAGAGACACCTAATGGATGAAAACTGCACTAAAATGAGCCAGAGTGACAGTGACAAAATTCTCAGTTTCTTTTGTGTTAATCTTTTTAGTAATAACTTGCAAAATGTCTAGAAGTACGTTTTATATTCTTTTTGGATAAATTAGCGAGCCCAGTGGGTCAAATTTGGCCAAGTGTTAGAATTGAAAAAGTGGATATTTCAGTGTTCAGTGAAGTTATAGCAGTAATTTAATGCAATGTTCATAAAAGGTCAGAAAAGGGTTCTTGGGTTCTCCAGGGTTAATTATGTTGGAGCAATTAATGGATTTTGGGGCTTATTTGGACTTAATCGCTGATCAAAATGACATAAATGTGATATTTATGTGTGTGTCAAGTGAAAATCATGAATTTACTGTCGAAACTGATGCATTTGTTGTTTGATTTATGTTCACAAACCGTAGAGAAAAATTGTCCTAAATCTGCGAGATAAGGTTGTGTAGGTTCGATTAAACATTCAGTTTCACTACGAGACCTAAGGAATTTAAGTAAACTTCTGCAAAAACATGTCTCGCCTCAGGACACGTACAGAATAAGCTGTTTTGCCGGTGCAGAAAAGTGTTAGTTTATGTGATATTTCTGTGTGGGAGAGTTTTGTGTCTGAAGTGGAGGAGAACAGAGGGTCACAGGAGGGTCTGATCTGCAGGAGTCATGAATAAACAGGAGTAAATGGAGAAACTGGCCTCTCTTTGGACACACAGCGCTGGGTTTTCATGCATTTAGACTGAAGCTGTGGGACTGAGGCTGGAGAGGCACTGCTGCACCGACACAGAAACACATCAGAGTTTATATTATCCACGTGTTCGACTAAACAGACACGAGTCACGACTAAACAGAAAAAGACTTTGTGCAGCGTGACATTCAAATGCAGAAGACGTGGAGCACATATCGCTGCTTCGTGTGCTCCACAGTGAACTACAGGAGCTCCTCTCACCTCCAAATAACAGTGTTTAGTGTTTTTTCTGTGTAATCGACGGAAAGTGGCACTGACCCGCTCCTGTGATAAGTAACAATCTGCGAGGAGGAATTTGAGCAAACGACGGGTCAAGTAAAACGATTTCTAAATGGAGTAAGAAAAGTCAAAGTGATTTAACATTTTCTTCTTACTTTAAGTGCAAGGAGTTGCTTTTTTTAATTATTATTTTAAATGTAACATGATGGATGTTGCTATAACTAAAAAGAAAAGATGGTAAAGTCGAGTATTATTAACTCAAGTTACTATAAAATATAATAATTCTGAGCTGTTTTCCGGTCAGCAGAGTTCAGCAGTGTTCGTCTGAAACACTGTCGTCTGAAATATCTTTGAAATCTTTTAAATGTAATGTCAGAAAAACACACAATCGTCCCTCTGCACGGAGCCGCCGGGCGAGATCCGGTTCTCTCCAGAAACTTCAGAGCAGCACTTCCAGCTCCATCACTGTGCGGTGTGGAAATGTGCCAAGTGGAGCTAAAATAAATCTATATTTAAATACCAGGCATCAGCGGGAAAACTTGTGTGTTTAAAAAGTCTGTATTTGTGTCTTACAGCAAACGTTAACGGAAATAAAAAATGATTTAATGATGTTAAACTAGGGCTACGATCTGATTTTGCACAGAAAAAAGTTGAGATGTATTTTCAAGTTGTTCTGTGTTTTATTTTTAGTTTAGTTTAGCTTTGAGACACAAACACCAACTTTTAGAAACTTGTATTGCCTGTGATCATCTGTAACTTTCTGTCTGATGTTTAAATACTGATTTATTTTATTTCTAAACCCTCACAGAGACTGAACGGCGCAGGACGAGCGGCTCCACACTTTTTGAGAGAACCTGAACCGTCCGAACTCTCCGTGAAAAGAGCCGATCGCACCTGTATCTACAGCAGCAGTGCACAAGTACCACACACTCCAAACGTGCCCCAAAACGCCACAGCGTCAGTTTAAAGTCCTGGGATCATGCAGGTCACACAGCGGCTTCTATCTCCAGAGCAGATAGAGCGGGACGCTGGACGGACACGTGGCCTCGGACAAGGCATGCTGTGACTCAAAGTGGACCGAGCCTCGTCTGCTCCTGCGGCTCTCGTCGTGTCGTGGGGGGTTCGGGTGGAGGATCGTAGGACTGGGGGAGTCTGATGTTGCTCACAGGAAATAGTTTTAGTCATGGGGGAAGGGATGGACCAAGCAAGACAATAAAACAAGAGGGATTTTCTTTTTTTAGTTAAAGGAGACCAAAAATAACAGGTACACTGCAAGAATGGAGTAGCTACATGAGAGAAAAATCAGGATTTCTTCAACACATGGGTCAAATTTTGGAAAGAAATGATTGAGATTTATAAAATGCATTTTATATAATTTTATGTATTACTTAAAAAAAAAAATATATATATATGATAATAATAATAATAATAATAATAATAATAATAATAATAATAATAATAATAATAATAATTATAAAATGTCAAATAACTCGCAATATTTTTTCTTGATTCAATATAGAAAAAAATGTTAATTTACAAAAACAAAATTACAAAATTTCTCTTTTTCTTCTAAACAATAAACTTGGATCTAGCAGAGGAAAAATCATATTTTTTTAGATTCAAATAGACTTGGCTTTTGTACATTTTTGCACAGAGACTTATCCATTGATTAAAAAAAATATATATATATATTTTTTTCAATTGGCAATTTTCTTTCTTCTTTTTTTATTTTTATTTTTTCTTTCAAAATTTATATTAGCTGTAATTTTGTCACAGCACAGACGCTGTCGAAAAAAACTTGTGCCTGGACTGAAAATTGAACATCACTTTCTGCTTTTATTTTTCAAGTTTATTTTGCTACATTTTTCAACAAAATAAAAAAAAAAAAAAATCCCAAACCAGTGAAATAGTGAATTGAAAAGCGAGCGTCTCTTGTAGTTATTCCTTTTGCAGTGGTAGTGTTATGCATTCAGGACACAGGGAGACACATTTACAAGCACAGTGTTATTTACAGTTACAGCAGTCCTTCAAGTTTCAGTTTGAGACACAAAAAATACGTTTTGGAGTTTGGAGGTTCGCACACAGCAGGTTGAGAATCCTTGGTTCGCTGTGAGCTCGTGTCCATGTTATTTACACTGTACATTTACTTACAGCAGCAGCCGGTGGTTTAGACGACGCCCGACCATCACACACACGAGAACACGCAAGAACACACATGAACACACACACATGAACACACACATGAACACACACAGGCTGAGGGGACAGCAGCAACGCTTTAATCTGGTTTATGATATACAGAGTGGCCCAAAAGTCACTGACACTTTTAAATCTTCAGTAGCTCCTTTAATTCTTAAGTTTTACTCATCAAATTTTAGCAGTAGATAAACTGAACCTTCCCAGATTTTTGTCAATATAAACGGTTATAATTGTTCACTTACACTTGAACTTATCACGACTTAAACTAGAGGAAGTAAAAATGACCTAATCTGGCTCTTATTTGATCCTGATATCACGTTTGAAGTGGTTTATTGTCTGAGGTTTATTCACAAACACCTTTTCTTTAAGATAGACCCACAGGAAGAAATCAGGACGAGTCAGGTCTGTGGAGATCACATACTGCCCCCTGTCTGTGAAAAACACTTATTATTCCTTTAATGGCATTTACTCTTGGGGCATCTCTGGTATTAAAATGTGGACGGTAACACCGCTGGGTTTGTGAATTGACCCATGTGACTCAAAGTCCCACTGTACAATGAGGGTTCGTTCCTCGGTGCTGGATTTGCTCAGATTAATGTGGGAAGAGTCGTTCTAAATGCTCTGAAAAAATAAAAGAAAAATATTTAGAAACAAGAGAGTTATGAAGTTTTTTCAACTGTCAGTGACTTTTGGGCCACCCTGTCTTAGAATAAAAAATGGATTTAAGGGACAACAATAGATTTTTTCCCCTCAAATTTGAAGAGAAAACTCTTGTGCTTAAATAATTTAGCTTGAAATAAAAATAAAATGCCTTGTTTCCAGTTAAATAATCAGACCTAGTATTATTCTGAATTAAAGTCACAATTGCACTAAAAAGACGGAGCTGAAATCTCAATTTAAACATTTATTTGAGATGTTCTTCTTTGACATTTTTATCTTGTGCAATGTTCATACGATAAATCATCTAATAATCTTCTCCAACCCTGGAAAACAAAGTCGATATGTAACAAAGGCTAAAACAAAACCTGGAACTGTCCCCTCAGTCTCTCTTCAGTCTCACTCTCACACTTCCACTCACAGTAGATTTCCCATAATGCCGTTGGGCTGTGGCTCGCTCTGACATAATGTGCTTTAGTTTTACCAATCTGCGTCCTCCTCTATGTAATAATCGGGGGTTGAAGTACCGTCGAACAGACCGGGGTCCAGAGACTTTCGTTGTTTCCCTCGGGTGAAGACGCGAGACAGCGATCCCAAACCGATCTTTTCTTTTTTCTTCTTACGCTTCGCCTCCTCCAAATCTTCGAGGGACTAAAGAAGACAAGAGGACAGGAGTGAGACAGGAGTGAGACAGGAGTGAGACAGGAGTGAGACAGGAGTGAGACAGGAGTTAGTGTAGAGGGAAAGAGAAGGAAAAACAGCATTTGGGAACATTTTTTGTAGAGACAGTGGGAACAGGCTCTTTCTTTATGTTTAAATATTCAGTTTTTCCTCATGTATTTGAAGAAAAGTTCGTTGCATCTAATTATAAGGAGTTTTACTGTGTCCGTTAGCATGCTAGTTGTCGTTAGCTTTACTGTCTGTGAGGAATAACTTTGGCCGACTGCAAACTGCTTTTAAGACAGTCCAATTCAGGTAAAGTCCTTTACAAAAATAATCTTCTGCAGTTGGGACTTTTAAGTTTTAAGTCCTGTCATTTTGTGCTGCCATCGTGTCCTTGGGCAAGATATTAAACCTGCTTCGTCCAGCGGTGTGCTCGTATGATCGGTGGCAGCTGGAGTCTTTCTCCTTGAAGCAGTTGGATGAAAGCACGACCTGTAGTTCGACTTCTTCAGGACTATACCCCGGGTGTGATAGAGTCGGTATGGCCCCTCATCCCGATTAAGAGTCTGGTCAAGTGTCAAGAAAAGAATCAAGTTTCCAACCACCATGAGAGGAAGAATCACTTTATGGACTTGGACAACGCTAAGGTCAAAAGCACAGAGAGCAACGAGGTCTAATGTTGGATCAGGGAGGCCACGGAGATCCAGACATGTTCCCCTCAGACTGTGAATGGAGACGAGGGGCAGCACCTCTCTCACACCTCAGATAAAGTTAAGTTGGACAGTAGATGGCGCTGTTTATGAACTGCTCCAAGAAAAAGCCCCAGAGTCTGTTTCAATCAGCTGAGCAGAAACATGTGACAGCAGCCGAAACATCTCCAGGAATCTACACGATTTTATACATGAGACGTTTAAAGCATCGAAGAAGATCTCGGACATGTTAGAGCCACAAGATCCACCTCACACCCTGAGGACAAGACCAGGTCTAAACCGGGACCAAACCGGGACTAAACCAGGTCTAAACCAGGACTAAACCGGGACTAAACCGGGACTAGACCTGGACTAAACTGGGACTAAACCGGGACTAAACCGGGACTAATCCGGGTCTAAACCGGGACAAAACCAGGACTAAACCAGGTCTAAACCAGGACTAAACCAGGTCTAAACCGGGACTAAACCGGGACTAAACCGGGACTAAACCAGGTCTAAACCGGGACTAAACCGGGACTAAACCGGGACTGATCCGGGACTAAACCGGGACTGAACCGGGACTAAACCGGGACTAAACCCGGGACTAAACCGGGACTAAACCGGGTCTAAACCGGGACTAAACCGGGACTAAACCGAGACTAAACCGGGACTAAACCGGGACTAAACCGGGACTAAACCAAGACTAAACCAGGACTAAACCGGGACTAAACCGGGACTAAACCGGGACTGAACGGGGACTGAACCGGGACTAAACCGGGACTAAACCGGGACTAAACCGGGACTAAACCGGGTCTAAACCGGGACTAAACCAGGACTAGACCAGGACTAAACCAGGACTAAACCAGGACTAAACCAGGACTAAATCAGGACTAAACCAGGACTAAACCAGGACTAAACCAGGACTAAACCAGGACTAAATCAGGTCTAGAATCCAGACCAATCCAGACTCTGTTCTGTTTAGCTACATGTGACTGAAGGGTTTTATTCTGCATTTTTTTCCCTTCTAATGTTACTTTTATGATGCTCTTTTAAAAACCTCGTGCTGTACAACTTGTCTTGATACTTTAGTTACTCTATGGACTGAACTGAAGAGTTAATGAAAGATTCTGTATAACTTAAAGAAGAACTAAACTCGAAAACAACTATTTTTGCTTTTTTTTTTTTTTTTATTTTTTTATTTCAGCTGTGCAAATTAGAAAACTTTGCAGCTTTATGGTCAAAAAAGTATAAAAAATGGTGTGATTTCAGATGTTTGGTGACATTTACATCCAGGTGTTTGAGTAAAAACACACCTGGCTGAAGGGGCGGAGTCTAACGTGTCGACCAATCACACTGTTCCTCTGTTTGAAAAGTGCTTTTGGGAGGAGTTTAGGTGTTTAATCCTCTTTTATATCATCTCTCAGTGGTGAATAGAGCCTTAGTCCACTGTCTCTACACAATTTATTCATCTCTGCAAAACACAGATCATTTTCAAAGTAAAAAAGACCAAAAGTGAACGAAGCCGGAGTGAGAATGACCAGCAGCAGCAGCGGTGGAGAAGCAGGAGAAGCAGAAGAGCAGTCTAAACAAAACAAAAACGTGATTACTTGTGACGTGTCGGGGGCGGGCGGCTCTTACATTGCAGAGAGAGTGCGTCCGGTGGCGTGGAGAGTTGAGGTCGCTGGGCGTGGAGGACCTGTCGGCGTCCAGGGCCGAGGCGTCGGACGGGGCGGACGGCTGGCGGGAGTGACAGGGGCTCACCCGAACCGCCGCCACTGAGGGACGAGAGGCACAAAGCAGAGGGCTGATGGGACGGTGCAGCAGCAACACTGTCACAGGTTTTAATATGTGGCTGGAAGGACGTGCGATGGACATGTGTCGTGTGCAGCTTTCTACAACTTTCTACAACTTTCTACAACTTTCTACAACTTTCTACAACTTTCTACAACTTTCTACAACTTTCTACGACGATATAACCTCCAACCCTCCTGAGAAGAAGAGTTAGAAGTATGAAAAACTACGTCTCCCACACTCCCACACGGCCATTTTACATAAATATACACAGAGTTAAACCGGAACCAAAGCAGAACTAAACCAGGTCTAAACCAGGACTAAACAAGAACTAAACTGAGACTAAACCAGGACTAAACCGAGACTAAACCAGGACTAAACCAGGACTAAACCAGGACTAAACTGAGACTAAACCAGGACTAAACTGAGACTAGAACAGGACTAAACCAGGACTAAACTGAGACTAAACCAGGACTAAACTGAGACTAGAACAGGACTAAACCTGGACTAAACCAGGAATAAACCAGGACTAAACCAGGACTAAACCAGGACTAAACCAGGACTAAACCAGGACTAACCAGGACTAACCCAGGGCTAAACCAGGACTAAACCAGGACTAAACCAGGACTAAACCCAGGACTAACCCAGGGCTAAACCAGGACTAAACCAGGACTAAACCAGGACTAAACCAGGACTAACCCAGGGCTAAACCAGGACTAAACCAGGACTAAACCAGGACTAAACCAGGACTAACCCAGGGCTAAACCAGGACTAAACCAGGACTAAACCAGGGCTAAACCAGGACTAACCCAGGACTAAACCAGGACTAAACCAGGACTAAACCAGGACTAACCCAGGGCTAAACCAGGACTAAACCAGGACTAAACCAGGGCTAAACCAGGACTAACCCAGGACTAAACCAGGACTAAACCAGGACTAAACCAGGACTAACCCAGGGCTAAACCAGGACTAAACCAGGACTAAACCAGGACTAAACCAGGACTAACCCAGGGCTAAACCAGGACTAAACCAGGACTAAACCAGGGCTAAACCAGGACTAACCCAGGACTAAACCAGGACTAAACCAGGACTAAACCAGGACTAACCCAGGGCTAAACCAGGACTAAACCAGGACTAAACCAGGGCTAAACCAGGACTAACCCAGGACTAAACCAGGACTAAACCAGGACTAAACCAGGACTAACCCAGGGCTAAACCAGGACTAAACCCAGGACTAAACCAGGACTAAACCAGGACTAACCAGGGCTAAACCAGGACTAAACCAGGACTAAACCAGGGCTAAACCAGGACTAACCCAGGACTAAACCAGGAACCCCAGAACCCTCGAACCCTCCTTAGAAGAAAAACTACGTCTCTCCATTTGACATAAATAAACACAAACATGACACTAAATGAAACTCTGCAGCTGCACAAACCTCATGTGATGTGCAAAGTTTCATAAAAGAAATGCACTTGTCACTTTAACGTGATCGTCTCTGAAGGGGGAGTGACTTAGCTCAGAGAACAAAGGGACTCAAACTTATTAAACATGTTAATACTTTTTTTACGGCAAATGTAAAAAGGAAACATGGTGATTTAATATGTTATAACCCTCATCGATGTGTAAAACCGTCTGTAAAGTCTGTCCATCTTTGATCACTCCTCCGTGTCACAGACTTCTGCTGGTGCTTTGTTCTGAGCCGAACGTTGGAGAAAAATGACTTTTGAAGCTCTTAAAATGACATTCTGTAACGTACCTTTAGTCTCTGTGTTAGTCTGTGTCTGTATTTCCCGGGAATCTGCTTATTTTTCGTCAAATTCATTCTTATTCTGCATTAAAACTGCCTCCAGCGCTTTATTTTTTGTATGATTTCAGTATAGTTGAAGAAAACAAATAAATGATTGTAAAAATGCATAAGTAGCCTCATTTTCAGCCTCATTTTCAGCTTCATTTTCAGCCTCACCCTGAGAAACAAACCCGACTGCGTGAAGTCGTAATTTGCAGTTTATTCCGTCTCACTCAAACGACTTTCATCTTTTTGAAATTGCATTTTCAAGTCCATACGTGTAATTTTACTCATTTTTCATTAAGGGAACATCTCCAATCCTCCTTTTCCTCTCCACAAACAAAAAACACATTTCAAACTCTGATTATTTGCTGCTGTTGCTAGGCGACGGCGCGTCCTCCAGGAGACGGGGCCGTTAGCGTGGACGTGATGTCCCGGCACTGCCCCCGTTTGAGCCGTGTCCAATTATGAGAACACCTCCTGACTCCCCCCGACTCCTCCATCGATAAACCGAGAGCGAGGAGGTCGAGGGCCAGGAGCCACGGACAAACTTTAGATTAGTTCACTTTGTTTGGCGTCGTCAGAGCTGTTAGAGCGTGTGGTCGGACAGTTTTGCCGTGATAAAAGCTGGAAAATGAAAAGCAAAAGACTAAAAACTAAGAGATTATCAAGATTCTATGTGTTTTATGGAAAAAACATTTGGAAATTTAAGTCCCTGAGCCTGATTTGAGCAAAATGTGTCTTATATAAGCTGCACTCAAGGTTAAAATCAGTCTGCTGCTAATTATAAAACATTTTACTGTCCAATACTCAGGAACTGCACGTTGGCATGCTATTTGTTTTTTAGCTTCACGACAAAACTCTGAACTGGTTTTTAAAGCTGTGCAAAAAAACTCACTGATAAACTCATTATGATGAATAATTAAGGTAAGTGAGGAAGAACTTTGGACCAAACTGTTTAAAATGAACTCGTTTTGTTTTTGTACGACATGCACCAGGTACAGCGCCCCCCACTGGCAGATAATGATATAAAAAATCAAAAAATTATGTTGAAGTCGCTGAGATAAGAGAAGTAAAATGTCTGAAAACAAGTCATACTATATAATTCTGACAAGTAAATGAATCTCAGTGAGTTAAACCAGAATGAACTTAGTCTTTTTTTTTTTTTAAAGTCTGTAATAAAAACACTAACGGCCGGAGTGGAGACAATTTGGACAATTTAAACTTATTAAAATGAAATTGCATTGACAGTAGGAGCCAGTTTTGATTCTCTTTGTTGTAAGGACAAAAAAATCCAATCAAAACGTTAAAAACTGAGAAGTAGAATGTTTTTTAAAAAAATGTCAGTTTGGTTTAAGCTGTGAGGTGGATGTGAACATAACATAAAGAAAAGTTCAGTGACGCCAGCTCAGAATGTTTATATTAAAAAAACAAAATCCCCAAATGTTTGAACCTCCTGAGACTCGAGCTCTGTCATGGATTTATTCATTTGTCTTTGTTATTTGGGCTGATTGGACCTGATCAGTAAAAAAAAAAGATCTGTCGTTCGATCATTCGTTCTGTCGTTCTTTGAATCATTTTGATAGAACATTTGAATCATTATTTGCAAAAACTATTAACAATGGAACAATGTGGCTCATGTGAAGATCTGCAGACAGGAGCAGGAGACATAAGCCTTCACATAAATAAAAAATAAAAATAAATAAATACAAAAAAAATAAAATGATAAATTAATTAAATTAAATTTAAAAAATTAAATTAATAAATGAAATTAATTAATTAAATAAAAAATAAATGAAATGAAATTAAGTAATTAAATAAATGAATAAAATAAATACATAAATATAATACACTAAATAAAAAAAATAAAAAATAAAATAAATAAATAGATAAAAAAAATACAACCCAAAATGTGCTATGGACATATGAGAATGCTAGGTCTCAGGAGGTTAAAATAACTGCACAAATCTGTTAAGAATCAGTAAAAACAAAGTTCAAACCCATATCTGATGTGTTTTGCGTGTGCTCATTCTCATCAGCTAAAGCCAGACCATGTTCAGAGCCACAGAAGCATGTGTGAGTGGAGGAATGTGCAGATGACACGAGTGAAGCACGTCCAGTCCACATCCACATGAGCAGATCCACATGCACAGGGCCGACGGCCGTTACCTTGTCTGTCGCTGGGATGTCCCGTGTGCACGTAGAGCGTCTGCTGCTGGCTCTGTCGTATGGCGGCGGTCAGGGGGAGGTCCGCCTGCATCACCCACTCCTGGTTGTTCCCGTTGACCACTGCCTCGGTGGGCATGGCCAGGGAGTGCCGCTTCGGGACGTCCTTGGTCAGGGTGGCTAGGGACTGTTTGGCCTGGACACAGATTAGAAGAAGTTAGGAAAGTTTCAGTCTCTCAGTTTCAGTTCTGCTTTGTTTTAATATATGTCTTGTGTTTTTATCAGCTGAGGCACCCTGAACTTTTCCCCTCTGAAGAATATACTGTAAAAGCCCCTGTGTCTGTGTCTGTGACAACATCAGCATCTAATGAAAAGTATTAACATTTCAATAAAGTATTTAATTAGCCCTGATATCACGTTGCCGCCTTAAAAAGCTGTTTTTAAAGTCGTGCAAAAATGAATGTGACGTGTGCCGGGGTCTGTGAGAGCCAAGGTAGAGTTTCTTACTTACTTCCTCATTCTGTGATTTGCATGTCAGATACACCAGATTTACTTTCACATCCTGAAACGATGGAGGAAAAATAAAAATATCGTCTGATCTAGATTCTAGAAAAAAAAAAAAAAAAGAAAAAAAAATGCACAGTGATCTATCTGTACAGTTTATACAGGCTCTTGTATATTTGTCTTATGTATATCTTTTTTATGTATTTCTTGCTAAAATCATGCATGTTCCAACTTCTCACATAAATAAAGTGAAACCAAGAGCTCTCCCCAAAGTCTCTGCAGTGAGACTCATTCTGATCATTTCAGTTTTTATTTTACCACAAATCATTCATTAGAAACATAAACCAGAGGCGCCCAAACCTTTTTCCTCCACGTATCAAGTGAATAAGTGTTATTGTCCTGAGGTCGAACCTGCACATGTGCCACAGATTGTCTTAAAGGTTCAATATTACACAGAATAGACTCTTGTGAACTTTAAACCAGGTTATAACCTCATCAGAAACAGAGCTGGAGGTGAGTTTTTTAGTTTTATTCATTCATATTTGAGTAACACTTTATCATTAGTCTGTAACATCTCCAAAGCTCTAATGCTCTGTTCCACGTTGTGACGTCATGCAGTGGTAGTTTTCATCGGGCAGGTTTGGTTGCTGAGGTCTTCAGTGCTGTGTGTGGACAATATGTAAATGTGATATTTCTTACTCTTATAATGGTGTAAAACGTTCTGTTTTCTACACAGCAGTGACACATATCACCTCAGAGTGTTACAGACTCTGATGTGATCACACGGTTCCACTTCCTGATTCAGTCACATTGTTCGATTGTGCTTGAGATTTCTTATTTATAGAATGTAAACTCCCTCTGCTCAAGAAATCTAAAAACACTGGTGCAAGCTCTTCAGACTCTGTGAGACTCTGTGAGACTCTGTGAGACTCTGAGAGACTCTGTGAGACTCTGTCAGACTCTGTGAGACTCTGTTAGACTCTGTGAGACTCTGTCAGACTCTGTGAGACTCTGTCAGACTCTGTGAGACTCTGTGAGACTCTGAGAGACTCTGTCAGACTCTGTCAGACTCAGAGACCCTGTCAGACTCTGTCAGACTCTGTGTAACTGACAATAAAGATCTACAGAACGATCCCTGAGCCTCTGAGCCTGTTCTTCATGCACCAGAACAGAAACTGACAGGTGTCTTCACTTAACAAGTTCATTTCGAGTCTTTTACAGTGGAGCGTACCACCCGCCCCCGGAACATGTTTGTTTCAGTGTTTTAAACTATTTTAAATGTTGTTATCCCCTGTCGTGGCTGATAAAACCTAATATGGAGTACATTTTTTGTAGTCTCTGGTTTCCATTTGAACATTTTTTTGTCGATGATGTGAGGACAGATCTTTGGGCGGCTCTGGAGGAGCGTTGGTCATTCTACAGAAGACGAGTGCTCCTCAAGACCACCTCAGCTTTTCAGACCATTTTAACCTTTTGTTCAGTGAAGATTCACAATTCCAGGACTGACATTATCCAAATGATTCTAGTGAAGGTCTGTGGAGTTTAAAAACACGGTGGAGCACTTCTATTACCACATGATGACATCACGAGGTGGAACAGACAGTTTTCAATTAAGAGAAGAACAAAACACAGCTCCAGGTCTGTTTGTGATGAGGAAACATTATAACATAGATCAGAAAACACTGTAATATGTGTGTTTTAAAGTATTGCACAGGGCTGTGGACTTGTCTCGTTCAGCACAAAACTTCATCCAAACACAAATCTTACAAATCCCAGCATCCTTTGGGCACCGTCCTGCAGACGGCATAAAACTCATAATCCAACTGTACTGTGAGTGGATATGAAAGCTGAGGTGGTGACACAGTGCACCGTATTTTTTGGGCTATAAATCGCACCTTAAATCCTTTAATTTTCTCAAAAATCCTCAGTGTCTTTATAATCCGCTGCACCTTGTGGACAACTACTGCAGTCCAGAGCCTCGTGGAGTAACATGTGTGACACCAAAAAGACAAGAAGAAGATCACTGAAAAGGAGATTCAGCCAGATCATCACCAACATGAACGAGGCCCCTTCACCTTTGACCTTTGTGGAGAAAACAGGGGCCAGTCCAGGATCTAAACGCACCACAGGAACGAGAATCATCTTTCACCGTCGTTCTCGGTTCACAGGCTCATGTCCAGAAACTACCACCACGCTCATCTTCAAGAGGAAGACTTCGACAAAAGAAAAGTTTCCGGTCGGTGTCGTCATCAAGACTAAACCAAAGGTCTGGACGGACGAGGAGAAGATGAGTGAGGGGCTCAGGTGTCGTCCGAGCTTCAGGACGGACAGAATCATCACTGGACAGAAAAATAACAGCGACGAGACTCGGAGAAGGACACAGGGATCTGGACGTGTTTGATGCAATGTTCTTACTGTTTTGTTTCTCTTAACGCAGCAGTGGGCTGTGTGAAGAAGTGGACTAAGCGACTGTGACATCTCCCACAGCCTTCAGTGCACTTTATAATCCGGTTATGTATGAAAATAGATCCAGTCATTGATAGAGGATGTGCTTTATAGCCCGAGAAATACGGTTTATGTGGACAACACAATTACAAATAACACAGAAATTGCTCATTAATATATGACTTTGTTCTTGAACCATCTGGAGCGTTAACCCGATAATCACACTGCTACATCCGAGCTGAAATGCCACACGTCCCTTGAGCATTTACGCCTCTCTTATATGTCTCGTGAAAAATGCCTGAGTCCCCTGTGTCGTCTACAAAAATCTTCTGCTTCAAATGATGAAAAATGCTGCTTCCACCGGGGCTCCTGCAGCAGTAGAATAATCGAGCGTTTATACGAGTGTTTTCACTGCGTCGACATTGTCACAATTCAATTCCTTTTAGAAACAAAGGGGGAAAATGCCCAGGGAGACGTGCTCTGCCTCTTTCAAAACTCCTTCTCCATTTTTTTGGTTAATGCTTTATTTTCATTTCAATTTTCGTCACACCAAGCAATCGCAAAATCACCACAATTCACTGCAATCTCCCGATCACGAGTAATGGTGCCAATCACGCTCTTTGTCATGCAAAATACAACACGCTCCAAAAGGTGGAATTAGACTTTTGGACTTTTTGGTGCAGCAGTTAAATGTTGGATGTGAGTCAGGCGTTTATTGTCAGGAGCACACGGGTCGGCTGAGGTTAGGGCCATTGTTCTTTATCGTGGCGGATGCACAAAAACTGGAAACTGACATGAGATTAACATGACTTGAATTATTTATAAAGAACATTTTGATCTGAGCAGCTTTTTACAAGTTAATTAGAAGCTACAATGTGTGACCTGATGCAGGACGTGTGGTTTGTTGGTGGGTTTCAGACGACATCACATTTTTAATACAGATGGGGGCAGGTAAAATCAACTTTTTTTTTGGCGTAATCGAGCGAGTTCGTGGGTTTAGTCGCTAATAGTCCGTGTCGCACTTCACTGGCTGCATCTGAAGAGCGATTACGTCACTTCTGGCTCGACGAGGCCTGTCCTGTTTCACACATCTGACGAAAGCGGCCGATAAAAGTGCCCTGTGCTCTTCTTCTATGACGTAAAAAAGAATTAAAAATAAAACTGTAATTATTTCAGTGTCTAGTTTACATGTTTAGGTCTTTAGTCAGCGGCCGTCACGGGGCTAAGCGAGTCATCAGAGAGAAAAAAATAAATGAAATAATATTAATTATTTTTTAAAATTCAAAATGGCTGAGTTTTTACTTTTATCATTGAAATACTGAAGAGACGTGTGGTGAGGCACAGGCCGTTGGTGCCTCACTTGTTCTGACTGTGCTGTAGCAGTGACACTGCTGCTTTAAGGCTGTGAAAAGGAGTGAGGCACGTAGTTACCCTGCCTCGTGTTAGGGGGCGCTGTGAGCCCAGGGATTCTTGTAACTCTCGCAGAATAGTGACAGCAAACTACAATTTAGAGTTAGCAAGTCAACTTTAGCAATTTACTTCTTTTTCATGTCTGTTCTACTTTTTAAATGGAGGAAGATACATATTAAAGCTCAGTTTTCTAAACTGGACTTTGGGTCGAAGCAGGAGGTTAGAATTAAAGGACCAACGCTAAAGGAGCTAAAGGGTTTGCTCCAGACGACGGGACAAAGACTCGCTCTTTTCACTTTTCAAACACAGAGGTTCACGCGAAAAGGCTGAAATATAAAACCAGCTTTTTATTTCATACTATTAGAGCTATTTCATACAGACTAAGGAACTTTTATTTTGAAATTCTTTTTTATTCTGGCCCCAAGTCACTGGGAGAGAAACTGACCCGGGACAAATGTGAGACACTGGGTTTATATGTTTGTAAATCTGTGACAACATCAGAGCCTCATGAACCTCACACACGAAACTGCTGAGCGACGTAACCTAAGCGCACATACAGAGGTTGGTGTTCGCACCGCGGCGTTCGCTCCGCGGCGTTGGCGTCTCATTTCAGCTCGGCCTCGTTGGTCGACAGAGGCGACACGGAGGAGCACCTTCGTCGGCCGGATCCTTTGAACAGAACTTTGATTTGTGAAACCGTCGAATTAAGACACGGCCGCAGAAACGATCAGGTTCAACATTTGTAAATTTACTTTTTGAATATTTTACGGCAAAGTACAACGTCTCATCACGCTCCAGAATCTGAACAACACCAAGAAGAAAAAACTTGTGTCTTTTCAGTAAAAATAAAATTTAATCAGAAACAGGTCACACAGTTTGGCTTTATAAAAATTAGAGATTTGTTTGGTGTTGGGGTCCTGACATCTGCTTGTCACCATGGAGATGTTATTGCTCAGAATGTTCCACAGTTTCATTATTATCTATCATTTGTTTCCATGGAGACGAGCAGAGTTACGTAGTGCAGCATTAAATAAACTTGAGATGATGTTTTTCAAGTCATTTTAACTCATGTAAAGTTTCATCTTTTGCAGTTTTGGGAGAGTAAATATTAGTCCACAGCATACGGGGAGTTGTCTGGGGAGAGGGAGTCATACAGCAGCTTTGGGCTTGTCTTACCACAGTGAACCTGAGGGGGCAGTCTCGGTCCGACAGGCGGTACTCCATCCTCTGATTCACACTGTTACTCATCTGGATGTGAAATACGACCAAGGCGGGACATTTGTGAAACTATTTTTAAGTGTGATTCAATTTTTGTCACATTTTCAGTGGATAAAACCTGCAGTGATCAACTTAAATTATTTTTATTACTACAGGGCGGCCCAAAAGTCACTGACACTTAAATCTTCAGTAGCTCCTTTAATTCTTAAGTTTTACTCACCAAATTTTAGCAGTAGATAAACTGAACCTTCCCAGATTTTTGTCAATATAATCGGTTATAATTGTTCACTTACACTTGAACTTATCACGACTTAAACTAGAGGAAGTAAAAATGACCTAATCTGGCTCTTATTTGATCCTGATGTCACGTTTGAAGTGGTTTATTGTCTGAGGTTTATTCACAAACACCTTTTCTTTAAGATAGACCCACAGGAAGAAATCAGGACGAGTCAGGTCTGTGGAGATCACATACTGCCCCCTGTCTGTGAAAAACACTTATTATTCCTTTAATGGCATTTACTCTTGGGGCATCTCTGGTATTAAAATGTGGACGGTAACACTGCTGGGTTTGTGAATTTGACCCATGTGACTCAAAGTACCACTGTACAATGAGGGTTCGTTCATCGGTGCTGGATTTGCTCAGATTAATGTGGGAAGAGTCGTTCTAAATGCTCTGAAGAAATAAAAGAAAAATATTTAGAAATAAAAGAGTTATGAGTTTTTTTCAACTGTCAGTGACTTTTGGGCCACACTGTATTATGAGACTAATTACCAAGGTTGTTCTTTGCTGCACAAAATCTTGCCGTTTCACTCATTTTAATTTAATAAAAAAAATACTAAAAGAAATATCTAGTAAAGAAAAATGAAAGCGCTGCAAGGACGGAGGATTAGAAATATAAAAACTAAAATAGACGGAATCGTAGTAACTGATTGAGAAGAAAAACTAAAGTGAAGTGAATGAATCTTTGTACAAATGAAGATAAATGAAGAGCTCCGTCCTCGCACTTTGTCTCCAGAAGAAATAGAGAAAAACGTTTTTATTTCAAGGCTAAAGCCGACTCATAATCACAACTATTTTTGAAATCCGCGACCTGAATGTTTGGTTTTCATTATTAAACGAAAGATCTTTAGGAGTTTGCGTTTGTCGTATTTATGATTTATGAGTTAAAGGTGCAGGATGTGACTTTATTCTGTGGAAAGAGAAAGTTAAAACCATTCTTCAAACTGGATTTTCAGTGATAAACTCAACCAAAATGATAAAGGAAATAAAAACAAACACGCTTTTATTTTCTATTCTATCTATTTATATCTATTTTTTCTTTCTTTTCCTTTTCTTTCTATTTTTTGGCTAAAAAGTTACACACTGCACCACCATTTTTTTTTAAATTGTGTGGATTTATCTCTATAGTTATTATTTTTAATCTAAATAGATGTTTTGATTTCACTTTGGACTTTGCTCTTTGTAAAATGTGGCTCAAAAATCTAATTGATTGGAGACTTATTATTCAAAGTGTTTCTCTCTTTCGAACACGTGCAATTTATTTTATTGACTTTTATATTTTTTTTTTCAGTGCCCTTTTGTGCATCTGTATCCAATCAAAATACTTTCAAAATAAAATAACTGATTATAGTGTGCGCCTCTGGAAAAAAACAGTTTTTCAGTATCGGTATGGGATTATATCAATACAAAGCTAAAAGGTTCATTTTTGATCTTTACTTCCACTTAAGATAAACCTGTGGGCCTTACTATGGATTTTAAAAACAAAATATCAGTTTTGAAATGTCAGAGCAGGTCAAATACCAGTATAAAAGTCCCTCCCGCCCGTCTCCACTTGAGCTCGTTCCTCACCATGGCGAGCTCGGCCTCCAGCTCCTTGATGCGGTTCTCCTTGAGGTCGAGCTGAGTCCGGAGCAGAGCCGTGAGCTCGGTGGCCTCCTTCGTCTGCCTCCTCAGGTCCCACTTCTCTCTCTCCAGCAGGTCCTTCTCTTTGGCCAGAGCCTTCACCGCATCCTCGCTCTCCTGGAACACACACACATCCTCAAGGACGGGTACAACCTCCGCCGCCACGAGGGGATCGCTCAAATCTGTGCAATACTGTAGAATACCTCATATTTTCAGTCCTAACCTCTTTTACTTCAGTGTCGTGGCCGTCGATAACACTCCCTGAATGATTATTGTGATGGAAGTTTAAGTATATATATCTCTGGTACAGCACTAAACTGGTTCAAGTCCATCTAGAAAACAGGGAGTTCTTTGTTGAAATTGGAAAATGTGTCTCAGATAAAATGTCCCTGAGCTGTGGGGTGCCCCAGGGGTCAATTTTGGGACCCCTGCTGTTCAATCTGTACATGCTGCTGCTGGGTCAGTTAATACACAGCAACAATGTGTCCTACCACAACTCTGCAGAGACTCAGATCTATGTGTCACTGCAGCAGGTGAATCTGGACCAGTGGATTCACTCTGACACTGATCAGATCAGTGTGTGGATGAAAACTACTTTCTTCAGCTAAACTCAGGCAAGACTGAAGTCATAGTCTTCGGCCCACAGAAACATAGAGAAAGTGTCAGAGTCACCTCATGTCTCTTTCTCTAAAACCTTCAAATCAGGCTAGAAATTTAGGGGTAATAATGGACTCAGACTGAACTTTAACAGCCACATCAAATCAATAACATCTGCAGCTTTTTACATCTAAAAACACGTCAAAAATCAAAGGTAAACTGTCAAAGCCAGACTTGGAGAGACTTATCCTGCATTTGTCTCCAGTAGGTTGGACTACTGTAACGGCCTGCTCACTGGCCTCTCCAAACGGGCCTTAAGACAGCTGCAGTACATCCAGAACGCTGCTGCTCGGGTCCTGACCAGAACCAGGAAGTATGAGCACATAAGTCCTGTGCTCAGGTCTCTGGCTCCTGTAGCTCAAAGAAATAGACTTTAAAGCAGCTCTGTGTGAACAAGTCTATTCATGGCTTAGGTCCAAAGTACATCTCTGACATGTTAGTGCCATATGAACATCTCACACTCTGAGGACTTCAGGGACCGGCCTCCTGCTGGTCCAGAGTCAGGACTAAACATGGGGAATCAGAGTTTCAGTTTTATGCAGCTAAAACCTGGAACAGTCTGAAGATGTGAGACAGGCCTCTACTTTGACAATGTTTAAATCCAGGCTCAAAACGGTTCTGTTTATATGAGCATATGGCTGAAAGGTTTTATTTTTATTCTGCACTCTTTTGTTTTAATGTTTTAATGTCAATTTTATGATGATTATTTGTGATTATTAATGTTTGATTTGTGTGATTTTAATGTCTTTCTTATTCTGTAAAGCACTTTGAATTACCTTGTGTATGAATTGTGCTGTACAAATAAACTTGCCTTGCCTATATTCATGTTGTGTCTTTAAAAACATTTGATGTGTGTCAGTGTCAGACCCAGAGCAGATGTGAACATCCTCCAGGAATAACTTTTTTTTTCCTGTCTTATGTTGTATAGTTACAGTGTACAGGTATATAAATATCATTTTTTTATATATTATTTATTATTATTATTGTTTATTATTATTTTATTATTGTTATTGTCATTAACATTATTATTATTATTATTATTATTATTATCATTATTATTATTAATTGTTTATTATTATGTTATTATTGTCGTCATTATTATTATGATTATGATTATTATTATTATGTATTTTTATATTTTTTTAAAAATGTATTTTATTTAATTTTCCCCCTGACTGTGTGAACAATGGCCTGGTGTGGGCAGAGTTGTGTTTTAGTTTTTCCTCCTGTCATGCGTGTGAGCTGGTGTAAAAGTTCATTATCTCTTGGTGTGAAACAAAAGTCACTGTTTAAAAATGTCTGTAGTTTTGTGATTCTGGGATAAATCCTCAGATCTCAGATGCTCGGGGGAAAAAACGGAGCAGGAGAGTCTGGAGGACGGAGACACTCGGCCTGGGCCACGTCTGTATCTGCTGGAACAAAGAATAAACCTTTTTCTGTATTTCAAAACTCACAAATGGATTAATTTTCATCTAGAATTGTCATTTTTCCTCAACGATTTTAATGGCTGCAATAATAAATAGAACTAAAAGACTGATCAAAGTAAAGAAAACTGTTATACTATCAGTTAAAACCTGCACTTTGGTCTGGGGCCTGGTCAGTTCTTCGATGGGAGAACGCTGTGAGCCCCAGGAGCCAGAGTCAGGCAGAAGTGTCTCTAAAGGAACCTGACGTTGTGTCCTTAGGCAAGACACTTCCCATACATCTATTTTCCAAAAAGACCCGACTCCCCCGCTCCCCCGACTCTCAGCGGACCTTCCTGTGCTGTTCGTAGTTGCGGATGAAAGTCTCGTAGCTGCTCCTCGCGGCTCTCCAGTGTGGCGTAAAGCTGCTGCATCTGATTGACCAGGTCGGCCTTCTCCGCCTTCAGACGCTTCCGGTCCGACTTCATGGCTGAAACACACAAAAAGTACAGCTGAGTGTTGGAGTTTGATGAGAGAGAGGGAGTATAATCGTGGAAAATGGTGAAAGGAAGTCGAGGTTTGAGCTGCCATGTTTGTAGTTTAATAATCCTCATCATTATCCTCTTTGCATTTACATTTATACTATATTTGTTTAACTGGCGTCAAAGAAAAAAACAGTTTATTCCAGGTATTTGCCAGTAGAATAAATAAAAGTGGTTGAAATATTCTTATAAAAGTATCTGAAGTCTCTGTTTCTGCACGTTTTATACAGACATGTTCATTCTTCGGTCCTATTTTTGAGTCTGTGGGAGTCTCCAGCAAAAACTAATGAATGACTCACACGTTTATTAAACTGAAACTCCACCGACTTCGTTAGTTTCCATCAAATCTGTCGCTCCATGGATAAAAACGACAGTAAAGGTGGAATAAACCAGGACTGAACCAGGACTGAACCAGGACTAAACCAGGTCTAAACCAGGACTTAACCAGGACTGAACCAGGACTGAACCAGGACTAAACCAGGACTAAACCAGGACTGAACCAGGACTGAACCAGGACTGAACCAGGACTGAACCAGGACTAAACCAGGACTGAACCAGGAATGAACCAGGACTAAACCAGGACTAAACCAGGTCTAAACTAGGACTGAACCAGGACTAAAGCAGGACTAAACCAGGTCTGAACCAGGACTAAATCAGGACTAAACCAGGACTGAACCAGGACTGAACCAGGACTAAACCAGGACTGAACCAGGACTGAACCAGGACTGAACCAGGACTGAACCAGGACTAAACCAGGACTGAACCAGGACTAAACCAGGACTAAACCAGGACTAAATCAGGACTAAACCAGGACTGAACCAGGACTAAACCAGGTCTAAATCAGGCCTAAACCAGGACTAAACCAGGACTGAACCAGGTTTACTACTACAACTACTGCAACTATGACACCTCCTGCAACTACTGCAACTCCTGCAACTACTGCAACTACTGCAACTACTACAAATACTGCAACTACTACAACTACTGCAACTCCTACAACTGTTCCTCCCTCTGCCTTCTCCTCCTTCTCCTCCTTCTCCTCCTTCTCCTCCTGGCTCTGCCTCCTCCTCGCTCTGCCTCCTCCTCCGCGGTCTGGGTCCTGCTCCTCCTCGCTCTTCCTCCTCCTGCTCCTCCTCTTCCTCGCTCTGCCTCCTCCTCCTCTTTGCTCTGACTCTTTTGTCCCTTTTCCTTACACAGAGCCTGTGTCTGAATAATGAAGCTCATCACATGTTCACAGGCGTCTGAGGAGAAATCGAACCGCCTCATTAGACTGAACTCACAGCACTCGCTCCTGTCGACTCGATCAGGACTCGCTCCTGTCGACTCGATCAGCACTCGCTCCCGTCGACTCGATCAGGACTCGCTCCTGTCGCCTTGATTATTACAATGAGTATTAAAGGAAATATAGAATTAAGGAGAACAGCCTGTGTTTTTATGCTGTTCCTTAATCAAAAACCTAAAGTTCAGACCTTTACTACGACTTTAACCTCACACAGTTTTTAACCTTGTTTAAACTGCACCATTCACTGCATAATTACTATACGGTAAATGCCTTGCTCAAGGACACAACAACATCTGTAGGACCTGGAATCACACACTACAACTGAGCTCCTGTCCCTGTACGTGTATTAGACTCCTCATGTGCTTATATTTCCAATCAATTAATGTAGTAATGATTCTTTCTGATGAATTGATTATTAGTACAGCCCCGAAACACAATATTTTAATTAAAATTGATGCAGTTTACAGTATTTCCTGAGTCATTTTGGTGCAATCTAGTCCAAATAACGATTACACGATCAGTAATAGTTGACAATATTTCAATAATCGATCAGTTGCAATTAATCGATTACCTTATTTCAGCTTCTCACTCCACGTTTGCAAGAGTAAAACAGTTTTCAGAGATTTGTGGTTATGAATTCCCCACAATCTCACTCCCTCCTTAATAAAATAAAACTCAGATGCATTTCTCATTTGTGTTAAAACACAGAAACCAGACGAGACCCTCACTGCCGACAGGAAATCCCACACAAGCCACAAGAGCCACACGAGCCACACGAGCCACAGAGCCACACGGGCAGCGGGACCAGGAGGCAGCGAGGCCCACGTCCTGCACCTGTGAGGCCCACGTCCTGCACCTGTGAGGCCCACGTCCTGCACCTGTGAGGCCCTGACACTGAGGACTCTTCAGGCAGAAGCACAAGAGAAGCAGTCAGGACGTGTGAAAGAGCCATTCAGCCCAGAGATCGTGAGGAGAGTGTAGAAACTCCACACACCGAGCGGAGCTTCTGACCTACTGAAACAAACGTCAGGATTCTACAGGAAATCTTGAATTTTCAAACTAAACGTGGAGACAGACTGTGTGAAGACGAGTGAGGCGTCGGCCAAATGAAGCTCATCGAGGCCAGAGCAGCTACAGCGGCTCAATCTGGAGCAGGGTCATATTTGGAATTACAACAAGTATCATAGCATTGAACATTTAAGACCAAAGTGAGTCTGACAGCAGCAGGGACAGAGAGGAGACACAGATTATCAAAAAAAATAAAATAAAATAAAATAAAATAAATAAAAATAAACTCAAAATGACATATGGGCAGATCATCACTGCGGACATGGCAGATGATGATGATATTTATAGACAATGCAGGATGTTGTATGCACAAGCTCAGACTCTTCTGTTCAAGTTCGGTTCTTGCTCTGATGATGTGAAGATGATGCTATTTAAATCATATTGCACACCACTATACACTGCCCACCTCTGGACTCAGTACAAAAAGGCCAGTCTCCAGAGGCTGCAGGTGGCCTATAATGACGCGTTTCGGGGGCTCTTGAGGAGGCCACGATGGACTAGCGCGACTGAAATGTTTGTCACAGCAGGAGTGAACACACTGCAAGCTGTACTGAGAACTTTAATGTACAGGTTTATCTGCAGACTGAGTAAGTCAGAAAATAAAATTATACAGTCACTCACAAGTATAAGATGCAGTGCAATTCGCTACCAGTCCAGAATGTGGAAACATTGGTATAGTTGTCTATTTTAAAACATAGATGTTTATTGTCTGTATTGTTATTGTGTTTTCTTTTTTTTTAAAGATGGACCACGAGTCCGAAATAAATAAAGATTTTTTTTTCTTCCGCTTTATCCGGGGCCAGGTCGCGGAGGCAGCAGTTTCAGTAGGGAGGCCCAGACTTCCCTTTCCACACACACTTCCTCCAGCTCTTCCGGAAGGATCCCAAGGCGTTCCCAGGCCAGCCGAGAGATATAGTCCCTCCAGCGTGTCCTGGGTCTTCCCCGGGGCCTCCTCCCGGTAGGACGTGCCTGGAACACCTCCCTAGGGAGGCGTCCAGGGGGCATCCGGAATAGATGCCCGAGCCACCTCAACTGACTCCTCTCGACGTGAAGGAGCAGCGCCTCTACTCCGAGCTCCTCCCGTGTGACTGAGCTCCTCACCTTATCCCTAAGGGAGCGCCCAGCCACTCTGCGGAGGAAGCTCATTTCGACCGCTTGTATCCGCGATCTTGTCCTTTCAGTCATTACCCAAAGCTCATGACCATAGGTGAGGGTAGAACGTAGATTGAGGTAAATCGAGAGCTTTGCCTTTCGACTCAGCTCCTTCTTTACCACAACGGACGATACAGCGACCGCATCACTGCAGACGCTGCACCGATCCGCCTGTCAATCTCACGCTCCATCCTTCCCTCACTCGTGAACAAGACCCCGAGATACTTGAACTCCTCCACTTGAGGCAAGGACTCTCCACCCACCTGAAGAGAGCAAACCACCTTTTTCCGGTTGAGGACCATGGCCTCGGATTTGGAGGTGCTGATTTTCATCCCAGCCGCTTCACACTCGGCTGCAAACCGCCCCAGTGCTGCAGGTCCTGGCTCGAAGAAGCATCAGGACAACATCATCTGCAAACAGCAGAGATGAGATCCTGTGGTTCCCGAACCAGACCCCCTCCGGCCCCTGACTGCGCCTAGAAATTCTGTCCATAAAAATAATGAACAGAACTGGTGACAAAGGGCAGCCCTGGCAGAGTCCAACATGCACCGGGAACAAGTCTGACTTACTGCCGGCGATGCGAACACAGCTCCTGCTCCGGTCATACAGGGACCGGACAGCCCTTAGCAAAGGGCCCCGGACCCCATAGTCCCAGAGCACCCCCCAAAGGACACCACGAGGGACACGGTCGAATGCCTTTTCCAGGTCCATAAAACACATGTGGACTGGTTGGGCAAACTCCCATGAACCCTCGAGCACCCGATGGAGAGTGTAGAGCTGGTCCAGTGTTCCACGACCGGGACGAAAACCACACTGCTCCTCCTGGATCCCGAGGTTCGACTATCGGCCGGACTCTCCTCTCCAGTACCCTGGAATAGACCTTACCGGGAAGGCTGAGGAGTGTGATTCCCCTATAGTTGGAACACACCCTCCGGTCCCCCTTCTTAAACAGAGGGACCACCACCCCGGTCTGCCATTCCACAGGTACTGTCCCCGACTGCCACGCGATGTTGCAAAGGCGTGTCAACCAAGACAGCCCCACAACATCCAGAGATTTAAGATAATCTCTAATCATCTAATAAATAAAGATGATGATGACAAAAAAAAGAGAAAAAAGACAAAAATAACTCAAAAAATGTATTCAAAATAACAATTTTCTTTTTTAAATCAACCAACAACAAAAAAAAAACCCTCAAAATAACAAAAAAAAAAAAAAAACGACCAAAAAAAAAAAAAAAAAACCTCAAAAAAAACCCAAACAAAAACAACCTAAATTTTTTTATATATGTATATATATATTAAAATAACAAAAATAAATAAAAGAAAAATACATGAAAAAAAAGAAAAAAAAGGATCCCAGGATCATGTAGATGACACAAAAATTTAAGAATAAAATGACGAGTCTGACAGCAGCAGTTACAGAGAGACGGGACACAGCTTTCGAGTCGAGGAAGCCGGACTCGCCCATGTCACTTCCTGTTCCATCCACCCACCTCCACCCACCTCCATCCACTCACCTCCATCCACCCACCTCCATCCACCCACCTCCATCCACTCACCTCCATCCACCCACCGGTTGAGCCGCACCTGGAGCGGCTCAACCCTCAAACGGGGGAAGTAAAAGCCGGAGCAGCACATGGACCAGTGGTTCCTCAGCTGAAGTCATTTTCTTTGGTTTTTTAGTTTATTTTTGTCTTATCTAGCACCATTTTTGTAAGAATAAATTTACTTTATCATTTTTGACCACATCCCCACGCTCCTGGACAAAGTGACATATCACCACATTTAAAACTTATAATTAACAACAACCATGTGAAATACTTTTACTTTTAGCTTTAAAGTACTTTTTTTAAAATACTTTTTTTCTTTTTTAATTTAGTAGATTTCTTCATCCATCCATCCATGTTCTTGCTCTTATCTTCCTCTCTTCTTCTGTGATACTTTTACTTGAGTGACTTTTTACCTCTGTATCTGTACTTTTACTTACTTTACTTCTGGATTTGGGTTGTAATCAAAGTAGTTGAGTATATTTTGAAGCAGAGTGATATAGTTGATGATCAGAGGAGCTGCGTTCTTGTATCCGTGGTTGTGTTTGGTCTTCTCCGCTGTAAAGACCATCTGCTGACAGTCTAATATTTCACCAACACCGGATTAGAGTCTCATAACGGCTCTGAGAGGAGGATTATCGGGATGCAGGTTTCATCATGTCAGTAATACTATCCCCACATGTTCACGAGCTCACAGCCAGGACGTCCAGCTCCACACTGGAGTTTGGATGTTTTATTCAGGATGTTTTAAACACTCTGGACACCTGCTCTAAGTGTCTCCTGGTGTAAAACGTGAATAATGTAAGAGACAAAACACTTAAAGCATGTAACGTTTAGCCAAAAAACACAAAAACACTTCCCCATACTGCGATTTCGCTGAAGTTTTTCCTAATTTGATGATTTTACAGGTTAATCTACGCTCCTCACCTGCGCTCGTGAGGTTTGGGTAGCGTGTACTGCTCTGTAAATAAAGATTTTTCAAGGTTTTTCTAATTTGGTTAAACTTTAAATTGTCTGACAGTCGTAAAACCGCCGCGCCGTGTTGACAATCGCCTCTTTTATGATTCTCAGCTGGATATTTGGGTAAAAACAGCGGGTTTTGTTTTGCTTCCCGCTGGGGTTAAACGTCGTCAGAGGAGCAGAGCGCTGAAGGACGGAGCCGGTCTGAGATAAACAAAAGCAGGTGTGCGAGGTTCAGCGGAGATCCGGCGCAGGTCTGAGTGGGAGACGTTAAAACAAGCAGAATAAATAATAAGAAAGTGTTTTTAAACTTTTAATTATGTGAGAGGAAGACAGGGATTTTCATAAAACTACTAATTCTTTAAAGATGTATTGTTCCTTATTTGGATATTTAGTATTAAACTGTTCATTCTGCAGATCTGATCAGCTCCAAGTATAAATACACTGACATTTGTGTGTTTTTATTGCCTAAACATTTTTACAGGACATTTTGAACTCTACATATTTGACTCAGAGTTTGATAAAAAAAAAAATTTAATCATAGTGAGAACAGTGCAACGAGCGACTAGAAGATGAGGTGGAAACAGACTTTTTCTGAGCAACAAACCTGAATAAATCTATCAAAATGAGCAAGGTCAGTTTAATTATACAGCACAATTCATCCACAAGGTGATTCAAAGTGTTTTACGGAATAAGAAAGACGTTAAAATCACAATACAACAAATCAAAGCATAAATAATCATCATAAAATTAATATTAAAAGAGAGAAGTGCAGAATAAAACTCTAAGTCATATGCCCAGCGAAAAAGAACCGTTTTAGTCTGGATTTAAACATTTAAACAACGTCAAAGTCGAGTCTGTCTCACATCGTCAGGAAGAATGTTCCAGGTTTAAACTGAACAAAACTCAAACAGTGATTCTGCAGGTTTAGTCCTGGTTTAGTCCTGGTTTAGTCCTGCTTTAGTCCCGGTTTAGTCCTGGTTTAGTCCTGGTTTAGTCCTGCTTTAGTCCTGGTTTAGTCCTGCTTTAGTCCTGGTTTAGTCCCGGTTTAGTCCTGGTTTAGACCCAGTTTAGTCCTGGTTAAGTCCTGGTTTAGTCCTGGTTTAGTCCTGCTTTAGTCCCAGTTTAGTCCTGGTTTAGTCCTGGTTCAGTCCTGGTTTAGTCCTGCTTTAGTCCTGGTTTAGTCCCGGTTTAGTCCTGGTTTAGACCCAGTTTAGTCCTGGTTAAGTCCCGGTTTAGTCCTGGTTTAGTCCCTGTTTAGTCCTGGTTTAGACCCAGTTAAGTCCTGGTTTAGACGCAGTTTAGTCCCGGTTTAGTCTCGGTTTAGTCCCGGTTTAGTCCCGGTTTAGTCCTGGTTTAGTCCTGCTTTAGTCCCAGTTTAGTCCTGTTTTAGTCCAGGTTTAGTCCCGGTTTAGTCCTGGTTTAGTCCCAGTTTAATCCTGGTTTAGTCCTGCTTTAGTCCTGGTTCAGTCCCAGTTTAGTCCTGCTTTAGTCCTGGTTTAGTCCCAGTTTAGTCCTGCTTTAGTCCTGCTTTAGTCCTGGTTTAGTCCTGGTTTAGTCCTGGTTTAGTCCTGGTTTAGTCCTGCTTTAGTCCCGGTTTAGTCCTGTTTTAGTCCCGGTTTTGTCCAGGTTTAGTCCTGGTTTAGTCCTGGTTTAGTCCCGGTTTAGTCCTGCTTTAGTCCCGGTTTAGTCCTGGTTTAGTCCTGGTTTAGTCCTGGTTTAGTCCTGGTTTAGTCCCGGTTTAGTCCCGGTTTAGTCCTGGTTTAGTCCTTGGTTTAGTCCTGGTTTAGTCCTGCTTTAGTCCCGGTTTAGTCCCGGTTTAGTCCCGGTTTAGTCCTGGTTTAGTCCTGGTTTAGTCCCGGTTTAGTCCCGGTTTAGTCCCGGTTTAGTCCCGGTTTAGTCCTGGTTTAGTCCTGGTTTAGTCCTGGTTTAGTCCCGGTTTAGTCCCGGTTTAGTCCTGCTTTAGTCCTGGTTTAGTCCTGGTTTAGTCCCTGTTTAGTCCCGGTTTAGTCCCGGTTTAGTCCCGGTTTAGTCCCGGTTTAGTCCCGGTTTAGTCCCGGTTTAGTCCTGGTTTAGTCCCGGTTTAGTCCTGGTTTAGTCCCGGTTTAGTCCCGGTTTAGTCCTGGTTTAGTCCTGGTTTAGTCCTGGTTTAGTCCTGCTTTAGTCCTGGTTTAGTCCTGTTTTAGTCCCGGTTTTGTCCAGGTTTAGTCCTGGTTTAGTCCCGGTTTAGTCCTGGTTTAGTCCTGGTTTAGTCCCGGTTTAGTCCTGGTTTAGTCCCGGTTTAGTCCCGGTTTAGTCCTGGTTTAGTCCTGGTTTAGTCCCGGTTTAGTCCTGGTTTAGTCCCGGTTTAGTCCCGGTTTAGTCCTGGTTTAGTCCTGGTTTAGTCCTGGTTTAGTCCTGCTTTAGTCCTGGTTTAGTCCTGTTTTAGTCCCGGTTTTGTCCAGGTTTAGTCCTGTTTAGTCCCGGTTTAGTCCTGGTTTAGTCCTGGTTTAGTCCCGGTTTAGTCCTGGTTTAGTCCCCGTTTTAGTCCCGTTTAGTCCCGGTTTAGTCCTGGTTTAGTCCCGGTTTAGTCTGGTTTAGTCCCGGTTTAGTCCCGGTTTAGTCCTGGTTTAGTCCTGGTTTAGTCCTGGTTTAGTCCTGCTTTAGTCCTGGTTTAGTCCTGTTTTAGTCCCGGTTTTGTCCAGGTTTAGTCCAGGTTTAGTCCAGGTTTAGTCCTGGTTTAGTCCAGGTTTAGTCCCGGTTTAGTCCCGTTTTAGTCCCGGTTTAGTCCCGTTTTAGTCCCGGTTTAGTCCTGGTTTAGTCCTGGTTTGGACCTGACACAGACACATGTGCTCGTACTTCCTGGTTGTAGTCAGACTCTCGCAGCAGTGTTCTATCTGGATGTTCTGTTCTGTCTCGTTTGGACAGTGAGACGTTACAGTCGTTGAACAGGAGTAATATTACGGTGAGTGAACACTGCAGTAACAGGGTTAAATAAAGTCCCCTTTAAAGGTCCAACACTGCACAAAACTGACTCTTGTAGCTTTAATTCATGTTTTAACACTGTTCCCTCCTCAGAAACAGACCTGGAGTTGTGTTTTGGTTCATTCACATATTTGAGTTGCACTTTATTATTAGTCTGTAACATCTCCAAAGCTCAAAATGCTCTGCTCCACCTTGTGATGTCATCAAGTGGTAGTTTTCAAGTGAACATCTCCTTTTACCTTTAGTTCAGTCGAGATAAGTGGCTGATCCAGGAGCTGAAATGATCCAGATGATTCTAGTGAAGGTGGAGTTTAAAAACACAGTGGAGCACTTCCTGTATCACCACATGATGACATCACAAGGTGGAACAGGGTGCTTTCAGTTTCTGTTTGTGTGTTAAATATGTGTGACTGAAACAAAACACAACTCCAGGTCTGTTTGTGACGAGGAAACGACATTAAGACATAGAAAATCGTCTAATATGGGCCTTTAAGTTTGGCTCATGTTGTAAAATTTTGGAAGTAAATGTCTCACGTCTAGAAAAGATTGATCCAGAAAAGCTCCACAGTTCACCTTTAAACATAATGCATAAATAAAAAAGTCTTGAAATAATTCCTAAACTGAATAACTAAACATTGATTATACTCGAGTGCTCCAGAGTTTTCTACAAAATGGCCCTTAGCAGAATTTTCTTTTTTGCTCCTGCACCTGCGTTATGGCTCGATAAAACCATTCTGCAGCTCCCCGTGGCCCTAAACACAGCCTGTAATTCTGAGTATGTGCTAATTATCCTGCTTTTTACATTTGGCACAGAGAGGCCAGAGGCAGAGGAGCGAGAGCCGCGGGGGAAAAACAAATGCCAATGTGCCACAGAAAGAAAGAACATTTCATGGTTCTGCTCCCCATGTGGATGTGTTCAGTTATACAGGGCCCAAAAGTCACTGACAGTTGAAAAAAACTCATAACTCTTTTGTTTCTACATATTTGTCTTTTATTTTTCCAGAGCATTTAGAACGACTCTTCCCACATTAATCTGAGCAAATCCAGCACCGAGGAACGAACCCTCATTGTACAGTGGGACTTTGAGTCACATGGGTCAAATTCACAAACCCAGCAGTGTTACCGTCCACATTTTAATACCAGAGATGCCCCAAGAGTAAATGCCATTAAAGGAATAATAAGTGTTTTTCACAGACAGGGGGCAGTGTGTGATCTCCACAGACCTGACTCGTCCTGATTTCTTCCTGTGGGTCTATCTTAAAGAAAAGGTGTTTGTGAATAAACCTCAGACAATAAACCACTTCAAACGTAACATCAGGATCAAATAAGAGGCAGATTAGGTCATTTTTACTTCCTCTAGTTTAAGTCGTGATAAGTTCAAGTGTAAGTGAACAATTATAACCGTTTATATTGACAAAAATCTGGGAAGGTTCAGTTTATCTACTGCTAAAATTTGGTGAGTTTAACTTAAGAATTAAAGGAGCTACTGAAGATTTAAAAGTGTCACTGACTTTTGGGCCACACTGTATTTTAAACTTAAAGGTGTAATATGTAACTTCCCTGCAGCGACCTGCTGGTTCCCGTGGATACCTTATCTCTCTCTAATATGTTCCACACTATGGCATTTTAAAGGGGACATATTATGTAAAATTCGCTTTTTAGGAGCTTTTAACTATGTTTAACAGTGTTCCCTGATCATCGTCTTCCTCAGTTTTATTTCTCTTCATTCACACATGTTTTACTCCTGCTGTTGAGGTGCGAGTGCTCAGAAAATGTCTGTTTTCACCTACCCCCTATCCCCACCCACTGCTCTGTGTTGTGATTATTCAGACTCTGCAGAAGAGATTTTAAAAACAGAGCAGCATCTTATTTACCACTGGATGACGTCATAATGTGGGACTTTCCTTTATAAACGGGATTACAGTATCTTTTTAACACTATAACACGGTTAAAGCTCATGAAACTGTATTTTACATAATATTTCCTCTTTAAAATACAGTTTTGTTTGGTCATAAATCCAAACTAAACCACAGGTGTGTTTTTTGGACTGGAATAAAAGTACTTCACCAAAGCCAAAAGGCAGAGTCCTTCCTGATCCACATGAGCCCAGTTTTAAAGAACAGAAGCTGCCCCCGCTGCTGCCCCCTGCTGGAGGTCTGATGGACTGTGGACAGGGACGAGCTCCTGCTGCTGCTCTGGGGGGAGGCCACATCGAGCGGAAAATAACAATAAAGAGCATACATTATTCAAAAGCCGTCTGCTCTCCGTGTTTTTATGGGTCACAGTTTGGCTTCACTCCCCATCAACTCAGCTAAAGGCAAAATACAATCTCACCTCACACCACGGCGCCAGATCGAGCTGAAGGAGCAAACTGCTGTTGTGTCCTTGGGCAAGGCACTCCGCTCACCTTGCACATGAGTGTCTGTGTGCAGGAGCGATGGCTGGTGGTTGGAGAGACTGATTTGGCCACATCTCTGTGATTTAGCTCAGCAGCAGCTCTAATAATGATGTAGTTTTATGACAAAATAATATGATTTTCTTTAAATTAACTGTGTGTCGTCTGTGTGCTCACAGTTTTAAAACAGGTTCTAGTGCCTGAACCTACATAAAGAACACACAGACACGTTTTTCTCATTCTAGATATACATCAGTGAGGTGCAGGAGTCATCACAGAGAAAAATACATGAAATACTTATATTTATCCAATGATTTGTACTATAAAGTTATTATTATTATTTTTTTTTTATTCAAAATCACTGAGTTTTCACGTTTACCGTTGAAATACTGAAGAGTCGTGTGGTGAGGCACAGGCCGTTCGTGCCTCACATGTTCTGACTGTGCTGCAGCAGTGACGCTGCTGCTTTAAGGCTGTGAAAAGGGGTGAGGCACACAGTTACTCTGCCTCATGTTAGGGGGCGCTCATGAGCCCAGGGATTCATGCACCTCTCGCAGAATAGTGACAGAAAACTGCAGTTTAGAGTTAGCAAGTCAACTTTAACAATTCACTTTTTTCTTCTTGTCTGTTCTACTTTTTAAATGGAGGAAGATACATATTAAAGCTCAGTTTTCTAAACTGGACTTTGGGTCGAAGCAGGAGGTTAGAATTAAAGGACCAACACTAAAGAAGCTAAATGGTTTGCTCCAGACAACGGGACAAAGACTCGCTCTTTTCAAACAGAGAGGTTCATGAGAAAAGGCTGAAATATAAAACCAGCTTTTTATTTCATACTATTAGAGCTATTTCATACAGACTAATGAACTTTTATTTTGAAATTCTTTTTTATTTTGGCCCCAAGTCACTGGGAGAGAAACTGACCCGGAACAAATGTTCTGACACCTGGTTTATATGTTTGTAAATGTGATTGTGACGACATCAGAGCCTCATGAACCTCACACACAACACTGAATCACAGTATGTACAGTTCAGACAGTGAGACCAGAGTCATTTTTAGGTTTAAATCACCTGGATCTGAGCCGTGGATCTGGCAAACGAGAGACTCATGTGAGGCTCAAACACTAAATTACAACAACTTGGTCATTATTTGTCTGGTGTTTTAGTGATTAAGAATAAATCAGCAGCACAATAGTTAGAAGTAAAAGTTGTATTTGATTTAAAAATGTCGACCTCGTATCTGGAGACACAGTTTAAATTTAAAATCGTACAGTTCCTTTAATGTTGCCAATTAGAGCGACAGACACAGAAATATTAAAACATCTGCATTCACGACAGACGCTGTGTGAAATAATCTATTCATGGGTAAACTCGTGGTGTATAGAGACAGGACGCAGAGCAATAAACAGAGAGAGTTTGAAAGCTGCATAATTTGTTCAAAACTCTATTTTCTATCAACCCCTGGCACAACGTCGGGGGATTTCATTCCTTGACATTCGCCGCCTCAGTCTTTTGAACAAATCAAAGCGGAACAAAAAGGGAAAAGAACAATAGGGCCACATGAAAGAATTGCTTATCATGTCTTTGGCTTAATATTTGCCTGGAGCGAAGGGAAACAAAACCAGGCGGCGTGAAGAGCGACAGAGGCCTGCGACTCCACGACACAAACTCACACGGTACAGTTTTTATCAAGGAAATACAGTGAAAAACGTGTATTCTTTCCATCAGCGGGGTCGCATCTCCACAGAACTGACTCAGAACTTGATCTACTGGGGTTATTTTTTATTATCCATGGAGACAGATTCGTTTAATGCCATATTTTGGAACATTCCCAACAACTAAGTCCAATAAAGACTCAAACGACATAAAGATGAGCTTAAGTCTGCACCATCATCGCCTTTTTCTTGGTCTTTTTCTTTGTTTGTTCCAGAGAAAGTTCTTCTAGTGCCGCTTGGTTTGAGTAAAAAGTGAAAATAATGTGACAGCAGTTCATGTCAGGTGTTTGGAGAAGTTTGGGGAGCACAGAGAATCTTTTTATGCTCAAAACAGAAAAAAAACTCAGCAATTTTCCCTTTCGTCAAAGCCTTTCCAGTGATAAAGTATAATTTCATGAAGTGGTCTTAGTTTAGATCTCACTTAATCCTCGTTTGATTTCACTTCGTTCTGTTGCTCAGATGTAAACGCAGACACGGTGGCTCAGTTGGTAGAGCGTGTGCCCGCTGATCTGAAGGTTGTCAGTTTGAATCGTGCTCTCGGTAATAACGTCTCGGGTGGAGCGGTCAGATCCAGTGACCCGCAGGTCGATGGGAGCGATTCCAGCTCCTGCAGATCGATACTGTCGTCGCATTTTTGGGAAAGACACTTAACCCTCGTCGCCCCAGCGTCTGTGTGCACTGGTGTGTGAAAGTGTGCGCGGTTCCTCGATGTAAAGCGCTTCGAGTCGTGAAAACCTCTCGGAAACACGCTGTATGAAGGAGGACCTCTTACCTTGCAGCGCCTCCTTGGCCCGGTCCAGCTCCTCCTCCTTGTGGGCCAGTTGGACCCGGAGCTCGGTGGCTGAGAGGACGTCGGCGGAGCAGCCTCCCTGAGTCTCCTCCAGGTCTTTACTCAGCATGTCCTTCATCTGACGCAACAGCTGCACCTCCTCCTGGAGCTGAGCAACCTCCTCCCGCAGAAGAACTACACACAGCAAAGAAACGAGGAGAAGGTTAGTGTCGGGGAAGTATAAAACGTAAAATAGTGTTGGTTTAAGACTGTTCATGGGATCCTTTACAGTTTGTTGAGTTTGCAGAGACAGGAACATGAGGTTAATGTCAAGAAAAGTTAATCTGAATAAACAGATTAATTTAGATTTAGATCAGATAGAAGACACCAACATTGTCATAAACTTAAACATACAAGAAATAAATGAAAAATAGCAGAAGGACGAGAATCATTTTGCACTGATCCTTAATTTAAAATATTTCAATACATTTCAATTCAATCATAAACATGAATTTATTGCAAAAAAGATATCTGCCCTTTCATGCACAACAACTTAAATTTTAGTTTAAGGACTGTTCATGGGGAGTCCTTCAAGGGTCAGTATTGGGTCCTTCACTATTTGTTAAAGTGTTTTAACCTAATTTTTGTCATGTAGTTACTCTAAGACCTTCAGTGAATTTGTTAACGTGAAACTATAACTAGTGCCGGATGGAAATTAACCTAATTTTGTCATGTAGTTACTTCTAAGGCCCTCACAGTGAATTGTAAAAACACAATAACGTGACAACTATAAATTAGAATGCAGGATGGAAATGTAAAATGTTTTAACGTTCTGAATTATAGAATTTTACGATTAAAAATTTTTTCTGATGAATATAATTTTACTGCCAGTCTAAAACATACAAGAAATCAATGAAAAATAGCAGGAAGGACGAGTTCAGGTGAAGTCCTTCACACATGTGTCCTGTCTCAGGTGAAGTCCTTCACACATGTTAAAGGAGTAAATATTTGAAAAAACTTCATGGTTCAAAGTCATTAGTTAATCTAACGAGCCCTAGCAGCAGCAGCAAAAAAAAAAGTTCTTTCTTTATCCAAAATGAGAAACCCAACATTTATTGTACTTCAGTCAGTGTGTCCTGTTGTCATAAACAAAAATACTTCACACAAATGTGTCTGTGTCATTAAGTGAAGTACTTCACTGCGGGGACAGATAGAACCAGGAAGTACTTCACACGTGTGTCCTGTGTCAGGTGAAGTACTTCACACATGTGTCACACAGGTGAAGTACTTCACACATGTGTCCTGTGTCAGTGAAGTACTTCACCACAGTGTCCTGTGTCAGGTGAAGTACTTCACACATGTGTCCTGTGTCAGGTGAAGTACTTCACACATGTGTCCTGTGTCAGGTGAAGTACTTCACACATGTGTCCTGTGTCAGGTGAAGTACTTCACACATGTGTCCTGTGTCAGGTGAAGTACTTCACACGTGTTAAAGGACTAAATATGTTGAAGTACTTCCTGGTTCTAGTCAGGGCCCGAGCAGCAGCAGCAGCAGCAAAAAAAAAAACTTCTTTCTTCATCAAAATCCTAACTGACTCATATTTATTTTGGGTTTCAAAGTCACAATAGATTGATGCATAAACAAAAATATTTTCAGTACAAATAAAGTGTCGTCATTATTTTGTGGATTTAAGTTGGTCTGAAAAACAACCACATGAAAACAGAGACAGAAAGACAGATTCTTCACACGAGATTATTTCAGTCATTCTGAAGAAAAACACTCAAGACTGATGTGTGTGTGTGTGTGTATGTGTGTGTGTATGTGTGTGTGTGTGTATGTATGTGTTTATGTATGTGTGTGTGTGTATGTGTGTGTGTGTGTGTATGTGTGCATGTCTGTGTGTGTGTGTGTGTGTGTGTGTATGTATGTGTTTATGTATGTGTGTGTGTATGTGTGTGTGTGTGTGTTTAAACCATACGGTAAAAACACAGAATAATTTATTTTCTGCAGTTTTATACAAATACAAAGATTGTTGTAAAAGTGAACAGCAGAGAGGCTGATGTAAAATGTGTAGAACTTCTGCTGTAAATGTCACAGTGCCACAGTGGGTTGAGTTTTCTCCCACCAACCAGAGTGTATCCAGTGTGTGTGTAATGTGTTGTATGTGGATGGTGCAGCAGGAAGGGCATCTGGTGTAAAACTATGGCAAATTACTGGGCAACTTGTGACAAATATGGATCAGAATGTGATTTTATTTGGATTAAATTGTGTAAATACATAAAAACGACAAACCTGGACCAACCACACACCACATCCTGAGACAGTTTCTCTCACATTCTCTCATATACAGCATTATGTCCTCGCAGGGCCACCGTAGATCCTCACAGACGATATGTGGCATTTAGCTTTGCAATGTCACCACTTTATCCCTGGAATATTTCAGGTCTGACGTCTCACTCTGCTCAGCTCTCGTCCTTTTGCCCGTCTGAAAAGCCTTTACTCGCATTCCACTGTGACAATATGGGATCATTACTCTTCCTCCCCCTCATCGCAGCCTCTGATCCAATCTGTGCACCTTCACCTGTGATGGATGCAGCGGGTCAGTGGAAACGGCCCACACCACGACAAGCTCCGACGACAAACCGCTGCCCCTCAGATATGTGGCGTTGTTAACTTTGACTGCGTCGCTTTAGCCTCGCCGTGCCCTCCAAATGTTTGCTATTTTTACTCTTTCACTGGACAAAAGCAGAGTTTGTGTACTCATAAGTAACCTCTCTGGTGTGTAACTTGTATATCTCGATGGAAAAAAGCCAAGTTACAGCAACAAACACCTTTAATTCACTAAACTCGAGGTATAAAGTTTAATCTCAGTCCTCGTTTCTTCCGTGTTTCGACCTGGATCGTATAAACTCTTTAATGTCTGGATGTAAGCTCAGTTTAGTTCTGAAACCTCATTCATGTTTTCCCTCTTTAAAGGTCGTGTGAAGTTCGAATAAGGCTCAGAACAGTAGCTGCTGCTTTAAAGTAGAGATGCGACTTGTCTTTGAGGAATCAGATGATCGTTATCTGCCTGGTGAAGGTTTGGAGGAGAAACGTGAATGAAAGAAAACACAATAACAGTAACAATAAAAAGGAAAACGTCATAATGTACTGGAGCTAAAACGTAATAGTGAAGTAAAAGTACTACAATGAACGGTCACATTTATATCGCTCTTTTTACAGCAAAAGATGAAGTTTAAATGTGTCACTGGACAAATCGTTGTAGGAGTGAAGACGTTTTGCTGCTCGTCCAAGTCGCTTCTTCAGTTCTGGTCAGATTCCTGCTGGACACTGACTTATATCTGTCTGAAGGAGGCGCTAACGACACTGAAACTGTGAACATCTCCAGTTTTAGCTGAAACTGCCCTATTCAACCTTTAACGAGATGGTTAAGAGATCATGTCTCAGGCTCCTGTTTAAGGAAGGATCGTCTTTCCAAACTAAAATATCTTCTGTAACTCTCCTCATTTCTTTTCTCTGGCTCAGATCTGAACTTCACTCTGTTTAAAGGAGAGGTTAATGTGTTTGAGATGTAGATGTACATCAGACTGTGGTCCTGAGCTGCTCTCTCTCGTGTTGGTTCATTCTCTTATGTAGTGTCTGTTTAGTTTCTCTCTGCTCTCTTCACTTAGTAGTAGTAGTAGACACATTACTTTGTTAATGTCTCAGGGTTTTGTCCCGAGCCATAAAACAAAGTATTTGACCAATCTGACCAGAACTGAAGAAGTGTCTTGGACGAGCAGAGAAACGTCTTCACTCTTACAATGAGGGTTTACACAGACATCGCTCTTTTTTAACTTTCAAAGCACTTTACATTAAAGAACCACTCACCTATCCTCAAACACACACATTCACACCACCGCACGAACACTCCGGGGGTCAGGGGGGTTCAGTGTCTTGCCCAAGGACACAATTTTTATTTTTTATTTTATTTTATTTTATTTTATTTGTGAGTTTGTTTGGTCCTCTGTGTTTTTTATTTATTTATTTTGTATTGTTGTATGTTATTGTATTATATATTGATTTTATGTATAGTTATTTATTTTTTATTTTTTTGCACTTTTTATAGAGTTGCTCTTATTTGATTTTACTGGTTTTATTTTTGTAAGATTAGTGAAATTAAAATGAGCATCTATTTATTTTGATTGTTGTTCTTTTTATTTTTATTTTTAGTCACTGTGTCTCTGTGCAGCACTTTGGAAACAATTTGTTTATGAAATGTGCTATATAAATAAAGTGGATTGGATTGGATTGGATTGATTTGATTTGATTTGATTTGATTTGATTTGATTTGATTTATTTATTTTTTTATTTTATTTTATTTTATTTTATTTTATTTTATTTTATTTTATTTTATTTTATTTTATTTTATTTTATTTTATTTTATTTTATTTACCAGGAAAAGTCCCATAAGATTAAAAACCTCTTTTCAAGGGAGTCCTGGCCAAGTAGCAGCAGCAAATAAAAAAAATACAGTTACTTTAATTACAGAAAGACAATATAACTACAAAAGACAAACAGATTATTAAAAAAATTATAAAAAACAAGTGCATGATGTGGAGTCTCAGGAGCCTCGAGACCTCAGTTTAGATTTAAAAACATCAAGGAAATCAACTCTGTCCAGTTCCAGTGTTTCTGCAACACGCTCCCTGCATGAGGAGCAGACGGGACAAAAGACTTTTAGTCAAGCTCAGAGCGAGAAAATGGAACAGAGAGAAACACACGATCTCGCGAACGAAGAGAACGAAGAGAACGAAGAGAACGAAGAGAATGAGGAGAACGAGGAGAACGAAGAGAACGACGAGAATGAAGAGAACGAAGAGAACGAAGTGAACGAAGAGAACGAAGTGAACGAAGAGAACGAAGAGGACGAAGAGAACGAAGAGGACGAAGAGGACGAAGAGGACGAAGAGGACGAAGAGGACGAAGAGAGCGAAGAGGACGAAGAGAGCGAAGAGGACGAAGAGGACGAAGAGGACGAAGAGGACGAAGAGGACGAAGAGAACGACGAGAACGAAGAGAGCGAAGAGAGCGAAGAGAGCGAAGAGGACGAAGAGGACGAAGAGAGCGAAGAGAGCGAAGAGAACGATGAGAACGAAGAGAGCGAAGAGGACGAAGAGGACGAAGAGAACGAAGAGAGCGAAGAGAACGAAGAGAGCGAAGAGAGCGAAGAGAACGATGAGAACGAAGAGAGCGAAGAGGACGAAGAGGACGAAGAGAACGAAGAGGACGAAGAGGACGAAGAGGACGAAGAGGACGAAGAGAACGACGAGAACGAAGAGAACGAAGAGAACGAAGAGAACGAGAATCAGCGGGACCTGTGTGACGTAACCGCTCATGATGATGGTTTTTGTGGAGAGTGGGATTCGAACCACCGAATTGTGGATCTTTGTTCAGAGGACGACCCGGTGCTGATATACTGTCCTGTGAGCCGCTCTGCAGCTCAAAACACGTCCGCTGTTCTGTGTCTGACAATCAGGAAGTGCCCTGTTAGCATGCTGTATGAAGTTCGCTTTACTGTGACAGCAAAACTCTGTTCTGGACTCTGAAAGTTGCAAAACGCTCTTAGAAACTCATCTCCGAGAATAAGTGCGATGCTCAGGAGGCGTAAGTCCGAAATAACTTGCACAACATTGAAAAAGTTCAGTTTTTTACATTTTTAAGACAGAAAAATCCATTACTGCGTCTTTAACACATAACTCCAGCTGACACTCGCGCTACAATAAGCCCTTAATTATCCATTAGCTGAAGTATCTGCACTTGCTGTTCGTTTTTGGCTGTGAATGATTGATTTCACTCTAAGCCCCGGACGTGGATGGAGCTCGTAAAGTGCAGTGGTTTTAAGTCTGGTTCACTGCCTCAACAACATTTTACCTGCTCCAGTCTGTCCTCTCACAACGGCTCTAAGTGGCTGGGGACACGACCGGCTGCTAAATAATGGAAATGAAATGTAAAACGGGATTATTATAACAAGGCTCAGTGCCGTACTTAATGGTCTTTATAATGGAGGAACATTTTGTGGAGACTGGAGCGCAGGTGGTGCCAGAGCAGACTGCTAAAACGCCGGATCAGTGGAGAGGAGAGCTACTGGAGCTCACAAACCCGCAGTTATTGGTTTGTATGGAGGTATATTGATCAAACATGCAGCGGATTATTAATAACCGTGACAACAGGAATATTAAAGTCGATAAAAGTGGTCGATACGTGTGGTTATAGTGACTCATGAGGCGGAAAAGGAGAATGTGTCTTAATGATGTAGTTACAGCAGAAGAGGAAGAAACTAAAAAGAAAAGTACAGATACAAAATATATATATACTCAAGTAAGAGTTTTAAAGTACCTGTTTAAAAATATACTTGAACAGTAAAAAGTTTAAGTATTTTGCACAGATTTTGAATCAAATAAAGCTTCAAATGTGGTGATTTTGATCAAGATTTGAGCTGAATTTTGTTCAAAAAAAGCAACTAAATTGAGTTTTTATTTGTATATTTTTCTTTTCTTAAACTACAAACGTGTTAAAAATAAACCCAGGTCTCAGACAATAATAAAAAACACTTTTAGTTTGCAGTAAACTTCAAAAATGCACTGCTTTCAAATGTAGTGAAGTAAAAGTAAAAAGTATTGCAGTACAGATAACTAAAAAGTACAGTATTTTACTACTTTTACTTTGTTACGTTGCAGTTCAGTTAGTCCAGTGCATTTTTTATTGATGCAAACATGAAAAAATACATAAATGAACAAATAATTTCTAACTTTAGCAATAGAGCAAGGCGGATAAAAGGTTCCAGCTCAAAACTTGTAATCTATAAAGCTCCTCCGTGTTTTTACAACCAAACACCTCCTCCACATTTGGTCAGTGCTCTGTGTACAGTATTTCTTTGCAGTAAAAGTGTAATATGTTTGTATAAGAGGCTCTGAATATCGTCACAAGCTGAATTAACCACACAGACATGTACATCACACACTTTTATTTCCCTCTTTCCTTCAGTCCTTTCTCTTCTGAATTTGCCTGATAATGCCGGAGTTTGATTGAGTCCCGAGGGTTTACAGCCGAGATTGGACTTATCACGTCTTTTCTCTCAATCTCCCTCCTCCATCCCACAGAAAAAACCTCTGAGAAGTATCCCACGCCTCCGCCTCCTCCGCCTCCTCCGCCTCCTCCGCCTCCTCCGCCTCCTCCGCCTCCTCCGCCTCCTCCGCCTCCGTCCCTCCACAGTGACGCTTTTATCAGAGCGACTCCTGCACCTGTCCTGTAGGCTGCGCTGATAACACTCTGCTGCCGCTCTTTAGGCTGCAGCTCATTGTACAACTGAAAAGCAACATTTTTAAAGAACTAAACTGGAGCGAAAAAGCCAATCACAGCCTGGGACTTTTCAACCAACGAACACATGACGTAAGTCCAGTCCAAGGACCAGGAGCCACCAAACTTTATACCACGGAGCTGAAAAATGTTTTATTTTCTACATGTGGCAGATAAATATGTCAAAAATAAGTTAAACTCTCCTCTCTCGTCTCCTCTCTCGTCTCCTCTCTCGTCTCCTCTCTCCCCTCCTCTCTCGTCTCCTCGATTGACTTCCACGTCTATAAACTGTCCATGATTCACACTTTAATCATCCAAATATTGATAAAAGTGTTTCAGAGATTGTCACGTGGACAGTGTGTTTTTACTTTGTGTTTCTTCGTCCATCTGGAAGTGATTTGTCGGGGGAAACATCAGGGATCGCACCAACTTTTGTAAGAATTAAAAAAAAGAGTGAGAATATTAAATAAAATGATTTCTCGACATAAGAATATTCTAGATGAGGGTTGTTTTACTTCTGTTATCTTCGTCTGTTGCTCTGAATCACGGTGAGACGAGGAGAGAGTGAGTGTGACGCCATTTTGGATCAGTTTCAGAAAAATAAATCAATTAGAGTGAGTTTGGATGGCACGACGGCTGCTCCTGTCAGACGCTGTGAGGAAGACGAGCGACACACAATGCATGCTGGGAAATGAAGCTGAAGCACCTCGACCAAAAGAAAAACTCGGCCTTAGTCCATTTAACCATATTTCTATATTCAGGTTTAACAACGGGTGGTGTTTAAGTTTTAAAATGTGACAAAGCCAGAGTCAGAGTCAGAGTCTTATGAATCTAAAAGGTAAATTCACAAATGCTGAACCTGATCACTTCTATTCAATATTTCAATATTACAAAAAAAAAAAAAAAAAAAAAATCGGCTGATGACAGAATCTAGAGAAATTGGTTAAAAAAAACAAAATTTAAAAAAAAAATCTGTATTTTATCATTAATATTATCTGCTCCCCATTTATTTTATTCATTCAATTTTATTTTATTTGAATTAAATTTAATAAAAAACTTTTTTTTTTACATTTTTTTTTTTTTCTAAACCAATTCCTCTAGATCCTCTCATCAGCGCACACATGCACCTGAAGACGACAGTTTCTCTCTGGAACAACAAACTTAAACTTGTCTATTATCAAACCGTCTGAGATCTATATTACAATTTAAAATGTAAAATATGTCCTCTGTAATGTAAAAATAATGTGTATTTCCATGAACAGTCGTTGCTTCTTTATGCAACAGCTTGTTTTTTTTCCTGACGCTGCATGTTTCCTGTTTCTTTCGAGTCCACAGCTCTGTCAGTCTCACTCCGTCCTCCGTCTCCACAGAGAATGCTCCTCATGGAACAGCCTATTTCATGGTCCACGGTCTCCACGGCGACGGGGCTGCACCTCTGTACGAGAGCGAGCCGAGGACGGAAACGCCAAACTACAGCCACACACACTTCTGTCTTATAGAACGCCACGGTGTCACAAGAAATACGACATCAGGAGTCAGTGGCTCCATTTTGGATTTCATGGTTATAGGGAATGAGTAATAGGAAAAAAAAAACAACAAAAAAACATAATTTGATTTGTAAAGGTCGCCATGGAGAAGTTATTTCCATAGTTTAAATAAAAAATAGATACGTTTAAAGACTATTCTCTGATCTGCTCTGATGTTTCCTCATCAAAAACAGACCTGGAGCTGTGTTTTGTTTCATTCTCACATGTTTAACACACAAACCTGCAGATTTATTTTATTTTATTTTTTTTTATTTTATTTTATTTTTTTATTTTATTTTATTTTATTTTATTGTATTGTATTGTATTGTATTGTATTGTATTTGTATTTTATTTTATTTTATTTTATTTTATTTTATTTTATTTTATTTTATTTTATTTTATTTTATTTTATTTTATTTTAATTTAATTTAATTTAATTAATTTTTTTTTTTTATTTATTTATTTATTTTTTTATTTATTTATTTTTAATTTTTTTTTTAATTTATTTTCATTTATTTCAATTTATTTTAATTTATTTTAATTTATTTATTTTCATTTTAAAATATTTTTTGCTGCACAATTCCATATATATTGCTTCATATATTCATATTCATATATTTTTAGAAACATTTGCTCACACTTTTGCTTGGTGTTGTAGTAGTTGTGACTGAACTTCAGGGTCTAAAGTCTCTGTCGTTAAATCGAAGGACGGGTCAAATGCTCTGGGCTCATTTCTTTTCCAGGATTCACACAGAACTTTAATCCAACACTTGATCCTCGTCGCTTCACTGTGGCGCTCTCCCTCACACAGACCTGACTCGTGTTTAACTCTTCCTGAGCTGTGGGGATGGTGTTTTGTAGGACGGATTATAATTAGAGATGAGGTAATTGCTCTGCAGATAAAGAACATGTGGTGAATATTAATTTAGTGCTGGACTGATAATTAGTGCAGCTGAAGAGAGGAGCCGTTACAAGAATCAAAAGACTCACTCGCTCGTTTAAGAACATGACACTTGTTTAGTTTGATGACAGCGTCTATTTAATTAGCTTTTTTTTAATGAATATATTTTGAAACAAGTGATGGCTGTAATCAGGGCAGTCTTATGTGATGTCACCAAGTACGTGATTTTTTTCTTTTTTTCCTGTTTATTTGCAAAACAATGTTAAAGTATTTCTGAGCAGCGAGACCGACCCTCACATCAGAAAATGCAACATCATTTCAGATTTACACCTGTATCATTATTGTGTTATAGAAATAATGGTTCTACAAATAATTAAAAAAGAAAGAAAAGCAAGGATGAAATATACAGTACTGAAAATAAATAAATATATAAATAAATTAAATAAACAATAATAATATCAATAATACAAAATAAAAATAAATATATAAATAAATTAAAAAAACAATAATGATATCAATAATACAAAATAAAAATAAATATATAAATAAATTAAATAAAAATAATAATAATAATATTAATATACAAAATAAAACTAAATATATACATAAATTAAAAAAAAATAATAATAATATCAATAATAGTAATAATAGCAAATAAAAAAAATAATATGTAATATATAAATAAATAAAATAAACAATAATATCAATAATAGTAATAATACAAAATAAAAATACATAAATAAATATATAAATAAATTAACTAAACAATAATAATAATATCAATAATAGTAATAATATAAATATTAAAAAAAAATAAAAATAACAAAATAAAAAACAAGAACAAAAGTACAGGTAAAATCAGTGAATGTTCCCTTCACTGAGAGGTGTTTGTCGTCACTCAAAATAATAAAAATGGAGTCCAGGTTTCTAAAAATTGCTGTGTGTTTCTCTTTAAAGTGTATCTAATATTTTTTCTAATTTTAAGAAATACATAATGTCTCTTATCCATCTAACGGAAGTAGGCAGGATCGTTTAAAGACATAACGTCTTGATGCTTGATACAGAACAATCGAAGGTTGTCACCAGCTTAAAATTGACATCGTTTGCACATAAATTGCAAAAAAAAAAAAGTAAATAAAATAATTGAGAACAGTAGATGATAATATTAAAACACAATGTACAGTTTGGCAGCAAAAAAAGTTGATTTAGAGACTAGTTCTACAGTAAAAGCTAAAGATAAATCTGTAACTGGGCAAAACGCTGTAGGACTGAAGACGTTTCTCTTCTAAGCTGCTTCTTCAGATCTGATAAAGTCGTTCAGTTTTGGTTCTAGTTCTTCCTTCAGTTCTGTGTAAAACGGGAGATAATCAGTGTCCAGTTACAAGTGTGAACTCACAGACACAGAGCTATTTATAAACCAGAGCCAGGTCTGTCCAACTACAGGGAGATACTCAGAGAACTGGACTCTTTCAAGGTTAGACTCTACGCTCTGAGGTTAGACTCCGCCCCCGGACGCTCTGAGGTTAGACTCAGACTCTGTGTGGCCTTCTCTGTGCTGATCAGGGAAAGTTATTTAACAAAACTGACACATGCATCTGATTCTTTACACAAGCTTAAGGTACATTTTAAAAATCTATAACAAACGCCTTCACTAAAGCTTTTGTAGGATCATGGAATTTATAATAATTTATAACACTGAACTTTTTACCAGGGAAAACACATCGAGCACATTCTCCTCCGTATTTAAAAAACAAGCTTCAACACAACTGCAGTACAACCAGGAAGTACTTCACACATGTGTCCTGTGTCTCTGGCTCCTGTGGCTCAGAGACTTTAAAGCAGCTCAGTGTGAACAAGTCTCTCCATGAACCAAAGAACATCTCCCACATGTGAGAGCCACATGAACCATCTCACACTCTGAGGACTAAACCAGGACTAAACCTGGACTAGACCGGGACTAAACAAATAAACTTGCTTTGTCTTATGAAAAATAAACATATTTATGAATAAAAATAAGATGTGTTTGCATGAAGTTTTAAATCTTATGATCCTCCGAGAGTAAAAACTTGACGACTTTACAGATAAATGAACAAAACCAGCGACATTCAGCCTGGTCTGTTTTCTGTTTCCAGAATAAAACACTTTTTTTCCTCGTGTTTGTGTCTCGTGCCTCTGTGTCTGTGTTTGTTCAAACTGGGCCTGAGTTGTTGTTTTTTTCTCTCTAAAAACCAGCAGCTCGAGGGTTTGTCTGAGTCTCATCCGAGGCCAGGCTCAGGTCGAGGTTTTCGCCCCAGACTCATGTTCAGATTTGTTAGTGACGCTGGAGTAAACTCTTTGGTCTGTGGGTTTGAGACGTGATGGATGCAGGATGTGTTTGTGTTCATCTTCAAAGCAGCGACTGAAGTTAGACGAGCGGGTTCATAATTTCTGTGGATTTGCATCACAGAATGTTCAGAGTTTACGTGACCAGAGGAATCTGACAGATAAACCTGACTTTGAGTTGAGTTTACGGGTTTTTTACAGAGAATCTTACATTAAAACACCATCTCAATAAAAACAGTACAAAGGCAGGACGACACTTTCACCTCCTGTAGCCACAGCTGCCCTGGGGCGGACTGACAGCACCTGGCTGAAAAGGTGGGTTAAGTGCCTTGCCGTAGAGCACGACCACGCTACACCAAGAGGAGAGCGGGGATCAAACCAACAACCTTCACTTTATAAGACAACGTCACTTTTTTTTACAATGCCATAATTATTAGATCTGTTCCTTCTGTTTTAGACGTTATTTATTTAATATTATTTAAGTATCACTGCTAAACCTGTGTCTCATTTGTTAATAAATTCATCACATTATTATTTTTTTTTTTTTACTCGTGTTTATTAATGTGCCTTGTCCCTTTTAAATAAATAAATAAATAAATAAATAAATAAATAAATAAATAAATAAATAAATAAATAAATAAATAAATAAATAAATAAATAAATAAATAAATAAATAAATAAACAAACATCCTAAATGTTCATCCTGACACGTTTAAAAGTGTTTCACAAATTACAGATGCTATTACGCTACTGCTAACACCTAGCATGTGTGTAGCTCGCGGAGAATAAAAATGATTTATAATTATATGCGACACAAGAGCTGCTTTTACAAATAAATCTTCTGGAGCAAGACGTTTTTGACTTTAACATAAGAAAAAATGAGGTAGAGCCGCTTTAATCCTCACTCTTCACTCTGGAGGATGTTTTAAAGGTTCTGTATCACGCAAAATGCTGTTTCCTCCCCAAAAACAGACCTGGACTTGTGTTTTGTTTCATTCACATGTTTGAGTCACACTTTATTATTCGTCTGTAACATCTACAAAGCTCAAAATGCGACGTTCCACCTTGTGATGTCATCAAGTGCTATTTTTCAGCTCCTTTTACCTTTAGTTCAGTAGAAAATTGGCAAGTCCAGGACTGAAATGATCCAAATGATTCTAGAAATGAAGGTGTGTGGAGTTTAGAAACACAGTGGAGCACTTCCTGTATCACCACACGATGACATCACAAGGTGGAACAGAGTGTTTTCAGTTTGACAGAAGAACTCAGCCTAAATCTGCAGAAACTAAACTCAGCTCCAGGTCTGATTGTGAGGAGGAAACATTAGAACGGATCAGAAACTCGAGCTTCAAATTCACTGTTGTTTCTGTGTCACTTTTCGCTGACGTTTCTGACACTTTTAATGAGAATCGATGGGATTGGCAGGAGCATCCAGGGCGACTCCTGGAGCTCGTCATCCGTCGTGTAAATGTGACGAGCGCAGCAGACGGGACGGACGCTAAAATGGCCGACAATTTGTGACTGAGAAAATATATGTGACAGCGAGGACGTTTAAATGAGGAGTGTGATAAATCACTTCAAAACAAATGTTCGGAGAGCGACTTTAACAAACGCGTCGACTCACGAAGCGAAGATTCAGAATTTAAATCAGGCAGAACCCGCAGACGCTCCAGATGTGACAGAAAACTCCTGATTATTAGTTTAAAGGTGCTGTACCAGACTTTTACTGTCTTAAAAACTCATTTTAAACAGTTTGGTCCAAAGTTCTTCCTGATTACTCACCATGATGAGTTTATAAGGGCTTTTCACAGCTTTTTTCATGGTAATGTTGACGAGAACTAGCATGCTAACACACACTTCCCTTTATATTTAGATGCAGAGGGTAAACAGTGGACTTATTTTGACCTCCAGAGCTGCTCATACTTGTATTTGTACTTTTACTTTTACTCGAGTACAAGAAAGACTCAGCGTCTTTAAGATCAGGAGTTTCACCTTTATCTCAGCTTCAGTCGTTTCAGTAAAACGCCTCACATTTCCTCCGGATGGTGAGATTAGACGCTCGCAGCTGTTGTGTTTTACCTGATTTAAAGTGTTTAAGTCTTAGAGCAGAGCGGGACGTCGACTGAGGATCATAAAAAAATAAAAAACACTTAATTTTTCCAACGAGCCTCAGCGACGAGGAAACATGGAGTTTAAACACTGACCACGACGACCCTGTCACCAACAAACTCTCCGTCCACACACATATATCTCTATTTATTTTTATTTTTAATCTCTATTTCATTTATTTATTATTTTTATCTCTATTTCATTTTTTTAATCTCTATTTCATTTTTTTTTAATCTCTATTTCATTTTTTTTTATCTCTATTTCATTTTTTTTTTTTAATCTCTATTTCATTTTTTTTATCTCTATTTCATTTTTTTTTAATCTCTATTTCATTTTTTTTTTATCTCTATTTCATTTATTTTTTTATCTCTATTTCATTTTTTTTTTATCTCTATTTCATTTTTTTAATCTCTATTTCATTTTTTTAATCTCTATTTCATTTTTTTTTATCTCTATTTCATTTATTTTTTTTATCTCTATTTCATTTTTTTTTTTCTCTCTATTTCATTTTTTTTTATCTCTATTTCATTTTTTTTTATTCTATTTCATTTTTTTTAATCTCTATTTCTTTTTTTATCTCTATTTTTTTTTTTTTTTTATCTGTATTTCTTTTTTTAATACAACTTTTAAAAAAAAGTAGATAAGTTTGTTAAATCCATATTAATGTCGTCGTCATAGAAACAGGCAGCAGCAGATCCTCAGAGTCTGTGCTGAAAAGTAACAAAGTAAAAGTAGAAATGTACTATACTTAAGTACACATTAAAGTACTTTTACTTCAGTACATTTGACAGCAGTATCTGTACTTTCTACTCCACTACATGTTTGAACTGGAAAAGTAAAAGTATTTTTATGAAAGTTTGAGACGTGCAGAAAAGTCTGAGGTTTATTTTTTATCACGTTCATAGTTTGAGCAAAACAAAAATATACAAATAAAAAATATTGTGTCGATTGAACAAAATTCAGCATAAAAACTTTATCAAAATCATCACATTTGAAGTTTTATTTCAGCTCAAAATCTGTGATAAATACTTTTACTTTTTACTCTTTAAGTACATTTTTAAATGGGTACTTAAATATTTTTACTTAAGTAGATTTTTTCATTTAATAAATGTACTTTTACTGGAGTATTTTTTGTTCTAGTATCTGTACTTTTACTTGAGGTATCTGTACTTTTACTTAAGTAACAAAGTCGAGTCGTAACAAAGTTCTGCTCAAATTAAATCTTAAACTGTCGTCAGAGAAAAGTCGCAGGAGGTTTTAAAACGAGACAGAAGAACGATCACAGCCACAAAGTCAAACCTGAGTCTCACTTTAAGATGGAACTAAATCCTCAGGAAACTTCTGACTCTGAAGAAAATCATGAACAGAAATGTCTTTAAAAATCCTTCTCTCATTATTCTGGCATTTAGCAAATAGAAATAATTTTGTTAATCCTAATTGACCTAAAACAGGAAACGTTTGGTCTGATTCATGTCAGACAGTGAGAAAAAAAAAAAAAAAAAAGCGCATGTGTCTTTTTCTATAGTTTGTAAACTTCTGGTGTCAGCTGTAAATGAGCTTTTATGGAAACATGCAAAGTAACAGTGTAAAATGATTTAAATAGTATTTAATGGGCTACAAAAGCACATGTGTGAAAAATAAATACTGTGCTTTCACATCTTACTAATTGCTTTTGTAAACGGGTATATGAGCTGATAACCCGGGTAGTAGTGGTAATAGTATAGCAATACTAAGTAGAGTAGTAACAGAAGTAGTAGTAATACTATAATCAAATCACTGGGCTAGTATCAGAAGATTAGGGTCGACTCAGAGAGAGAGTGGACAGACACAGAGTATTGCGGTGAAAAAAGGTACCATGTATTGAAGAACAGACACAAAATAACAAACAATGGCCATTCAACAATTAACAAAACAACAATCATTTAGTGTAGTGCTGTACAAAAGATGTGAAATTCGGGTTGTTCCCGTTCAAAAGCCCCACAACCCCCCCCCAGTTCAGTTCGTTTGCTTAGTTGACCATTCAGTTCATAAAAATGTTAGAGGTAGGTCGTTTGTTTGGTCAATTTGACCGAACATTGAGAGGTAGTTCATTTGCGTGGAGTGAATGTGTAGTGGAGGTGCAGTGGAGGTAAGGTAAGGAGCGGAGGTGAGGAGGTAGGGTAAGGAGGTAGAGTAAGGAGGTGCGAGGCAACTCGGCTATGATAAGCCGCCTACCCGGCCCGATCAGAGCAGGTGCAGTTCAGTGCAGAAGGGTTCCAGATTTTAGGCTCGAGGGTTTTCTGTAGCTCGCCATCCGAATATGAGCACCTGGCCTGTATAAACATAGGACCATGGCCTCAGTCAAAGTTCAGTGTACACAATCTCAGTTCAGTAAAATCAAATAGCAATTGCTAATTTCAATCATATCAATGAATAATAACCTTAATACAATGTTCAAATGTAAGTTAAAGGTGCTTAAAGTGCGCATGTGCATTTATACACACAACCATTAACATTACAAAAATAAGGCATTAAATTCATACAACAGTAACAATATTATGATATAAGTTAGCAAAATGTTCAACATAAGTTTCATAGTGTTTGTGTAAAACCATTGGAGAGAACCGGGCTTAAAACCCAATGCTAACTATGCTATGTAAGTACAGCGCGCTAAGCTAGCGCTGGTAAACAAACCGGACTCACCAATTCCCCTGTATATCACGAAATCAAAGCTCATTTCTGCCGTGGCATTCGCTCGATGATCAGTACCTATGGTAAAGAGTGGGTTGATTGAAGTGGAAGTATTTATTGTAATGAAATAACGGCAAATGGGAAGTTTAAAACCTACCGGCTTCTCATGCTGCTCGCGCTAGCCTCGCACCTGCCGGGTGTGTGCAGCTGCCGGCTAATATGGGGCCCTGATGGCCACAACGAGTCACGTGCGCGGGGCACATGGAGCGTGCGAGGGACACAGCGGAGGGGAGCGAGAGAGAGAAGAGAGCGCGCGAGCGCTGATATGATTGGTTTAAAATCCGCATATTTCACCCGGGTTACACCCTCCCCCCTTTAGCCCATGCAACTCCCGGTGCATGCTATACTATTTGAATACGTGACTGGGAAAGGTGGTCTGATAAAGGTGCATCATTTAGCGCATCGCTATAGACGTCAGCTAGAGTATGAAACAGTGTCTGTACAACGGAAACCAGAGGGTTACCTAAGGCGGAGTATTGGAAGCGCTTAGGCGGTTGTCGCTGCCTAGTAGATCGACGAACAGTTTGGTCAGCGTCATCTGAGCTAGCGACATCGACAGGTTCCGCAGCTCGGTTGAACGATGTTTCATTAAAATTTGGGGGTGTCTCTGCCCGGGCATGTGGCACTGGTTCTCCAGATAGTGGATCCTCGTCGGGTTCAGGTAAGTGGTTTACTGGTCCATTCTCAAGTTGAGGATCTTCAGGAGCAACAGAAGGATCGGCGTTGGGTTCAGGTAAGTGGGTTGGGGCAGCAGGCAATTTTGGATCTGTGGCATCGGACGATGGTCGGAGATCAGGTACAGTAGGTTTGAACTTGGCAGGCGAAAGAGTAATTACATCCTTGCCTGTTGGGTGGATGTAAACATAAGGAGCATTCAACTCGGCATCTTCCTCCCCCGGATCACCATCGGAATCATCAGCAGGCGGCTGGCTGCGCGTTCGAGGCTTGCGGGCAGGTGTAGAAGGTGGAGTGTCAGAGCTGGCAGAAACTGAGAGGAACCCACACGGGAGCAGGAGATCACGGGTGCAGAGTGCGAGTTGGGCCACTTGCATCATGTTCGGGTCGTACTGTGTACACAGGTAAGTCACCAACGCGTTTGACGACCACATAGACATTTCTCTCCCATTTATCCTCCAGTTTATATGCTTGCCGCGGAGCCGGACATTCCTAACCAAGACTCGATCTCCTTTTTCGAGACTTGATGGCGTGATTCGTTGATCAAATCGATTTTTGTTCCGCACAGCATTTTTCTCAGCATTCTTTAGAGCAAGCTGATAACTTTCTTCCAATCGAGATCGTAAGTTTTGCACATACTGAGAGTGAGACTTGGATGATGGTTCACGTGCAGGTAAGCCGAAAGCGATGTCAACAGGAAGTCGGGGGGAACGGCCGAAACATTAGTTCGTATGGTGTAAAGCCAGTAACTTCATTCCGTGTACAATTATATGCGTGGACCAATGGTCGTACATATTCCTTCCAGGTGGCTTTCTGTTTTTGTTCCAGCGTTCCAGCATATTCAGAAGCGTCCTGTTGAACCTTTCGACTGGGTTACCGCGTGGGTGGTAGGGTGTGGTTCGTGTTTTTTGGATACCGGAGATTTCACAGAGTTCTTTGATTAGTTTGGATTCAAAGTCCGGTCCTTGGTCAGTATGTAAGCGTTCAGGTATGCCATAGTGCACAATAAAGTTCTCCCAGAGGCACTTTGCTACTGTCCTTGCTTTCTGGTTGGCAGTTGGTATAGCCACAGCATACTTTGTAAAATGGTCTGTTAGAACCAGGACGTCCTTGGTGTTACTTTTATATCGGGTTCCAATGTCAGATAATCCATGCAAAGTAGCTCAAGTGGACGAGTAGTCTTGATGTTACCATTGTGCGGCTTTCTCTGGCAAAGCTTTACGGCGAACACACCGAGGGCAGGTTCGAACTTTTGCCTCCACATCCGCTGCCATTCGTGGCCAGAAGAACCGTGAGCGGATGAGGTCGATGGTTCTCTCTCTTCCCATATGTCCCATATCATCGTGGAGAGCAGTAAGGACACTTGGGCGGAGGTCCTCAGGAAGCACCAACTGGAATGTTATCTGCTCACCATCTTGTCTTCTGCGGTACAGAATGTCGTCATGCAGCTCAAGACGGGTAAGTTCTCGCAACAAGAGGAAGAGGTCTGGCAGCTCTTGCTTGGCTGTAGGTGGAATTGGTTCTCCCGTTTCAATTTGGTGAATTATTTCACGGATGCAGGGATCTGCTCGTTGCTTCTCTTTCAAGTCCAGATGCGACAGGGATGGAACAACAGGCAGGCCATGCTGGGTCTCATCGGTGAAGCATTCTGGTATTGCCGTGGCGGTAACACTCATGGATTCGATTAGGGCAAGTGAGCAAATTGTGGATTCAGGAGAAGAAGTTCTAGCCAGCGAGCTAAGGCAGATGGTTGCGACAACATCTTGAGAAAGCTCATCACCATGGTCCGTGACATGGTCATTTGTAAGCTGGCGGACCAGGTCCCATTCTCTTTGTAACTGCGTATCAGGGTTGTGGTCATGGGGCCGTCTTGACAGTGCGTCCGCGTCAAGGTTCTGCTTACCAGTGCGGTACTGGAGCTTGAAGTTGTATGTTGATAAGGCTGCAAGCCATCTGTGACTGGCGGCATCCAGCTTTGCTGAAGTCAAAATGTATGTTAGAGGGTTGTTATCAGTTATCACGACAAATTCAGCACCATACAGGAAGTCGTGAAACTTCTCTGTCACACTCCATTTCAAAGCTAGAAACTCCAGCTTATGGGCAGGATATCGGGCTTCACTGGCAGAAAGACCTCGACTGGCATAAGCAATTACCCGCAACTGGCCATCTTGCTCTTGGTACAAAGCAGCCCCAAGCCCGATTGTGCTGGCATCAGTATGCAAGATATAGGGCAGCTTTGGATCAGCAAACCCCAAGACAGGAGCAGTCGTTAGCCTCTCGATGAGCGTTTCAAAGGCTTGTTGGCATTGGAATGTCCATCTATCCCCAAATGGTTGTCTGGTGTCAAGGCCCTTGGGCGTGATTGAGCGCTTTTGAGTAGACTGACGGGCAGGGGTGTATCCTTTGGTAAGGTCATTCAGTGGTTTTGCAATGGCGGCGTAACCACTTATGAAACGTCGATAATACCCGGCGAATCCCAAGAAAGACCTCAGCTCTTTTAGCGTACGGGGAGTTGGCCAGGATTTTAAAGCACTGACTTTCTCAGGATCGGTCTCTACTCCATTCTCAGATACCACGTGGCCCAGATATTTTACAGAAGTTTGGAAGAACTTGCATTTCTCGAGTGACAACTTTAATCCATACTCCTTGAGACGGTGGAGCACCCTCAGCAATCGGCGCTCATGTTCCTCAAGAGAGTCGGAGAAAATGATGAGGTCATCGAGGAAGACTAAGACCTCTTTTAAGTGTAGGTCTCCCATACACTTCTCCATGAGACGCTGAAAAGTACTGGGAGCGTTCGTTACACCCTGAGGCATCCGATTAAACTCCCAGAAACCCAGCGGGGTTACAAAAGCCGTTTTTGCTTTGTCCGCTTCTTCCATTTCTATTTGATAATAACCAGATTTGAGATCCAAAACACTGAACCAACGGGATCCATTTAATGCAGAAAATGACTCCTCCAAGTTTGGTAGCGCATATGCGTCTTTCACCGTTTGGAGATTAAGTTTTCTATAGTCAATACAAAGGCGTACGTCTCCATTCTTTTTGCGAACGACAACGATGGGTGACGAAAATGGAGACTCAGACTCTCGAATTACACCAGCATCCAGTAAGTCACGAAGGTGTTTCGGACAGCTTCAATGTCATTGGGGTGAATTGGACGGGCTCGATGTTTAAAAGTAGTTTCATCGTGGAGATTTATTCTGTGTTTCACCTTGTCTGTTCGTCCAAGTCTAAGTCATGGTGGGCGAAAACTTCAGGTATAGTTCTGAGTGTTTGGATGATTCGTTCCTTCCAGTCGGGAGGGATCGAGAAGTTCCAAAAAATCAAACTGTATGGGGTCTGGATGATCTCTGGACAGTGGAGAATCAGCGGTGACATGATGGGATAGGATCTGCGGTGACATACAAGCTCTGCAATGGTACTCAGAGGTGGTATGGTTATGTTCTGCTCTGACTCATTAGTGAGGTGATTGGGATTTTGTGATGTGGGTGGCTTGGCAATGTAATGAGACAGTTGTGCACACACAGACCTCCCGGCAGTGGCGTGACAGGATGCTCTACCAGGGCCCAACTGGCGGAAAGGGCCGAAATGGTACCGACAGAACCCTCAACGACAACAGTTCGGCTTGCTGGGATTCGAACAGGAGCATCATTGGCCAGCCGTACAACTCCCTCACTGCCTCCTTGACTCTTCCGGTGTCGCATTTGCAGCAAGTTCAAGACTGCTCGATAACCATGCATGGTTGGTTTGAAATGAGCAAATTCAGTCTCTGCATGTTGTTCGTAGAGTGGGGTCAAGTGTGTTCATGCCATTAGAATTGGTGATTGAAGTTCTGGATGTGCATCTGGGACTACTAAGGCCAAGGTGTCAAGGTCAACCTCCGTGCCAAGGAAATCTTGAGGGAATGTAATTGTGACTTCTATATAACCAAGATATGGAACAGATTGTCCAGCAGCTCCCTCAACATGCAACAGATCACAGAGTGGCTTTACAGGTTGGTGTGACAACTGTTTATTGTAAAATGAGACAGGAATAGTAGTTACTTGGGATCCAGTGTCCAGTAGACACTGACAGTTCTGACCAGCAATGCTCACTTGGGCCGTACACCTGGATCCAATCAGCCCTTTGGGAAGACAAGACTTGTCGGGTCGTATGGACTGATTTAACTTGAGACACTTCACAGCTTTCTGATTTGTGGGACATTGTGAGTCCTCTTCAGTTCCTGGTTGTCCCTCCACAGGAACTCGTTCTAGTTTAAAGACTGGCTGTTTGACTTCTGCCACTTTTGCTGTTTCTGATTAAACTGTCTTTTCTTGGCAGCCACAAGCGATGGGTTTGGATCATTGTCGCAGTTTGATTTAATGTGACCATCTTCACCACACTGGAAACAATAGCCCGGCTTTGGACCAGAATTTCTGCTGGGCTTTCCCGGCTTACTGACGTGTGTGGACTTTGAGGGTGTGGACTGTCTGGGACTGGCCTGAGCAGCAGTTAATAGTGCAAGTTGTTTCTGAATGTCAGCCATCTGTTTAGTGAGCTGTTGTGTGATTGTTGTCAATGAGTCACATGGAACTCTCTCTTCTGTAGCTGTGTAAGCATAATGAGCATGAGTGGCGACTCTGGGTTTGGTTGAGCCTAGATGTTGCTTCATTCTCAATGCTTTAGCAGCTTCTCGATCTTCTTCTGTACGAAGTAGCAAAAGGAACTCAGCAAAGGTAGGTGGATTTAACTTGCGCTGTTTTCAGCTGTAACTCTGAGATTAAGGTGTTGTCCCAGCAACCCCGACAGAATTGATTAAGCAGAAAGCGGTCGGTCTCACTGGCTGGTACGCCCCCCCTCTTCACTGCTAGATGTAAAGCAACTTGCAGGCGCTGTAAATATGTAGAGGGCTTTTCACCAGCATCCTGGAATGTATCCATAAATTTTGCATACAGTTCATCACCGTCCTGGACTGTCCCGTAGGCAGAATCAAGGATTTGCAGGTAAGTCATAGGAGGTGTGTCAGCTCTTAGATGTTTCACTGTGTCAGCTGCTGGTGGAAGGAGACTCTCAAAGATTTTGCGAGACCGCTGGAGATCGGAGACAGAGGGATCTTTCAGTAGAAGGTCAACACCTGAGCGCCATGTGTCATAGTCAGATTCATGCTGGGGTCTTGGCAGTCTTCCGGAAAAGGCTCGGAGTCTATGTGAGGAGCCATGTAGCGATAAGTCGTCATTCTTGACTATGTGCTCCACGACATAGCGTTGCACTTCCGGTGGGTTGAGCTCTGAAGCAGCCGCCGCTGGCAAGGAGGATCTTGGCCTTGATGTGTACTGGGCTGCTGGGTCAGACTGATGGTGTGACGATTCTTCAGATGGCTCAGTAATTTCATTCTCCTCATCATGCGGCGTCTTCAAGTGACCAGAGCTTGGGCAGTGCTCGGTCACAGACTGCCCGAGCAGAGACATCACCCCAGTTAAAACCGCAGCGTAATCTTGCCCTGTAAGTTTAGCTAACTTTTGTAAATCAGAGAGGTAAGTTAGAGTCTGTGCTTTACCCAACTCCTCGGTGCAAACAGCGGCTAAGTCACAGATAGTGTGTGTCTCATTTGTAGTTTTGCAAAAGTATGTATATGGCAGTATCTTACGCAATTCAACTACTGCAGCACCCAAATTATATTCAACAATAAGTACGTGGTGTAATGCAGGGGTTAATTTGTCAATAAATTCTGTTTTTGTAATTTTACCATATTCTGCCAAAAATGTACACACTTCATCTGCAGTTGTGCTTTTTGTGATGTCTTTGACTAGAACAGCGTTTGGTATTTTAATATCCCGTTCCTCCAATATGTCCATGTTGTCAACAGTTTTACAAAATATATTTACCCAACTGTTCTGTACACTCTCTCCTGGCTAGCTCGCCACTTTATGTAACGGGTATATGAGCTGATAACCCGGGTAGTAGTGGTAATAGTATAGCAATACTAAGTAGAGTAGTAACAGAAGTAGTAATACTATAATCAAATCACTGGGCTAGTATCAGAAGATTAGGGTCGACTCAGAGAGAGAGTGGACAGACACAGAGTATTGCGGTGAAAAGGTACCATGTATTGAAGAACAGACACAAAATAACAAACAATGGCCATTCAACAATTAACAAACAACAATCATTTAGTGTAGTGCTGTACAAAAGATGTGAAATTCGGGTTGTTCCCGTTCAAAAGCCCCACAACCCCCCCCAGAGTTCAGTTCGTTTGCTTAGTTGACCATTCAGTTCATAAAAATGTTAGAGGTAGGTCGTTTGTTTGGTCAATTTGACCGAACATTGAGAGGTAGTTCATTTGCGTGGAGTGAATGTGTAGTGGAGGTGCAGTGGAGGTAAGGTAAGGAGCGGAGGTGAGGAGGTAGGGTAAGGAGGTAGAGTAAGGAGGTGCGAGGCAACTCGGCTATGATAAGCCGCCTACCCGGCCCCGATCAGAGCAGGTGCAGTTCAGTGCAGAGAGGGTTCCAGATTTTAGGCTCGAGGGTTTTCTGTAGCTCGCCATCCGAATATGAGCACCTGGCCTGTATAAACATAGGACCATGGCCTCAGTCAAAGTTCAGTGTACACAATCTCAGTTCAGTAAAATCAAATAGCAATTGCTAATTTCAATCATATCAATGAATAATAACCTTAATACAATGTTCAATGTAAGTTTAAAGGTGCTTAAAGTGCGCATGTGCATTTATACACACAACCATTAACATTACAAAATAAGGCATTAAATTCATACAACAGTAACAATATTATGATATAAGTTAGCAAAATGTTCAACATAAGTTTCATAGTGTTTGTGTAAAACCATTGGAGAGAACCGGGCTTAAAACCCAATGCTAACTATGCCATGTAAGTACAGCGCGCTAAGCTAGCGCTGGTAAACAAACTGGACTCACCAATTCCCCTGTATATCACGAAATCAAGCTCATTTCTGCCGTGGCATTCGCTCGATGATCAGTACCTATGGTAAAGAGTGGGTTGATTGAAGTGGAAGTATTATTGTAATGAAATAACGGCAAATGGGAAGTTTAAAACCTACCGGCTTCTCATGCTGCTCGCGCTAGCCTCGCACCTGCCGGGTGTGTGCAGCTGCCGGCTAATATGGGGCCCTGATGGGCCACAACGAGTCACGTGCGCGGGCACATGGAGCGTGCGAGGGACACAGCGGAGGGGAGCGAGAGAGAGAGAGCGCGCGAGCGCTGATATGATTGGTTTAAAATCCGCATATTTCACCCGGGTTACACTTTGCATCTTACTAATTATTCATTAAACCTTTAAGGACTGAGCACATCACAGACCATTATACTGCAGTTCGCCTCGACTTTTTTACTTCTTTTAACCATAAAAATCATGTGAAAGGAAGTATCAGCCTGTACTTTTGCCTTTTTTCACACATCTATCTCTATTTTACACATCCATCTTTATTTTTCCTTTGACGCATCAAATAACTGACTGAATCCCGGCGGCTCCTGCTCTGATTGGTCGTGTTCGAGGGCGACATCAGCACATTACGTAATGACTGTGAGATATTTAAAGAGCCTCGTGCCTCTGCTTTGAGACGCACTTTGGATTTACATGAAGCACAGTTGTTTGTGGAGTTACGGTGATGGAAAGTCCACAACTGCGAGTCTATCAGCGATGAGAGCATCTGAGTTATTATCAAACATCTCATTTTAGTATCAAACCTGTTGTTCCAAGATGGACGCCTCCTCTGGTTTACCGTTGCCGTGGCGACTCCTCTTTTCGAGCTTTTCTCTTCAGTTAAACCCTAAATGAACAAAGTCTGAGTTTTCTAACTGTGTGTAGGACCTGTCTGAGTCGGGTAACTCTGAGCGAGGAAATAAACTCTGTGTTATTTCAACCTGCTCTGAAATAGAGCCGAGGTTTTGGAAACGGTTAAAGCTCAAGTTTAGTCACGTTTAGCATCATTATTATGTTTTAACTGAGGAACATGGTTAAGGTTGAGTTTACGAAGATATTTTGGGGTGAACATGTTTGCAGAAGTAGCTTAAAAAGTCAGTCTAACCTTATCTCAACTTACATCATAAAATAAAACATTAAAGTGTCCAAAAATATAACATTTTAGACCCGTTTATAGCTCCAGATGCTAACACGTGCGCTACATGATCACTCCTCTGGATCTATGTAGCACTAACGCTGCTAAAAACACCTTTCAAAATAAAATTAAACAAACTAAACAAAACAAAAGCAGCAGAAAAAGCAAACCTGAAACGAAATAAACAACAGATTTCAAAATAAGAGCATGAAAACATGAGCAGACCTTAAACGCAGCACTTTAAAAAGGACTTATGTGAGGGCGTCCCGGGGCGAGAGCGTGTCCCCCGACCACGCCTTAAACCTACGACTGAACCTGCACCGTGTCGGGATTTAACGGGGCTTTGGAGCGGGAGATGAGGCGTGACGTTTAGACCATTCGACTTTTACACAGAGCCACGGCGAGTGAGACGAGAGCAGCTGTTTGTGAACGTGACCACAAGAGGGCGCCAGACTTCAGTCCCTGTTCAGCCACTTGTTTTAGTTTAACACTGTTCATCCACAAAGAAAAGAAAAGATGGAGAACGCAAACTTACATCCCACTTCTTCCTGATCAACTTTTAACACTTTTAATCTGCAGATGTTTCACTGCCTCATGTTACGATCACGACGGAGTAAAGATGTGACTGAAAGAGAGACGTCTCCACAGCTCCAGCTCCAGACGAGGCTCATCGAGGCTCGAGGAGGTACAGGGTCAATCTGACCACGAGTATCATAGCAACCAGAAAGCCAATCAGGAGCGAGGATGTTTAAGGTAACGCCCCCTTTCCCCACTCCCGCTGGTTCAGCAGGAGCGACCTCAGGGAAAGATGTGTCTGTTATTAATGTTCATATGTTGAAGAGGCAGATTTACAAAAAACTAAAAATGAACTCAAAATTAAAAATAATAAAATAAAATAAATCAAAATCTCAATAAATTCAAAATAACTAAAAAAAAAATAAAAAAAATAAAAAATAAACTCAAAATAACAAAACAATTAAAATAACAAAATAAAAAAAAAAAAAAAAAAAAAAAAACAACTACTCAAAATAAACTAAAAATGAAAAAAAAAACAACAACAAAACCTCAAAATAACTTAAAAAAAAATGAACCGAGGATCATGTAGAGGGTTAATGCGAACATTTAAGACCAAAGTGAGTCTGACAGGAAAAAATTACACATTTTTCAATAGAAAGTGAATTGGTGCGACCACGCTCACGGCGGATAGCGTGTTAGCTATGTCCCTTTATACGCACAGTCTATGATTCACTGTTTGATGTTATGATTGTGTGAGTGTTTGTGTTTTCTGTCTGTGCTGTTTTATGAGAAGAAAATGAGAAGATGTAAAATACTTAATAAAATAAATAAAATAACAGTTCACTTGATTATATTTAACATCTGACTATAAACCTCGCCAAGTTATTTTCAAATGTTGGTTATAATTTGACTTTTTTTACACATAGAGATAATTTCATATCTATTACTTTGCAACCATGATGCCAATGCTAATGCAACCATAATGCTAATGCTAATGCAACCATAATGCTAATACTAATGCAACCATAATGCTAATGCTAACAAGGGTCAGGTGACCAGGTGTCGTAATATAACTGTAAAACTGAAGAATATTGTTCTGCACTCGGTTCCTTCGTGATTTATTCACATCTTTCACGTCACTGAGTCAGTTTCATCGACTATTTATATAAATGGACGCCGCTAACCTGATCCGGGTTAAGTTTGACGTTCTGCAAACCTTTTTTTTTTTTTTTTTCTTTTTCGACATTTCGCAAACTGCCACATTTCTCACTGTATCACTGCGTCTGTTCGTCCAATCACAGGACTCGTACGTGCTCGTCCAATCACAGGACTTGTACGTGCTCGTCCAATCACAGAACTCGTACATGCTCGTCCAATAACGGGACTCGTACGTGTTCGTCCAATCACAGGACTCGTACGTGCTCGTCCAATCACAGGGCTCGTACGTGTTCGTCCAATCACAGGACTCGCACGCGCTCGTTCAATCACAGGACTCGTACGCGCTCGTCCAATAACGGGACTCGTACGTGTTCGTCCAATCACAGGACTCGTACACGCTCGTCCAATCACAGGACTCGTACGTGCTCGTCCAATCACAGGACTCGTGCGTGCTCGTCCAATCACAGGGCTCGTACGTGCTCGTCCAATCACAGGACTCGCACGCGCTCGTTCAATCACAGAACTCGTACACGCTCGTCCAATCACAGGACTTGTACATGCTCGTCCAATCACAGGACTCGTACACGCTCGTCCAATCACAGGACTTGTACATGCTCGTCCAATCACAGGACTCGTACATGCTCGTCCAATCACAGGACTCGTACATGCTCGTTCAATCACAGAACTCGTACACGCTCGTCCAATCACAGGACTTGTACATGCTCGTCCAATCACAGGACTCGTACACGCTCGTCCAATCACGGGACTCGTACATGCTCGTTCAATCACAGAACTCGTACACGCTCGTCCAATCACAGGACTTGTACATGCTCGTCCAATCACAGAACTCGTACATGCTCGTCCAATCACAGGACTCGTGCATGTCCGGTTCACATAGGACCTTCTGGCTCTCCCTGATAGAGAATCGAGATCTGATCGTCTGTTGAATCTATGTTTTCCTGCAGACAGAACCTGCTCTGTTTATTCTGAAGGTCCCAGGAAAATGAAATCTGCCTGACGACACAAGCAGCTGAAATATGATTGGATAAAAACACCAAACTACTCGAGTAAATGTGGAACAGGTGAGATGAAGATGTCAAAGACTAGAACTTTTTTCAAAAGTCTGTATAAAAAGACAAATATAAATTCATACTGTGACACTGAATGTTGAATTATGTTCTATTCTTGTTTTTTTTTTTTTTCTTTACAGTAAAAGCAGCAGCTCTTCATGTTTAGAACAAAAGGAGGATGTGTCATGAGCTCAAGCTTCTGTCTCCTGCTCCTTTTTCAGATTATTATGTATTTTGAATTTGTTTCTGTGACTTAAAACTGAAATGTCTAGAAAGAAAAATTAAAATAAATAATAAATTAAATATATATTTTTTTTAAAACACTGGAAGCCGCTCAACGAAGTGGACGTAATATGACAGAACAGAGATTAGAGAATATTTATGTTTACCAGAATAAAATAAAATAAATGTACTTTTCTGTTCAGTTTGGTGGAGCAGAGGAGAAGCTCGTCAGTGGTTTGTGCTCTGTTCTGTGGGGCTGGGGGAACATGTTGTGTAAAACTTTATCTGAAAACTTGAGTAAACTTTACCTTGAGGCAAAAATAGCTGGAGGTAAAGTTCACACTGATAAAAAGTACAACATGCGTGAAAGTACTGCAGCGTTACACGTTTACTACAGATCTGCACGAGGGAAGTACACAAAGATTCATTTAAGGTGATGACTGTGACTAACTGAAATCATCACTTTTTAAACAGATTATTAACTGTATGAGTTATTTTCATTTATTAAATTACCAAAAAACACAAAACACTGATTCACTGTTGCTGCTCGGGGGTCGCCTCTCCACAGATCTGACCTGTACCTGGTGGAAGAACTAACTTGATCCTTGATTTTGTTCTTTAAGTAAAAGTACAGATACTGAAGGAAAAAATACTCACGTAAAAGTAAAAGTATCACATGAAAAAATCTACTAAAGTAAAAATGTATAAAAAGAGTAAAAAGTAAAAGTATTTCAGGCGGATTTTGAGGCAATTTTGACACAAACTATTAAATTCATCTGTTTTATTCTGGTTGTTTTTATTTGTATATTTTTATTTTGCTCAAATGATGTTAAAAAATAAACTCAGCCTTTTCAGCAGATCTCAAATAAAACTGAAAAATACTTTTACTTTTCAGGCCAGTTCAAAAATGTAGTGGAGTAGAAAGTACAGGTACTGCTCTCGAATGTAGTGAAGTAAAAGTAAAAAGTACAGTCGTCCCTCGTATCGCGGTTCAACTCTCGTGGTCTCGCTGCTTCGCGTGGATTTTTAGTGTTTTAGAGTATGAACGTGCACTGTGTTCTGTGTCCTGATTGGCTGAGGGACTGTAGACCATTGTGTTCTGCGTCCTGATTGGCTGAGGGACCGTAAACTAGATCACAGTGTGACTCTGAAGTGCTGTATGTTTGCAAGTTTTCTCCCCGACAAAACCCACAATGTGAAACGTTCTGCACCGACGAAGGTTTGAACTTTGTGTTTAAACAAGAGAGAAATGTGAGAAAATGTTAATGTGTGAGAAAAGTGTATAAAGTGTGAGGTGAGGGGTTTTACAGACGAGAAACAGACAGAATAATGTAAAAAAAAAAAAAAGCTGATACTTAATAAAAAACAGGGACCACCATACAAACTTTAAAAATGAACTTCAAGTAAAGTTCAGATACCTAAAATATTTCAGTAAAAGTAAAAACTCTCACACATTAAATCTAAACTCTATGACTCGTCTGTTTCCAGTTTGAGCTGAAGTGTTGACGATAAAAACACGACATGGACGATAAAGATGTTTGGGGATAAACACAAAAAACAGAGACAAGAGTCAAACTGAGGACAAACCCACACGGGACGAGTTTAACAAATACTAATACTAATACTATACTATACTAATACTAATACTAATACTAACTAATACTAATACTAATACTAATACTGTACTGTACGTGAGACTGAAATCCACACAAACACAAAACTGAAAAACTGCAATATCCAAACTTAATGTGGGACTCAACTCAACTACTGTCCCCCACAGAGACGCCGACCTGTGGGACAGAGGACAAACTACTGTCCCCCACAGAGACGCCGACCTGTGGGACAGAGGACAAACTACTGTCCCCCACAGAGACGCCGACCTGTGGGACAGAGGACAAACTACTGTCCCCCACAGAGACGCCGACCCGTGGGACAGAGGACAAACTACTGTCCCCCACAGAGACACCGACCTGTGGGACAGAGGACAAACTACTGTCCTCCACAGAGACACCGACCTGTGGGACAGAGGACAAACTACTGTCCTCCACGATAATTTAGACACATGTGTAAAACTGATGATGCCAAAAATGTCTTCAGAAAGTCTCCATACTTGTTCTTAAAGGTCCCATGTTACGCAAAACTCTTATGAGCTTTAAGTCATGTTATAATCTTGTTCCCTCCTCAAAAACACCTTTTTTACTCTGTCTCTAAATCTCAAAATGCTCAGTTCCACCTTGTGATGTCATGAAGTGGTAGTTTTCAAGTTAACAGATTTTTTTACTTCCTTTTTTACCTTTTGTTTAGCAGAGATTGACAAATCCAGAAGCTGAAATGATCCAGATGTTTCCACAAATGAAGGTGTGTGGAGTTTAAAAACACAGCGGAGCACTTCCTGTATCACCACTTCATGACATCACAAGGTGGAACAGAGTTTTAAAGAAGAACTCAGCCTCAATCTGCAGGTTTGTGTGTTAAACATGTGAGAATGAAACAAAAAAACACAACTCCAGGTCTGTTTTTAAGGAGGAAACGACATTTTAACATAAATGAGAAAATAGCGGAATATGATCCTTTAAGTCGGAGTCGGGGGTTCGCCTCTGCAAACACTTCTTTAGAGTCAGATTCTCTCGTGCACACCCCACACTGAGAATCCCTCTTACAGTTGTGTCTTACTCTCACGTCCTGTAGTTTTATCTGATCCTTTTTTCCCAGCAGAGGTTAAAGTCCTCTAACGTCGCTCCATTCAAACGTCTGTGGACTCAACCTGACACCTGAAATCCACACTCTCTCTTTGTAAACCCTCAGAAAGCAGCACAACTCACCGCACTTGCTCTGCTCTGCTTCGGTCTTCATGCCCTTCTGATCTGAAGGGACTCGGACGATAGATTCCAGGATTTTTCGGTTGTATCCAAACAAATTCACGACTAAATTTGTCCTAAAAAGTCCCAGAGTGCTGAGGAGCTGCTGTGAGTTTATCCATGTGTGTTTGAGTTCGAGTACCTGGCCCCTCCCACGGCTCCGCTCACACTTTAGACGTAGCCACTCCCACAATGCTTTCAAAAAGAGGCGGGGCTAACTGTTACTGTACTAAAGTATGAGGAGGAGGAAGTGGGAGGAGCTAGGAGGTAGGTGAGTGACACATGTTTTTGCCTCAGGAGAAAAATGCAGAAAAACCAGAGTTAAAAGTCATTTAGGAGATAATGATTTACACAAGAACAGACAGATTTATATTTTCAGAGCGTGCGGGTCATGTGAGGTGAGATATTAAAGCAGCAGTGTGTAACTTTTCACAAACACCTGACACTGGACTGATGTAAAACTGTGATAAATATTCACACTGTCCCAACAAAACAAATAAAAACTGGACAAATGTGAAGATGTAAAGAGCCAAAAGTTATACTCAAGTAAAAGTAACGCTACTTCAAAATAATATTACTACTTTTACTTCTGTTACTGCTAAGAAGAAGAAATGCAAAGTAAAAGTACGAGACGTGACTCAGGTGAGAGTAAAAAAGTATTTGGGGAAACTATGAACTATCAGTGGTGGAAAGTAACGAAGTAAAAGTAGAAAAGTACTAGATTTATGTACTTTTTTTTTTAAGGTATCTTTTACTTTTACTTACATTTGGGAGCAGTATCTGTACTTTCTACTTCACTACATGTTTGAGCAGGACTGAGAAGTAAAAGTATTTTTCATGATAGTTTGAGACAGAAAAAAATACTGATTCAGCACAAATCTTCATCAAAGTAAATCTCAAAATCTGTGAAATACTTTACATTTTCAACAGGTACTTTAATACTTTTACTTAAGTAGATCTTTACATGCGATACTTTTACTTTTACTTGAGTTTTTATTATTTTTTTGCTCAAGTATCTGTACTTTAAGTAACAAAATTGAGTACTTCTTCTACCACTGTTAATGATTAAGTAACTTAAAGAGTAAAAAAAAATAAAAAAAAAAAAATAAAAAAGGAAAAAGAGTATAAAGAGTAAAAAGAGTAAAGAGTAAAAAGAGTAACTGTGGGGATGTAATATCTGATTTATAATTTAAAGTTAATGTCGAAGGATAAAACATTGAATATTGCACAAAATCTGTTATTTTCAAAGGATCGACACAAAAACTGGAAAAAACAAACAAAACTAAATTAAATCATATCTGAAGAAGAAGAAGAGCAAGAAACACAAATGTTTAAATTTAATATACATCAATATGAAGTTTGTGTCACGTTTACTCACAGTGGGGCGAGTACTAGTTCAATAAACTATTACTCGAGTAGAAGTAAAGGTACTCTGATAGAAAAGTACTCTGAAAAGTACCATTTCTATGTTTTCAAAACTGACTCTTGTGAGTTTTAAGTCATGTTATAATGTTATTTCCCCCAAAACAAATGTTTGAGTCACACTTTATTATTCGTCTGTAACATCTCCAAAGCTCGAAACGCTCTGTTCCACCTCGTGATGTCATCAAGTGGGAGTTTTCAACTTTTTTAACAGCTCCTTTTACCTTTAGTTCAGTCGAGATAAGTGATAACTCCAGGTTTGAAATGATCCAAATGATTCTAGAGATGAAGTGGAGCACTTCTTGTATCACCACATGATGACATCACAATGTGGAACAGAGTGTTTTCAGTTTTCAGAGCCTCATATCGGACCTTTAAGTTCATAAAAATACATAAAAATACATATTTACTCCAAGTATCTGACTCCACAAAACAAGAGTCGTCTAAATACTTCAGCTGTTTTACTTCAGATGCCCTTCCTGAGTCTAGAAGTACATGTAGTAGTAAAAGTACTGACTGAAGTAATAGTAGTGGTAAAAGTACTCACTGAAGTCGTAGTAATAGCAGTAGAAGTAGTTCCCAGTACTACATTTTATACTGCAAGGCCTTCAAAGTACTACATACTTTTTCACTTTGTCAGGTATTTTTGTCACTTTACAGCACACTTTATTATGAGTCTGTAACATCTCCAAAGATCAAAACGCGACATTCCACCTTGTGATGTCATCAGGTGGCAGTTTTCATGTTAACATCTCCTTTTACCTTTAGTTCAGGAGATTTTAGCTCAATTCCACGACTGAAATGATCCAAATGATTCTAGACGTGAAGGTGTGTGGAGTTTAAAAACACAGTGGAGCACTTCCTGTATCACCACATGATGACATCACAAGGTGGAACAGAGTGTTTTCAGCCTAATCGTGCAGGTTTGTGTGTTAAATATGTGTAAAATGAAACAAAACTCAGCTCCAGGCCTGTGTGTGACGAGGAAACATTAGAATAATAGAAGAATGGATCTGAAAACGGCGTAAAATGAACCTTTAAAAGTTCCTCATAGATTCTTCTTTTCGTGTCTCGTTGTTGAACTGTGAGCTCAGTTTAACAGAAACACAAGAAGAAGAAGTTCTGAGCCGGTCTGATGTTCAGATCGTGCTCTCTCCACATGTTTGTCGTGTCTGCAGTGTCTAAGCCGTGTGCAGACTCAGGATATTGTCATTATTCTGGGTTTAAAGGCAGATTCTTCTCATTTTAAACATGTTTGTGTTTCATCGTAAAGATCAGCCCCAAATCTCTGTCTGTGTTTCAGTTTGTGGGAAACGTGCAGTGATTATGTTTACAGACAGAAAAAAACTCATTTATTCAGGTTTATAAGTGTGTGCAAAGCAAGAAGACAAGTTCTCTGCTCATGTATGTTTATTATACGCAGTACTTTTACTTCGACATTGTACTTTTACTTCTACTGGACTCATATTTAGTCTGAAGTGATGGAAAAATGTGAAGTTTTACCTGTTTTTGAGGATTTGTTTGTCCTTATAATCACATAAACTTCACATTATAAATCAGATATAACGTCGTAACAGATACTTGAGTCGTAGTGTTAGGACTTTTTCTTGGACCACTACTTTGTACTTTTACTTGGGTAATACTACTACTTGAAGTAACGTGACTTTTATTGACTTCACTGTAGTACTTATTTATAAGTTCACACGGTCAGATTAAAAACCGTCTGGATGAACCGGACAGAAACATGTGTTTATATTATTTTTGTGGATTCATGTTTTACACTGAATATTAAGAAAGTTTTTAAATAAAAGTACAAAAAAAAAAAAAAAAAAAATTGACTGGATGAAATGAGCAAATCGCAAAGACAAATGTGACTTTCTCTGTTTTTATCTCAGTGAAAAAGGCTCAAAATGTGAGTTTTGTGTTTTCACATTTCAGGTTTTTGTCATTAGTTTCGTTTCTTTTACTCGTTTGTCTCACGTGTTTGGTCGACTCTGTTTCATCACGTCCGTATTTTAAATGAGGTTATTTTATAAAACAGAGTCAAAATAAAAATGTGGCGGTGTGTAAACTGTTCTCTCTCACACTCGTCCGTCCTCGTTCCTCCTGCAGCGTCGGGTCGACTCTCGGCCTCTGAGCGTCACTAAACACAAACGAGTTTTAATGAAACTGTTTGTGTCACTAATGACGAGTCGTTAAAGTGTTAATCACACGGACGAGCGGCGCCTCCGTGTGACACAAACTGAATCTCACTTTTAACTGTTCTGCTCAAAACCAAAACCGCACACAAACCGACTCAGATCAAACTGTTTTTTTAATGTGGTTTTGTTTATTACAGTTAAAAATGTAGAAAAACGCTGCAGTTTGACTCACTTCTCCACAGACCTGACTCTGCCCTGAGGACGAGGGCCCAGAGGTCCTTCATCACTTTAAAGATGCACTGTGTAACTTTCCTGATGGACAGTGGTTAAACACATCTGTCTCACTCTCGAGTTTTTATTGCTCAAAAACACTTTGAAAACATGTTTCTCTCACTGTAATGCTACACACTGGAACATTTCAGTTTACTAAAAGTCAACTGTCACGTCACTATCGGCCAATCAGGAGACAGCCGAGAACGACAGGGGTAAAAAAAAAAAAAAAAAACATTAGACTGAAATCACTCATAGGGTTTTTTCTCTTTTTGAGCGGCAGCACCTGGAGCTTTTTACACAGTTTAACGAGGTTTTTTTGGTGTTTTTTTTGTCTGTTCTTTGTCTGGACTTTTTTTTTTCCCCACGCCGTAAGAGATAGTTTTGTATTTTTTTTTAACTGTATTATTTATATTTTTCTATTTTAGCATTATATTTTTTTCTATTTTAGCTTTATTATTTATTTTTTTAATTTTAGCTTTATTTATTTTTTTTCTATTTTAGCTTTATTTTTATTTATTTCTATTTTAGCTTTATTTTTTTATTTTAGCTTTATTTTATGTTTTTTCTATTTTCACTTTATTATTTTTTTTCTATTTTAGCTTTATTATTTATTTATTTTTATTTTACCTTTATTATTTTTTTCTATTTTAGCTTTATTATTTATTTTTTTAATTTTAGCTTTATTTATTTTTTTTCTATTTTAGCTTTATTTTTATTTATTTCTATTTTAGCTTTATTTTTTTTATTTTAGCTTTATTTTATGTTTTTTCTATTTTCACTTTATTATTTTTTTTCTATTTTAGCTTTATTATTTATTTTTTTTTATTTTACCTTTATTATTTTTTTCTATTTTAGCTTTATTTTTATTTTTTTTTCTACTTTAGCTTTATTTTTTTTATTTTAGCTTTATTTTATGTTTTTTCTATTTTCACTTTATTTTTTTTTTTTTTCAATTTTAGCTTTATTATATATTTTTCTATTTTAGCTTTTTTTTTTCTTCTTAATTTTAGCTTTATTGGCTTTATTTTGGGCTGAGCCTGTGTCCCCTCCAAAACCTCTGACCCAGTTTAAGAAGCACAGCTCTAAAATAACTTATATTTAACACAATATAAACACCATATTAAGACATAAGAGCGCTGAGCTGTGAGTTTAGGTCTAGAGCACGACGCTGCACAGACTCACTGCTCCTTCTCACAAACAGGCCCATTATTGCATAACCGACCCCTGCACCTGCCAGAGTCTCCAGGACAAACGTCTCTGTCTCGTTTTATTCACAGATTGAGTGTTTAACATCACATTACAGCCACATTCCACGTCTCACTCTTCACACTCATCGTTTCAGAGTCTCTTTTATGAAGTGCAGAGGACATCATTGTCTCTGCTCCGCTGCTCCTGATACCAGCCTCTGACAAACACCCGAGAGTCGAGTCAGCACTTCCCACGAGAAGAACGAGACGAGAGAAAAAAAACAAAAAAAGTCTAATAGCTCCATTTATCACGAGGAAGTTATTTAAATGTCCCATATTCTGCTGTATAAACATGTTGGAGCTCGTAGTTTAGATGATAAAGGAGGATTCTCACCCACAACCCTGCACTGAACGTGTTCTGTTTCTATGTTTTTAAGTATTTTTTATGTTTTTATGTATTTAAAGGTGCACTGTGGAACTTTTGTGGTGGTGGGTCTGACTCCTGCTCGTCTTATTCTGCTGCTTTATTGTGAAATGTTCCATAATACGACATTAAATATTGTGGAACATCTCAGACAAAGTAGAGAAAAAGACTAGACCCTGGTCCAGAACAGTCCTCACCTTCAGACTGTTCTCTCTGGAGCCTGAAATAAACAGCTGCACCTTGTGATGTCATTAGGTGCTGATGTAGTTTTCTCATATCCTCCACTGTGCAGCTGTTTTTGCATAAAGTTTATCACTTTCCTCTGAGTGCAGCAGCAGATGAAGCGGTTACAGCCTCTGCAGGGAAAGGTTTTAAACAACTACAAATCAGAGATGGTTTTATGTGTTTTTTTTAAAGGCCATGCTCCTGATTTTTCCTCATATTTAAGCAGAATGTGTCTCACAGAGTCAGAATAAGTCTGATTAGTTTAAATATCACTGCGACGTAAAACTCTGCTCTCGTCTCTGAAAGTTGTGAAAAGCATTTATAAACTCATTTTCAGTTTCAAGACATTTAAAGTCTAAGGTTTCCCCAATTTTTTATAAAGTATAAATATAAATATCAAGGCAAGTTTATCTGTGCAGCACAATCTGTCCATGAGGAGATTCAGAGTTTTACACAATAAAAAAGACAAGAAAAAAAATAATAACAACAACAGAGAAGAAGACCAGGTTTTAACTGCACAAAACTCAAACACTGACTCCCCACGTTTAGTCTCGGTTTAGTCCCGGATTAGTCCTGGTTTAGTCCAGGTTTAGTCCTGGTTTAGTCCCGGATTAGTCCCGGTTTAGTCCCAGATTAGTCCTGGTTTAGTCCTGGTTTAGTCCTGGTTTAGTCCTGGTTTAGTCCTCAGTGTGAGATGTTCTTGTGGCTCTAACATGTGGGAGATGTTCTTTGGTTAATGGAGAGACTTGTTCACACAGAGACACAGGACACATGTGTGAAGTACTTCACCTGACACAGGACACATGTGTGAAGTACTTCACCTGACACAGGACACATGTGTGAAGTACTTCACCTGACACAGGACACATGTGTGAAGTACTTCACCTGACACAGGACACATGTGTGAAGTACTTCACCTGACACAGGACACATATGTGAAGTACTTCACCTGACACAGGACACATGTGTGAAGTACTTCACCAGACACAGGACACATGTGTGAAGTACTTCACCTGACACAGGACACATGTGTGAAGTACTTCACCTGACACAGGACACATGTGTGAAGTACTTCACCTGACACAGGACACAGGTGAAGTACTTCACCCTGTGTGAAGTACTTCACCTGACACAGGACACATGTGTGAAGTACTTCACCTGACACAGGACACATGTGTGAAGTACTTCACCTGACACAGGACACATGTGTGAAGTACTTCACCTGACACAGGACACATGTGTGAAGTACTTCACCTGACACAGGACACATGTGTGAAGTACTTCACCTGACACAGACACATGTGTGAAGTACTTCACCTGACACAGACACATGTGTGACACACACAGGACACATGTGTGAAGTACTTCACCTGACACAGGACACATGTGTGAAGTACTTCACCTGACACAGGACACATGTGTGAAGTACTTCACCTGACACAGGACACATGTGTGAAGTACTTCACCTGACACAGGACACATGTGTGAAGTACTTCACCTGACACAGGACACATGTGTGAAGTACTTCACCTGACACAGGACACATGTGTGAACAGTGTGTGAAGTACTTCACCTGACACAGGACACATGTGTGAAGTACTTCACACACAGGACACATGTGTGAAGTACTTCACAGGACACAGGACACATGTGTGAAGTACTTCACCTGACACAGGACACATGTGTGAAGTACTTCACCTGACACAGGACACATGTGTGAAGTACTTCCTGGTTCTTTAACACAGTACAGTACAATCATCCATGTATTTGCTTTGTTTCAGTGATTCTGTAGTAAAAATATCAGCTGTAGTTTTGATAAATCCTCTGCTCCGCACACTGCAGTATTTTATAAACTCCACCATCAGTGAGATGGTTCTTTGAAACCTCCTTTATTGTCTCTGCACATTAAGCCGTGACCCTCTGAAAAACTCGACTCCGTTCACCTCACACTTATCGACAGACTCAGTGACTCCTCTGCAGGTTCCTCACTGCAGCTTTACCCCGAGGCGACCACAACGTTTCCTTAAGTGAAAATCAATACCAGGCGTTCCGATCTTTCTTTCTCCGCCCAGCAGCTCGTGAGGACAGCGCCTCCGTTTGGCCGAGCGCGTCCCCCCTCCGGGCTCACGTGATGGTCGACTCGAGGGGAGGGATCGATGGTTCGAGCAGCGTCGGGTCTGTGGTCTGTGGTCTGTGGGTTTGGGGCATCCATCTTGTTTAGCGCCTGTGAGGGGAGTTCGCTAATGTCACGACACATACATTGTTAATAGAAAACGTGTCCTCATCAATTCTCATTTTTTTTTCATTTCCGATGGATTGTCAGGAAAGAGCTGGCTCAGCAGAGAGAGGTGAAGGGCAGTGTCAGTGGAGCGGGGAAGGTTTCGCCCGTTCGCTCGGGGAAAATCGCTGCTTTGGTGCATTACATGAATTTGAATAAAGAGTTTAAAGATGCACTGTGTAACTTTTCTAACACATGAAGAGGTTTACCTGGAAATGAACCTTTATTATTAGTTTCTGGATGTGGGCCTGGGGTCGCCTCTCCATAGATCTAGTTCATTTATTTATTTGGTTGGGAGAGTTAATGTTAAAGTACAGACACGATTCGACATGAACTTAAACATCTGGATTATCGCCAAAGGATCATTTCCTCTCGTTGTGCCAAGGGCCGGGGTCACAGAGAGGTCAAAATAAAAACTGCACACTGTGGAGGAGCTGATGTGGTCAAAGTAGGAGGCAGACTCAGAAAAGTCCCATTTGACATAATTTATCTGAGGCACCGTGGTAAAATGCGGCAAAAATAATACATATTTACACAAAAATAACTGTTCAACATAAACTAAAAGCAACAGAAATGAAGAAACTGAGGAGAAAACCCTCGTGTTCTGAGGTCTAAGGTCTGAAAAATAAACTATAAACACTTAAGACTCTGAAACAAAACAAACTTAAACCAGTTCTTCCAGCCCACGACCACAGCCAAGGCTTTAAACATGGCCGACACAGGCCACGCCCCCTCTGTTCAGGTGAGTGGATCGCAGTACTGAACTGAACTGACTAAATATAACCAGATAAAATGTCTTTAAAGTAACAAGTGTGTTTGATGCTTCAATTAAAAGACGATATTAAAAGGGACAAAGGCTCAGTTTGTCTTGCACATCCCACATTATTTCAGTCACAGTTACATTTCACACCCACCATTTCAGTTCAAATCACATTGTCTCTACAGATGAAGCACGTTTAGTTTGACCTGAACCAGTTTTTCATTTGAGCTTCTGTACGTGGGACATTCTCTCAGGGTCAGAGACGATTCCTCAGGTTCCACCTCGGACACATCCCGAGGCTCCGTCTGAGGAGGATCAGGGCGTCGCCTCTGGTCTGATCGTGGCTAAATTGTCTTTATATTGACTGTACTTCTTTAAAGCTGCTGGTCGAGGGAGTGTAGGACTTTATAAATCAAGCTCTTTTTTAAGGTTGACCATGTTAAAGTCTAATAGTCGATGCTTTTTCAGGACGTGACAGTGACGGTGGGAAATGGGTTTTTATCAAGTATTTTTAGGTCTTTTTTATAGAGTTTTAAGTGTTCTTAACAGTCTATGCGAGAGATAATCACAGAAACAGGTTTTAGCAGCTCATGTTTAAGTTATTCCAAAAATTGTGACGAAAACTCTGAATACTGAATTGAATTACCTGGGACACTTTTTTATGACTTTTAAAGGGTCCAGGAAAACTCCAGGTTTTTAAATTCTGGGGCCAGATGAAGTTCTGCTCCGTTATGAAAGACTTTTGATCTAACCGGTGCTTAAGTTTGTGCCAAACTGCAGAATATTCCTGATTTAGCAATAATATCTCCATGGAAACAACGAGAGCACAGCCCCTCCACTGGAAAAAAGCTACATATCGCATCTTTAATCCTTGGTAGCACATTGTTTAAGTCCTGTTTTGGTAGATTTGTTGTCTACATGTTTTTTTTTTATCGCTTTTGGGATTGTTCAGAGTTGATTTCTGCTCATTGAAAATCTTAAACCTGGCACTTACAAACCCAAAGTGTCCAGAAGAGCAGAGTATGAAAACCATTGTGATAACGTAAGGTTTGGATCCAGCTGCGGTAAAAAAAGATCCGATACAAAGCAAAGAGTGGAGTGAAAAGAGTGAGGAGGCGTTTAATCCTGCAGCCCGGAGGAGGGAGGCCGTGTGTGGACTTGTACAGCACTTTTTTATTATGATGCACAAAAAAAGTCTGGGAATCTTGGATCAAAAAGCACGCGATGAAATCCTAATCCAGATATTTTACGATTTTACATGTCCGCAGTAAGTTACTCCTCCAGTCGATCTTCAGTCTTCTTTCCTTATGATGTTCTACCATTTTAACCACATATAAACCACCACATTACATTTATTTTGTTTTAAACTGTAGCACAGACAGGTACAAATAGACATTTTCTGAGCACTCACACCTCAAATCCAGGGTTAGTCAAACACTGATCGATTAAAATACAACTCTGAGTGAGCTGGTGATGAAGGAAAACCATTATAACACTGTCAAAGGCTCATAAAAGCAGGATTTACAGAATATATGTCCTTTAAATAGAACTTATCGTGCTTGTTTTTACGATAAACTGATCATTTTTGACACTGATGTGCACAGATCACACCAGAGAACAGCAGAATATTATTATTTTATTTCATTTGGACCAAAATTACTACGTGACGCTGCTGAATCCTACATGTATCATCGATTAAGAAAATAAAACTGGAGAATGAAGTAAGAACAGAGCAGCGAGCGTTTATGATGGTGGCAGTAAAAACAGGGATGAATCAGGAACAGTATGACATCTTGAAGATAAGAGATGTATGAATCACTCCAGATACAACTTTGGGGGAGTAAATGGTGAAAGGAAACAACTGTGACATGGTTAAAGCTCTGAAAAGTCGACTTTGCTTAATAAATCAACTCTTTAACTCAAAAATACAGCACCAAGCATGCAGAATATAAAGCAACACGCCTCGAATCATCCATATAAACACTCTCTCTTTTCTCTTTATTCTGTTATTTGACTTTTGCATCTCCGTTTGTTTTTGCAGCAGTTTATTCAAGCACTTTTTTTGGGCCAGTTTTAGTGCAAACAAGGTCAATTTACACATTTGTCCTGCCTCCACTGGCCACTGCATCTTCAAGTACTATGTGACATCACACGACTGCTCTGACTACAGCCAGGGGTGGAGTTAGATCCTTATATGTTTAGACCCCGCCCCAACTCTCACTTTCTTGACCTAAACTGTATTAATCAGGAATAAAACTGTACAGTATTTGAGCAGTTAATCTAATTTTAATCAAGATTCCGTCGTCTTTCAATGACACTGATCTGCCGTTGTTGAATTTGCTAATTTTCCTTATGATTTTCCACCATTTTAGCCACTTCTAAATCACTATATTGCATTAATTTTGTTTTAAACTGTAACACAGATAAGTACAGATGCATATTTTCTGAGCGCTTGCACCTCAAATCCAGGACAAAACAGGATTATTCAAATATTGATCAATTGAAATACAACTCTGAGTGAGGTAATGATGAGGGAAACACTTATAACAATGTCCATGGCAGTTTGGTCTTTTTAATCAGGTCCAAAGTCTAAAGAAAAAGCCGCTCGTCCTGCAGGTAGCGCCGGGGTGAGCAGATCTATCAGAAACGTGGTGATGGGCGGAGTTTAGATGTTTAGTCCCACTTTAATGAGAGAAGTTATTGATGTTTCTACCAAAGTCTGAACTCTCAAGTTACACGTATTACACTGTGAAAGTCTGAGCCCAGCTTTAGTTGTAGCTCCACATCCATTACTGCACCTTAATGTAGTTAAATATCCCCGTAGAGCCTGAGTAAGCACCAGCCCGTCCCCTAAAGCTGCTGACTCTCCTCACACACAGGACACAATGAGGCTATTCACTGCTTTTTCTATTGTGTTTTGTCCTTAAGTGTCGCAGAATCCACACGTCTCGATACTTCATGCAGATGTTCAGTCTCCTCCAGCTCAGACGTGTGTGACTGACAGGAGGATTAACCAACCAGGGACACGCATGGTCCGTATCAACACAAATAAGGCTGTTCACGAGGGAAAAATGAAAGAAATCACACAGGGAACTGACAAACATGGCGGATTTCTGCAGAATCAATGAGCGAAGCACTAAACTCTGTAAATCTGAGGTGACAGAAGTTTGATTTTGTGCAAAAATGATGAGCGACCAATGAGCTTCTTCATTTCATTCTGCTTGTACAGGACAGTCTGAGATGGGCGTGGTGACCAGACATCGCTCTGAATAAAAATACAGAGAGATATCAGTCTGGAGTTGCCTATCTGCTGCATAAAAAATTAAAAATAATAATAAAAAATAGGCACCTCAAGTTATGTTGTTCATAAAGTACTAAAGTGCAGGGCAAAAACATATTTAAAGGTCCTATATTACACAAAATTAACTCATTCACACTCATTTATTATTAGTCTGTAACCTCTCCAAAGCTCAAAATGCTCTGTTCCACCTTGTGATGTCATCAAGTGGTAGTTTTCAAGTGAACAGCTCCTTTTTCCTTTAGTTCAGTAGAGAAACGTGAGCTGAAACGATCCAAATGATTCTAGAAACACAGTGGAGCACTTCCTGTATCACCACATGATGACATCACAGGGTGGAACAGAGTGTTTTCTGTTTGAGAGAAGAACTCAGCTTAAATCTGCAGGTTTGTTTGTGTTAAACATGTGAGAATGAAACAAAAAAACACAACTCCAGGTCAGAGAACAGACTCATATTCGCCCTTTAAATAAATTTCTGCTGAAAATGTCGCATTTGAGAGCAGACGTTTAAAACTAGCTCCAACTTTATTCTGTAAACTGTGTCTTTCCCGCTAATAGATCATATTGTAAACACAGCACTTTATCTGCATATAATTACTCAGTATTTCATCAATCACAAACCCGGGAAAAACAGCCGAATTTGCTGAAATAAGCAGCGGAGCTTTTCAGAACATCCACCTGAGACTTTTTATGAGAACAGAGAAAAGGTTTATGAATTATATGGTGTATGAAAACATGAGGACGACGAAAAGATCTATAGTTACGCACATCGGATCTGTTAAAATAAGTGGAAAGGGTCCTGCTGCTTAGAGCTGTGTCGAGTCGGACTAGTGGCCACTCATTGGTACTACAACGAAAAATTCCCAGAAAGAATATTTCTCATAGAGCGAAATGCGAACACAAACTGCTCGTGTTCGGCTGACAGACCTACAACTACAACAAAGGTCGAATTTTGTTGCGATAAACTTTTTCTAAGCTCAAAATCCGTCTGTTGTCTTAAAAACTCTTTAATGTTCAGCTTTGGTGACGCTCCATCGTCGTGACTTTAATCGGCGGCCATGTTTAGACCTGGAGTCATTTGCTGTTTGCCACCCCTGGCCTGTCTGAGTCAGGGTTCTGTTAAGTGTGGCGCCCCCTGCAGTGAGCTCCTGTCATCACAGCTCCTCCCCTGACCCTGATGAGAGAAGCACATCAGCGGTAACAGTGTGATCCTGAGAAAGACACATATATTGGTTGGCCGATCTATTTTTTTGTGTATCGGTTATCGAACTTAAATCTCAAAAATATAGCGAGCCACAACAGTTTGTAAAGTTTATATATGCAATTTATAAACTATTCTTTGCTGAAATTGGAAAATGTGTCTCAGATAAAATGTCCCTGAGCTGTGGGGTGCCCCAGGGGTCAATCCTGGGACCCCTGTTGTTCAGTTTGTACATGCTGCCCCCTACAGGCCAGTTAATACACAGCAATAATGTGTCACACCTCTGCAGAGACTCAGATCTATGTGTCACTGCAGCAGGTGAATCTGGACCAGTGGATTCACTCTGACACTGATCAGATCAGTGTGTGGATGAAAACTACTTTCTCCAGATAAACTCAGACAAGATGAAAGTCACAGACCCACAGAAACATAGAGAAAGTGTCACAGTCACCTCCAGTGTCTCTCTCTAAAACCTTCAAATCAGTCTGAAATCTAGAGGTAATAATGGACTTTAACAGCCACATCAAATCAATAACATCTGCAGCTAATATCTGAACCTCACTATCTTCAAAGGACTTAGTGGCTTTGAGATGGAGATGTACAGCAGACTGTGGTCCTGAGGAGCTCTCACAGATTTATGATTCCATCCTCAGAGCCAAAGCAAACAAAAAGAAACAAAAGAGAATAATAGGAGGGCCATTAAGGGTTGAATAGGATTGTTGAGGCTGAAACTAGAAACAAAAGCTTTTCACAGTTTCAGTGTGGTTAGCTCCTCCTTCAGACAGATATAAGGCAGTGTCCAGCAGAAATCTGACCAGAACTGAAGAAGCGGCTTGGACGAGCAGCGAAACGTCTTCACTCCTACAAGAATCTGTCCAGTTACAGATTTAAACTTGATCTTTTGCTCTGGATCAGACCTGGACGACTGAGGGACAGACAAACATATGACTGAAAGGTTTTTATTCTGCACTTTTGTCCTTTAAGGTTAATTTTCTGAGGATTATTTGTGATTATTTATGTTTTGTTGATGTCTTTATTATTCTGTAAAGCACTTTGAATTACCTTGTGTACGAAGTTTGCTGTACAAATAAACTCGCCTTGCCTATAAGTCATCGGACTTTCACATGGGGAACCCGGGTTCGACTCCCCTCAGGAGCGTAGTGAGCACTGCTACCTGCCCCACACAAAGATGAGTGTGAGTCAAACTTACGAGATGCAGCTCAGACATCGCCCAGCCAAACAACATCTGCGTGAGCCCGTGCTACTGGAACAAACAGAAATGGGCACAATGTTCTGTTGGAATTCTACTTCTCCAATGACCCGAGCCAGAGGGGTTACAACTGCTGCTACAAGATTGACGAGGTACAATAACCTGTCTCTTCACAACAGAAGCTCATGTCAGGCATCGTTACGGCTAAGATAAGTGAGCACGTGGATCAATACCTGAGCACAGAAGGGCATCGGCAAAGATCGAACAGTCACCCGAGACTGCAGAACCCGTCACACCAACCCCTGCACTGGATTGATTACAAGAAAGCCCACGACTCAATGCCACACACATCGATGAGGCCAATGGAAAGCCACCTGCACAAGTGACCACACATGTACCGAGGAGATGCGCTGTTCTGCGGAAGTCTGTCTGAACCCCCTCACCCAAATCATCAAACAACTGGCTCAGGAACGAGGCCACCGTCAGTCATCTCCTCTACATGGATGACATCAAGCTGTACGCTAAGAATGAGCGAGACATCGACATTCAGGCTTGAGAAGTGTAGACAGACGGAGACAAAGAGAGGGAGGGTAGTCCACACTGAAGGGGTCTCACTCCCAGAAGGAACAATAGCAGACACTGAAGAAAGTTACACCCACAAGCAAATGGCAACCTTGAAGAGGAAACAAAGAAAGCAGCCACGGCCAATATACCTCCAACGAGTAAAGCAAGTCCCAAAGAGTCAGCTCAATGGAACAAGACCCAGGCAATAAACAGCTACGCCCTGCCAGTAATCAGATACCCAGCAGGAGTCATGCACTGGTCAAAGGATGTTAAGATGTTAAGACCTGAAAGCTCCTGAGCATGCATGGCAGGTTCCACCCCAAATCCAGCAGTGGGACATGACTGAAGTGGCTGATATCAAGAGCGGCTTGAGCACGGCTTGGAGCACAGGAACAGGCCTTGAGCACAAGAGCGATAGAGGCCCAGATCTACCACACCAGACCAGACCCAAGGTGAAGGCTGTGCAAAGAGGCTCCTGAGACAATCCAGCTCATAACTGCAGGGTGTAAGATGCTGCAGGAAAAGCCATAGTGTACAGAAAGACCTGTACAGAGTACAGACTGGAGACCCCCAGGTCAAGGTGGAAACGCCTCCAAAGGTCGTGGAGAATGATCCAAGATCCTGTGGCACTTCCAGATGGAAAAGGCCTGGAAGGTGAAGGCATCAGTGGTGCATCAGAGAACTCAGTGACCCCCAAACTGGAGGAGTGGCTACAGCAGATCCCAGGACAAACATCACAGTCCAGAAAAGTGTAGTACAGGAACAGCAAAGATACTGCGCAGAACCCTCAAGCTCCGAGGACCTGAGCGTGGAAGAAGGATGAGCAAACATACACACATGAACAACAACCATGCTTTTATTTTATTTTGCTGAACTATTAAAGTGAATGGGATGAGCACCAGGCTGAGCGCAGATGTTCTGAAACACTGGAGGGTCTATAAACCTTATGTTACATGTTCAGAAACATGTCAACAAATAATGAGTTTTAACTTTAGTTTGATTTAGACTAAAGAGACAAAGACTAAAAAGGTTTTGATATCAAGAGCATAAATGATATTCTAGTGATTTAGGCCAAGATACAGGTCGGATCTGTGGAATAGTGATCCTGCTCACAGAAAGAGGGCATAATGCGTAATTAAAACATCTGTTACTGAATAAATGCTAGATAGATAGATAGATAGATAGATAGATAGATAGATAGATAGATAGATAGATATATTCTAAGTTCTGTAGTACACTTTAATTATGCTGGACTATAAAGCAGTTATTCATATTATTAGATTAAACTGAGTAGAACTTGGAGTTGGATTAAATTATAAATGCTATATTAGTTATAACTGAATGATAATTTCTATATATACTATGTGTCAGTGAACAGGACTCATCATGATCTGCTCAGCTCTTCTTTGCCCTTGGACTGATTGAACACAGAGTAATCTATAAGTACTAAATGTCTGTCCATTACATCAGCGCAGGTCAAAGTGCAAAGGTCATTTCAGAGCGAACGAAGCAAATGACACAATGACACAACGAGGCGTCGTCTCAGCAGCGTCAGGCCGATGTTGCTGATACAGAACCATTATGAGAGCTATAATCTGCAGCACTAGTGGGTGTGTTTGTGTGTGTTTGTGTGGATGTGTGTTTGTTTGTGTGGATGTGTGTGTGTTTGTGCGTGTGAGGGGCTCTGAACACTACACTCAGGCTTCTCTTCACTGAAGCAGAACCACAGGAGGGCAGCTCTGAGCCCCTGCAGCCTGATCGCCTCTGCAGGAGACGACACACTGATATCATCTGCAGAAATACACCATCACTCAAAATACTACCTTTATATATCACTCTTTTCATCTATTATATGGCAATACAGCACGGAAATGTAAATTAGATGGTGTCTGTGCTGACAGGGAGGACATTTTTTTTCATGTGGACAGTCCCATAATTACAGAGATATGTAACCACACAATAAAAGTGCAGTATCCAGCTTTGTTCCTACAGTTAAATATGTGATAAGCTCTTTCTGCTGCAGTAGCACATGCACATCTACTGTAAGCTGTCATATTATCACAATAGTCTTAGTAAAAGCAAAACTATAAATGACTTTTAAAATAAAGATTGCATCAATACATCTGTCCATCACTTTATCCCTGCAGCGTCCAAACTCCACGCTCCAGATGATCAGCTCATGGACTAATGCAGATTTCAAGCTGTAAAAGGTCTGAAACTGTCAGATTAAATCACCTACATAAGTGTAAAGAAGAACCCGTCTGCAGTGTGACAGAGACCACAGCGTCACATAAACACACCTCAGAGCAGGGTCGTTATTTCTCTGTGGACACAACATGATGTAAGTGAAAGGTAAACCCCGTCTGCAGCTGTCGGCCTCCAGAGCCTGGATATTCACAGAAGATGAGGACAGAAAAACACTCTCAGCCTATAATTTCAACCAACCAATAACATAACTGCAAGTAACACAACATTTATGAGGATTATACTTCACACTTGACCCGAAATCTCGATACGATTCTGTCACTGTCGGCCAATCACAGCGTCTCCTCCGATCAGCTCCATAAACTCAAACCCAACATCCTCCAGTTTAAGCTTTTCACACTGACACTCGTTAGATCGACGTAAAAGAGCATTCGCTTTAAACGTCAGTGTGAATGTGACAGTCTGAACCGCAGGTAAACGACCGAGAGCGAGAACGTGTGAAAACCACGTCTCTCCTGACTGAACGACATGCAAAGCAAAGGTTTAATGTTTTAAAAGTTCAAGAAAAAGACACTGACGACGATAAAATGATCAAAAAGCAACAACTGCCCCAGGACAAAGTCATGAACGAGAGGTGAACAACAACAACAGTGAACCTGAAGGTCAGACAAACGTTTCCTTCGATTAGATTCACCTGAAAATATCACAGCAGCAGCAGAACCACCTGAGTCACTGCTCAGAGACTCCACTGGTGAAACTAGGCCTGTCACGACGATAAAACTGAAACTAATTTATGCCACTGACCCAAAAAAAACGAGAAGATTTAAACCACAACCACCTCAGTCGGATCCAGAGTAAAAGCCAAAAGTTAAATGTGTCTCTGGACAAATCGCTGCAGGAGTGAAGACGTTTCTCTGCTCGTCCAAGTCTCTCCTTCAGCTCTGGTCAGATTCCTGCTGGACACTGCCTGAAGAGGAGCTCACGTGCAGAATTTAGGCCACGTCTGTTGCTCTAAACTCCTACAACTTTTTGTCCAGTCGACAGATTTTACTTTTGCTTTTACTATATCTCTTTAGTCATTACTTTGTATCTGTATCGAGTCATAGAAGTTTTTAATTCAACCATTAACGGCTCATATCTGATCATTTAGTCAAACTATAACCAGAGATTTCCCAGTAGAGCAAAGAAAAAGTGAAAATGATACATACTGACCCCAGAAAGTATTGTTCCAGCTTTCATATTTTAAACAATAAGTCGAAATTATCGTGACAGGCCTGGTTTGCATTTCATATTAAAGGAAAAGTAGTGGACAAAACTGATTAAAAACTGGCTGTTAGGTTGGATTTCAGGATTGAACCTGCAACCAAAGCTCACTCCTCTTCCTGACTGGATAAACTAATTATAACATAAACCACTTGTCCATCATATCCAATGTTTCTTTGTAATTAAGAATATACGAGCTGTACAAAAGCAGTATTCAATGTCCTGTGTCCTCCTCGTACGTGGAAACACACACAGGTCGTGTTTAATCCATTTCTTTTTAGCGGAGGACGGGCGTTATGATGCAATACCTTTGTCGAGGGAAGCGTCTGGGGAGTGGAAGTCCATCAAACTGCTGACTTCACTTTTGTAGCAGAGGTCAGTGCTGGACGCCTTCTGTCGGTGGTGAGGAGACGGCTCTGGAAAACACAACAAAACGAGATTAAAATCAAACTGTAGGTCAAATATATGATTATAGAAGATGGAAGTACAGCTGAGCGAGAAGACACACGTGTTTAGAACTTTTACCAGTCAAAAGTTTGGACGCACTCACTGAAGATTTGCAAAAGATTATTATTTTTATTTATTTATTTTCTAAAATAGCCACATTTCCTCTGGTCACTGTTCTGGACGCTCTGGGCTCCACTAAACCCGACACGGCCCATCTGTGAAGTGGATTTAACCTAAAGTTTCTCTCAGTTTCTCTCAGTTTCTCTCAGTTTCACTCAGTTTCTCTCAGTTTCTCCGAGTTTCTCTCAGTTTCTCTTCAGTTTCTCTCAGTTTCTCCGAGTTTCTCTCAGTTTCTCTCAGTTTCTCTCAGTTTCTCTCTGTTTCTCTCAGTTTCTCTCAGTTTCTCTCAGTTTCTCTCAGTTTCTCTCAGTTTCTCTCAGTTTCTCTCAGTTTCTCCGAGTTTCTCTCAGTTTCTCTCAGTTTCTCTCAGTTTCACTCAGTTTCTCTCAGTTTCTCTCAGTTTCACTCAGTTTCTCTCAGTTTCTCTCAGTTTCTTTCAGTTTCTCTCAGTTTCTCTCAGTTTCTCTCAGTTTCTCTCCATTTGCACAGTTTGGATTCGCTCAATTTCATGTCTAAAGTAAAAGTACAGATACAGAAATAAAAAGTTACTTCCCACACTGGAGCTTTTGGATGCTCCTGTGTGGGATCCTGATGAGGAGAGAGTCACATTAAACCTGGAGGAGACAGAGACACGGACGAGAGGGAAACAGAGACGGAGCTTTGAAATATGAAAGAAGGAGGATCTGCAGATGTGGGTGACGTGAGTGTGAAAGGAGGGGTGTCGTGGCCAAAGTAAAATGGAGATGATGAGGGAAGAGTGAAGTTGTTTGGAGGTTCAGCATTGAATGGCTTCTCTTTTGAGGCTTTCAGCTGCAGGAAGTTCTGGCTCATCCATGTCTCTGTCTCATTCAGGTGACAGTCGCACAGGGGGATCGGGCGGTGTCAGAGAGGCCAGGGCGGGGCTGGAGACGGTGGAGAAGGATGTGGTGGTCGGGGTTGTTGAATGACGCAGAGAGAAAGAGCTGGTGGAGCTGGTGGAAACAGCTTTTTTTGTTCACTCAAAGCTGATGCTTCAACTAAAAAACTTGAGTTAAGAAGCAACAACGAACATGGTCAAAATAACCCCTCTGAACGTATCGAAAGTACTTTTACTTTTCAGTCCAGTTGAAAATGTAATGGAGTAGAAAGTACAGATCCTGGTACTTTATCACCTTCCACTGCTGCTCATTTGTCTGAGATACACACGGTGACTTTTCCACAAACACATAAAAAACCAAGGCTTAGGTACAAAAAAGTTCTGTCTAACAAAACAAAAATAAAACCCAACACACTCACTATAATAAAATGTCGCTCCTCAATATTCATAGCTGTAGTAACATTGCCAAGTCTGAGGATAAAATGAAATGAAGTCACGACATGCAGATTCCAAACACATCAGATGCCTTCAGGGACTCTATAGATATGCACGTAAATATTAGCATTTTTATGACACTGTGGCCATTTTAGCTGTTTGCAAGCTCCACTGGTTTTTAATAGACTCCTCTATCATTGAGGCGTCGGGAGGATGCAGTGGGGAGGTTGTTTTCGGGTACAGTAGATTGTGACGTCCACTCATGTCGCTCACAGACAGAAGAACGGCGTTTCAAAAGGTCTTGTATCAAACTAAATGGACTCTTTAAGATTTAAGCCGTGATACAAGTGTCGTTACCTCCTCAAAAACAGACCTGGAGCTGTGTTTGGTTTCAGTCTGTCTGTATCTATGAAGCTCCAAATGCTCTGCTCCACCTTGTGATGTCATGAAGTGGTAGTTTCAAGTGAACAGCACCTTTCTCTAAATGATCTCTGTATTACCACAGGACCATAGAGTGTTATACTATACTATATTAATGGACATAGCTAATCTGCTAGCCACCGCGTTCCAAACAGGAAGTGATCATGTCACACTTCCTGCTCCATCGACTCTGGCTCCAATTCACTTTACATTGAAAAACTGTGTCTCCTCTCTCTGTAGCTGCTGCTGTCAGACTCATTTTGGTCTTAAATGTTCAGATTAACCCTCTACATGATCCTGGGGTTCATTTTTTTCAGTTTATTTATTTTTGTTATTTTGAGTTTATTTTATTTGTTTTATTTGTTTATTTATTTGCTGTTATTTTGCAGGGTTTTTTGTACTTATTTTGAGTTATTTTTATTTATTTATTTTATTTATTTATTTTTGTTATTTTGAGTTGATTTTTTAAAAGTTATTTTTAAGTTATTGTTTTGTTAATTTTATTTATTTTTATTTTTTGTTATTTTGACTATTTTATTTTATTGATATATATATATTTTTTTTAATTATTATTATTTTGAAGGTTTTTTTTCTTTTTTTTTTTTTTTTTTTTTTTTTTCATTTTGAGTTTATTTTTTGTCTTTTAAAAACAGCGCCCCCTCTCTGTCCCTGCTGCTTCAGACTCATGTTGGTCTTAAATGTTCGTATTAACCCTCTACATGATCCTGGGGTTTTTATTTCACGTCTGTGTCTGTAAATCAACATATGAACATTAATAACAGACACATCAGGTCCTTCTGTCCCCGACGTCGCTCCTTTAGCGTTAGCAACAGGTTTGATTGACAGCGTTGCTAAGCGCCCACTCTCTGTTAAACCAGTGATGTTGGCTGAAGGGGCGTTACCTTCAACAGCCTCGCTCCTGATTGGCTCTTTGTTGCTATGACGCCTCTTTAACGGCTCTGGCCACGATGAGCTCGTCACATTTACTTAGTTCATTTCTTTATAGCGTCTCTGCACAGGACATTACACAATAAACACGTGTGAATGAAACAAAACAGGCTTTATAACATAGAAAAGATCAGAAAATGCTGTAATATCACATTTATAAAGTGCAGGTTACACTTACACTTTTAAAAACTTACGTTAACATGATTATATTAAAGATTTAACTTATAATCGTGCTTTGTTTTCCCCATTTGAACAATTCTGAAGTTTATATTTTAACATCCTGGTTAAAAATGGGCGTATATACCTGCACTTATAGATTTTTATATTAGTCTGGACTGGGGGGACATACTGTATTGCACATGGGGTAATTTGTGTTTTTATATTGTTGTATGGCAAATTGGTCGTCATATATTGTAATTGTTTATTGACATGTGTTTTTAATGTGTGTCACCTGCCCAGGGACTGCAGAGGGAAAATAGCAGTAGCTAAATCTGATACAAATCATCTTTTCCTTGTAAGATTAATGAATTTGTACATGGTCCCTGTCAAAGAAAGAATAAAGAAAGAAAGAAAGAAAGACAGTTCTGAGGGAAAATGCTCGTCTAATTTACACATTAGTTACTTCTTGACAAATAAAGTACATGACCACACCTAAAAAAAAAAAAATGTGTTTCTTAGTAAATGATAAAGACAGTCATGTTTTTATAGAGCGATTTTCCACTTTAAATGCTCTCAAAGCCTCAAGGAAACACTCACATACACACATGCTCACACACACACAGTCAGAGCTGGAATCGCACCATCAACCTGTGACATTTAGAGGCGTAATCAAACAGGACGAGGATGTGCTGCCTGTTTTTTCAACGTTTCATTATCCACTTTTCCAAATTCAGCCTGATTCATCCACATTTACCTCGTCTCTCTGTTTTTTTGTTCACACTCAGACGAATTTAAATCCACGGCACAAACGTCGCCTTGTTGTTTCACCTCCTGCGTCACAGCTCTGCGCTCGGTTATTAACGGACGCTCGGAGCAGAGAGTGGAGCAGTAATTGTGCACAGATGTGGTTGATAAAAAGCTCAGGGCTGAAGCCAGTGGCCATTACAGTGAAATTACTCAGCTCGTCTCGGCCACGTTCTGAGGACAGTGTCGTTTTTCCGCTCTGCCGCCCGGAGCCGAGGAGCCGACTGTCAGCTCCACTTTTTAAACAGGATTTCAATAATAATCGGACTTGCTTCTTTCTAACTGGCTGCACGATTCGAGACTTTGACGGCGTGAATGTGGTCAAAAGTACTCGTTCAATCTATCGTCTGAAAGTCCTCAAAATGGCAGCGATGAACAGAAATATGACAGTCACACATGGCACAAGTATAAACTGTAAAAAGACGTGGACTAAGAGAGTGTGACGCCACAGAAAGAGCAAAATGAAGCTCGTCGAGGGGCGAGTTTGGTCCGATTTCACCGACAAGGACCACGCCACGTACATGATGTACGATAAAGATATTTTTACTGACGATACGAGCAGACGTGGAGGTCGTCAGGGTGAAAGATGCACGAGAGACACGAGAGAGCGGAGACAGACGGTGTGGATAAACAGGGCTTCTGGGTAATTGGAGGCGTGGCTGAGGTGAGCTGTGGTTCACTGAGGAGGAGCAGAAGGAGGCGTGGTCCTGCTCCTCAACTCCATATTTGGAAATCCAACCGAAGTATCATAGCAACCAACGAGCCAATCAATCCAGAGCTGGTTTAGCGACGCTGTCAATCAAACCTGTGGCTAACGCTAACAGGAGCGACGTCGGAGAAAGAAGGACCTGATGTGTCTGTTATTAATGTTCATATGTTGATTTACAGACACAGACGTGAAATAAAAACCCCAGGATCATGTAGAGGGTTAATACGAACATTTAAGACCAACATGAGTCTGACAGCAGCAGAGACAGAGAGAGACAGACACAGATTTTAAAAGACAAAAAATAAACTAAAAATGACAAAAATAATAATAAAAAAAAAATTATCAAAATAATTAAAATAATAATAATAATAAAAAATCTAATACAAAAAAAAATTTAAAAACTCAAATAATTTAAAAGAAATCTCAAAATAACTCAAAAAATACTTAAAAATTAAAAAAAAAAAAATCAAAAAAATGACAAAAAAAAAAAAAATAACTAAAAATAATCAAAAATATAAACAAAAAATAACAACCCCAAAATAATCCAAAAAAACTCAAAATAACAAAATCAAATAAATAAATAAACTCAAAATAACTCAAAAAAAAAAAAGTAAAATAAAAAAAACTATCTTAAAATAACAAAAAAAATAAATAATAATAATCAAAATAACTAAAACCTAAAAAATCAAAATGGCAAAACAAAATAAAACAATAAACAAAAAAAAAACCCCTAACAAAATTAAACTTTAAATAACTCAAAAAAAACTCAAAATAAAAGTACATAAAAAATTTAAATAAAATAAATAAAAATCATAATAAAAATGATCAAGGATCATTTAGAGGGTTAATACGAACATTTAAGACCAAAATGAGTCTGACAACAGCAGGTACAGAGAGGGACAGACACAGTAGAAAGTGAATTGGAGCCAGAGCCGATGGAGCAGGAAGTGCGACATGATCACTTCCTGTCTGGAATGTGGCGGCTAACAGGTTAGCTGTGTCCATTTCTATAAACGTCTGTGGGTAGAACCAGCGTCGGGCAGTGAAACGTTTTACATCAAAAAACAATCGACACAAACACAAATAATCAGAGAAACACAGAGACGACGAGTCGAGAAGAAATTTAAAATGACTGATGTGGATTTAGTTTCATTAAAAATAATTGACTCTATATCCCCCGTTTAGATACAAAAATTAGATATATTTTTTTACAATTAAAATGTTTTTGTAAATTGCAGATTGTAAACGTTTGTCACATTTGTTTTATAGTTTAAAATAAAAGTAATCTGAAGGATAAAACATTAAATAGAAAAAACTAAATCTGCTATTTTCAAAGAATAAACAGAAAAATGAGAAAGTAAATTAAACCCGAAGGACGTTCAGATCATTTCCTTTTGTCACAGAGGGAAGAGTAAACACAAATGTTACTCAAGAGGGAGTAAAAGTATTCTGCAAAAGTACAATTTCTTTAAAAAGTTGAAAAAACTTAAATAAAAAGCAAATGTAAGTGAAAATTATCACGTCCGATCTGAACCGTTTTCAGACTGAGCTTCAACTCAACGATGCAACAAAAAGCAGCAGCATTAAATCATTTTGAAGCTTTTATCAAAAATGAAGAGTTAATGTGATTTGGAAGAACAATCTGAAACTAAAATCTCACCTTAGACCAGTGTTTTAATAAATAAAAGTGATGTGTTTTTGTGTCTGGATGAAGCTCAGGAGTCAGAATGTGAGACCTGGAGCTTTGTATCGATCCACCAGACTCTTTCAGCTCAGAGTAAAACAAAAAGACCAAGAAGAAGAAGAAGAAGAAGAAGAAGAAGAAGAAGAAGAAGAAGAAGAAGAAGAAGAAGAAGAAGCAGATGAAATGGAAGATTCAGTCTTAAATTAAACAGAATCACTGGGCGGGTTGGTGGTTTGAGTCCCACTCTCCACAGAAACATAAACTGTGTTAGAAAAGAACAGTGTGACTTTTGTTTTATCTGTAAGAGACGACTTCAAAAACTCCCAGAATCCCTCACGTGTTTGTTCATCATTGATCACATGATGCATAAGGACGAGCTGCACCAAAACTGAGACGGGAAAGAGGGATTCAGCTGTTTCACTTCACAAAAATGGAAAACTGGAGCCGTTTGTGACACAACCGCAGTTTAATAATCTGGAAACGGACTTTTACACACACCTGCTCCTGTTTTTAATGTTTTAGATCGACTTTTGTACTTGTCTCTTGTGTTTTTCTTGTATTTTAAACAGAGCGTCCATGAAAAAGAGAGTTTAAGTGCTCTCAAAGATAAAGAAAGAGAGAAAAGGCGTCATATCCTCTGACCCACAGGTTGCCGGTTTAAATAGGTGAGTTTTTATGGTTTAAGGAGCATATAAAGTGTTTTTAGAGCCTTGAACAGCACCAATATATGTAAAAATGTACATTTGTATTAAATAAAACTGCATTTAAACATATTCTGCAGGTAAAGACTGAACAAACACACAGAGCCCATGTTGTTTGAGGTTTATGATCAGTAAAAGTCAATAGTTAGATGTGATTTTGGTGTGTGCAGTTCATGCGAAAAACAGAAACCTGATCAAAAATACCTGAGACATGTGTCAGTTTATCAGTTGTCTTGATTTTTTGGTCTTTGCTGCTTTAGTTTTCATGTTTTTTCTAATAAAGCTGCACAGGTGTGAACACGATCATCTCATGGAAGTGTTTATATGTCGTTTTAATCATCTGAAAACTCCACAAATTCAGAAATCTGTTTGTGTACTGGCTCCAAAAACATTTCAAAGTTTTTCGACTTCATTTCCCCTCAAAAGTAAAGAAAATGGTGGCGTTTGTGCAGAAGTTGACACGTTGAATATTATCATGTCACATTATCCTGAGAAGCACAAAGGGTAAAAACATAAGCCGCTCTCCAGTAGATCTGACTGTCCTCAAATCTTTTCCTTTCACACTCTGGTGACAGGCAGGTGCTCGCTCTAAAATGTGCCTTAAAACCACATTATCTGGACATTATAATAACACACTGACAGTCTGAGGAACTGCTCTTCATGTGATTAAAATGTCGTCTCTTCTCTGGGACATGTCAAGATAAAAGTGAACAATTACACTCACTGCAGAGACACTTTGCAGATATTCACAAAACTGCAGCTTATAATGTGTCAGTGATGAGCTTTACTCCAGTTATGAACAGCAGCATGAGCGACTCAAACACAAACTTTACATGTGTATTTAGTCTTTCGGGTGTTCACATGTGTATTTAGTCTTTCAGGTGTTCACATGTGTATTTAGTCTTTCGGGTGTTCACATGTGTATTTAGTCTTTCAGGTGTTCACATGTGTATTTAGTCTTTCAGGTGTTCACATGTGTATTTAGTCTTTCAGGTGTTCACATGTGTATTTAGTCTTTCAGGTGTTCACATGTGTATTTAGTCTTTCAGGTGTTCACATGTGTATTTAGTCTTTCAGGTGTTCACATGTGTATTTAGTCTTTCAGGTGTTTACATGTGTATTTAGTCTTTCGGGTGTTCACATGTGTATTTAGTCTTTCGGGTGTTCACATGTGTATTTAGTCTTTCAGGTGTTCACATGTGTATTTAGTCTTTCGGGTGTTCACATGTGTATTTAGTCTGTCAGGTGTTCACATGTGTATTTAGTCTTTCAGGTGTTCACATGTGTACTTAGTCTTTCGGGTGTTCACATGTTTATTTAGTCTTTCAGGTGTAACATGTGTACTTAGTCTTTCAGGTGTTCACATGTGTATTTAGTCTTTCGGGTGTTCACATGTGTATTTAGTCTTTCGGGTGTTCACATGTGTATTTAGTCTTTCGGGTGTTCACATGTGTATTTAGTCTTTCAGGTGTTCACATGTGTATTTAGTAGTTTCGGGTGTTCACATGTGTATTTAGTCTTTCGGGTGTTCACATGTGTATTTAGTCTTTCAGGTGTTTACATGTGTATTTAGTCTTTCAGGTGTTTACATGTGTATTTAGTCTTTCAGGTGTTCACATGTGTATTTAGTCTTTCAGGTGTAACATGTGTACTTAGTCTTTCAGGTGTTCACATGTGTATTTAGTCTTTCGGGTGTTCACATGTGTATTTAGTCTTTCGGGTGTTTACATGTGTATTTTAGTCTTTCGGGTGTAACATGTGTATTTAGTCTTTCAGGTGTTCACGTGTGTATTTAGTCATTCAGGTGTTCACATGTGTATTTAGTCTTTTGGGTGTTCACATGTGTATTTAGTCTTTCAGGTGTTTACATGTGTATTTAGTCTTTCGGGTGTTTACATGTGTATTTAGTCTTTCGGGTGTTCACGTGTATTTAGTCTTTCGGGTGTTCACATGTGTATTTAGTCTTTCGGGTGTTCACATGTGTATTTAGTCTTTCAGGTGTTTACATGTGTATTTAGTCTTTCAGGTGTTTACATGTGTATTTAGTCTTTCAGGTGTTCACATGTGTATTTAGTCTTTCAGGTGTAACATGTGTACTTAGTCTTTCAGGTGTTCACGTGTGTATTTAGTCTTTCGGGTGTTCACATGTGTATTTAGTCTTTCGGGGTGTTTTACATGTGTATTTAGTCTTTCGGGTGTAACATGTGTATTTAGTCTTTCAGGTGTTCACGTGTGTATTTAGTCATTCAGGTGTTCACATGTGTATTTAGTCTTTTGGGTGTTCACATGTGTATTTAGTCTTTCAGGTGTTTACACATGTGTATTTAGTCTTTCGGGGGTGTTTACATGTGTATTTAGTCTTTCGGGTGTTCACGTGTAATTTAGGCTCTTTCGGGGTGTTCACATGTGTATTTAGTCTTTCGGGTGTTCACATGTGTATTTAGTCTTTCGGGTGCCCCATGTGTATTTAGTCTTTCGGGTGTTTACATGTGTATTTAGTCTTTCGGGTGTTCACATGTGTATGTAGTCTTTCGGGTGTTCACATGTGTATTTAGTCTTTCGGGTGTTCACATGTGTATTTAGTCTTTCGGGTTCGGGTGTTCACATGTGTATTTAGTCTTTCAGGTGTTCACATGTGTATTTAGTCTTTCAGGTGTTCACATGTGTATTTAGTCTTTCAGGTGTTCACATGTGTATTTAGTCTTTCGGGTGTTCCCATGTGTATTTAGTCTTTCGGGTGTTTACACATGTGTATTTAGTCTTTCGGGTGTTCACATGTGTATGTAGTCTTTCGGGTGTTCACATGTGTATTGTAGTCTTTCGGGTGTTCACATGTGTATTTTAGTCTTTCGGGTGTTCACATGTGTATTTAGTCTTTCGGGTGTTCACATGTGTATTTAGTCTTTCAGGTGTTCACATGTGTATTTAGTCTTTCAGGTGTTCACATGTGTATTTAGTCTTTCGGGTGTTCACATGTGTATTTAGTCTTTCGGGTGTTTACATGTGTATTTAGTCTTTCGGGTGTTCACATGTGTATTTAGTCTTTCAGGTGTAACATGTGTATTTAGTCTTTCAGGTGTTTACATGTGTATTTAGTCTTTCAGGTGTTCACATGTGTATTTAGTCTTTCAGGTGTAACATGTGTGTACTTAGTCTTTCAGGTGTTCACATGTGTATTTAGTCTTTCAGGTGTTCACATGTGTATTTAGTCTTTCGGGTGTTCACATGTGTATTTAGTCTTTCAGGTGTTTACATGTGTATTTAGTCTTTCAGGTGTTTACATGTGTATTTAGTCTTTCAGGTGTTCACATGTGTATTTTAGTCTTTCAGGGTGTAACATGTGTACTTAGTCTTTCAGGTGTTCACGTGTGTATTTAGTCTTTCGGGTGTTCACATGTGTATTTAGTCTTTCGGGGTGTTTACATGTGTATTTAGTCTTTCGGGTGTAACATGTGTATTTAGTCTTTCAGGTGTTCACGTGTGTATTTAGTCATTCAGGTGTTCACATGTGTATTTAGTCTTTTGGGTGTTCACATGTGTATTTAGTCTTTCAGGTGTTTACATGTGTATTTAGTCTTTCGGGTGTTCACGTGTATTTAGTCTTTCGGGTGTTCACATGTATTTAGTCTTTCGGGTGTTCACATGTGTATTTAGTCTTTCGGGTGTTCACATGTGTATTTAGTCTTTCGGGTGTTTACATGTGTATTTAGTCTTTTCGGGTGTTCACATGTGTATGTAGTCTTTCGGGTGTTTCACATGTGTATTTAGTCTTTCGGGTGTTCACATGTGTATTTAGTCTTTCGGGTGTTCACATGTGTATTTAGTCTTTCGGGTGTTCACATGTGTATTTTAGTCTTTCGGGGTGTTCACATGTGTATTTAGTCTTTCAGGTGTTCACATGTGTATTTAGTCTTTCGGGTGTTCCCATGTGTATTTAGTCTTTCGGTGTTCCCATGTGTATTTAGTCTTTCGGGGGTTTACATGTGTATTTAGTCTTTCGGGTGTTCACATGTGTATGTAGTCTTTCGGGTGTTCACATGTGTATTTAGTCTTTCGGGGTGTTCACATGTGTATTTAGTCTTTCGGGTGTTCACATGTGTATTTAGTCTTTCGGGTGTTTTCACATGTGTATTTTAGTCTTCAGGTGTTCACATGTGTATTTAGTCTTTCAGGTGTTCACATGTGTATTTAGTCTTTCGGGTGTTTCCCATGTGTTTATTTAGTTTTTCGGGTGTTTACATGTGTATTTAGTCTTTCGGGTGTTCACATGTGTATGTAGTCTTTCGGGTTTTCACATGTGTATTTAGTCTTTCGGGTGTTCACATGTGTATTTAGTCTTTCGGGTGTTCACATGTGTATTTAGTCTTTCAGGTGTTTACATGTGTATTTAGTCTTTCAGGTGTAACATGTGTATTTAGTCTTCAGGTGTTACATGTGTATTTAGTCTTTCAGGTGTTCACATGTGTATTTAGTCTTTCAGGTGTAACATGTGTACTTAGTCTTTCAGGTGTTCACGTGTGTATTTAGTCTTTCGGGTGTTCACATGTGTATTTAGTCTTTCGGGTGTTTACATGTGTATTTAGTCTTTCGGGTGTAACATGTGTATTTAGTCTTTCAGGTGTTTCACGTGTGTATTTAGTCATTCAGGTGTTCACATGTGTATTTAGTCTTTCGGGGTGTTACATGTGTATTTAGTCTTCGGGTGTTCACATGTGTATGTAGTCTTTTCGGGTGTTTCACATGTGTATTTAGTCTTTCGGGTGTTCACATGTGTATTTAGTCTTTCGGTGTTCACATGTGTATTTAGTCTTTTCAGGTGTTCACATGTGTATTTAGTCTTTCAGGTGTTCACATGTGTATTTAGTCTTTCAGGTGTTCACATGTGTATTTAGTCTTTCGGGTGTTCCCATGTGTATTTAGTCTTTCGGGTGTTTACATGTGTATTTAGTCTTTCGGGTGTTCACATGTGTATGTAGTCTTTCAGGTGTTCACATGTGTATTTAGTCTTTCAGGTGTTCACATGTGTATTTAGTCTTTCGGGTGTTCACATGTGTATTTAGTCTTTCGGGTGTTCACATGTGTATTTAGTCTTTCGGGTGTTCACATGTGTATTTAGTCTTTCGGGTGTTCACATGTGTATTTAGTCTTTCAGGTGTTCACATGTGTATTTAGTCTTTCAGGTGTTCACATGTGTATTTAGTCTTTCAGGGGTTCACATGTGTATTTAGTCTTTCAGGTGTTCACATGTGTATTTAGTCTTTCAGGTGTAACATGTGTACTTAGTCTTTCAGGTGTTCACATGTGTATGTAGTCTTTCGGGTGTTCACATGTGTCTTTCAGGAGCTTTCGCTGACGTCTTTAAACTGGATCCACGTTAAAATAATAATAAATGATAAAAGTGTCGGCCTCAGGTCAGACTCAGAGTTTTCTGAGCAGGTTCACTGGTAACAACGATGAAAACAAACTTAAAAGTTTAAAAAATACAATGAAACAGCCAGCTTTTTTTCTTTTTTTTTTTTTTTACAATGAGCTAATGTTTTATTATCGAGCAGGTTAAATAAACGAGTTTAGTTATGAAGTTAAAACTAGTTTTGACATAAAGTTTCAGGGTTGAGTCTCCATTTTCTTTTATTTTTTGTTTTTTTTCCTTCCCCTTTTCCTTTTATTATTTTCCTTTTTTTTTTTTTTAAATCACAAAATCGCTCCAAACCAAATAGTCAACATTTTAATAAATTTTCCACTAATTTACATATTTCAGAACAATAAAAGGCAACATGACGTCACAATAAAAACCTCACAGACTTAAACACGTCGTCTTTACTGAACAAAACCCAAAAATCTGTCCAAACCGTCGTCTTTGTCCATGTTTGTTCCATAAACTCCTCGTCTCCCCTCGTTCTCCCGCACACACACTCACACTTATCACCGGCGCCTCGTTTAGACAAACCCCTAAACGAGCGGCGCTGGTGATTAGGTAAAATAAAGCCCGTTTGTGTTGAGACCGGGGGCTGCACACGTCCTGCTCTGTGGAGATATGCGGCTGGCCACACTGCTCTGATGTGCTTCTGTAATTGGACTGGTTTTCTCTCGCTCTCCACCTCCGCCGCTGCCACTCGCCTGATAACGCTCCCCCCAAATCCAGGCATTAATCAGGCGAGCGCAGCACTGACCCTCTCCTCTCCATCACCTGCTCCCGCCTCCAGTCCACCGGGAGGAGGATTAGTGGAGTAATGGAGTGGCTGCGGTGAGGTTTGGGTGGAGAAAGGACGAGAGAAAGGAAGTAATTGTCACTTTGAAATGAAAGGATAGAATGAAATGGACACGTGTGAGGAAGAATGGAAGAGGGGGATGGGAGTCGCTACAGTCTTAAAGCACAGAGCTCATTCTTTTTAAACAGTTATTCCTCGTTTGCCTTCTGCATTCAGAGCATTTACGAGATAATTAGATGCAGACAGTCCACAGCGGCGTGACCTTTGACCTCAACAGCTGCTTATGTAACAGACAGGGCGGCCCAAAAGTCACTGACACTTTTAAATCTTCAGTAGCTCCTTTAATTCTTCAGTTATACTCACCAAATTTTAGCAGTAGATAAACTGAACCTTCCCAGATTTTTGTCAATATAAACGGTTATAATTGTTCACTTACACTTGAACTTATCACGACTTAAACTAGAGGAAGTAAAAATGACCTAATCTGGCTCTTATTTGATCCTGATGTCACGTTTGAAGTGGTTTATTGTCTGAGGTTTATTCACAAACACCTTTTCTTTAAGATAGACCCACAGGAAGAAATCAGGACGAGTCAGGTCTGTGGAGATCACATACTGCCCCCTGTCTTAGGGCATCTCTGGTATTAAAATGTGGACAGTAACACTGTACAATGAGGGTTCGTTCCTCGGTGCTGTATTTGCTCAGATTAATGTGGGAAGAGTCGTTCTAAATGCTCTGGAAAAATGAAAGACAAATATTTAGAAACAAAAGAGTTATGAGTTTTTTTCAACCGTCAGTGACTTTTGGGCCGCCCTGGTTCTGTGCTGAGGCAGGACATTTTTTGCTGCTGTTTTTGTGTGTTTTACTCTCGTTTTGTCGTGTCCTACAGTCGCCCTCGTGTTCACAAAATAAACAACAAAACAAGACGTTCAGAGTGTTTCGTGGCACCTGAACACTGCAGCACGACGCTTTTATTGGCCATAATCCTGCCTGTGCCGTGTAAATGTCGGGTCTGGTAAATATTATGACCTGCATAACTCACAGTAACATCAGTGTCAATAATTTTATGACGTGTCAATACTTTTATGACGTGGTTTTTGTGTCATTCATCTGTTAAATCTGAATACATCTGTTAAATCTAAAGCAGGTCAGACTGATGCTGCTCTAAATCATGGCAGAGTTTTGTTTTAGTTTAGTTTGTGTTTTTTTGCTGCAGTGACGTGTTTAGAAAAGCTGCACAAACCCTGGCTCTGATTTAACGTCTGTTCTGTTCGTTTTAATGAAGCAGCCAAATAAAAACATAGATTTTTCATTTTTACTTTCACAGACAGACCTCACTCATGCTTGTTGTTTGTTGCATTTGGAAATAACTATTAACTTCAAATTTCGCTTCCAACTCCAGTTTCTAAAGTTTGTCTGTGCAGGATTTTTGCTGCTGATTAAATACAAAAAAAAAAAAAACAAAAAAAACAAAAACATTTAAGTGTTTAACTGGAGTGGACAGATTTTTTTGCATTATTGCATTATTAAAAAAAAAAAAAAGTGTATTAATTCATGTTGGAGCTAATCTCTAACCTGAATAATCTATTTTTTAAAAGTGACTAACTAAACCTTATTTTCTTTACTTTAACATGGTGTCGTCATGGACAGTATGTTTTGGATTTTACTTTTTGTTCTGGGATAGTCAGCACGGAAAAAATAAATAAATAATAATAATAATAAAACAGAAAATAAATAAATATATACATAAATAAATAAATACATAAATAAATAAATACATAAATAAATAGATAGATACATAAATAAATAAATACATAAATAAATAAATAAATAAATAGATAAATAAATAAATAGATAAATAAATAAAGATAAATAAATACAATAATAAATAGATAAATAAATAAATAAATAGATAAATAAATAAATAGATAAATATATAGATAATAAATAAATAAATAGACAGATACATAAATAAATAAATAAATAAATACATAGATAAATAGATAAATAAAATAAATAATAAATAAATAAATAAATAAATAAATAAATAAATAAATAAATAAATAAATAAATAAATAAATAAATAAATAAATAAATAAATAAATAGACTCTTGTGAGGTTTAAGTCGTGTTATAACACTGTTCCCTCCTCAAGAACAGATCTGGAGTTTTTGTTTCTTTCTCACATGTTTGAGTCACACTTTATTATTATTACACTTCCTGTATCACCACACGATGACATCACAAGGTGGAACAGAGTGTTTTCTCCAGGTCTGTTTGTGACGACGAGGAAACATTATAACAGATCAGAAAATAGAGCGATATGAGTCTTTAACATATGGAGCTAATTAGTGAGAGATAAAAAGCCAAACTTTAAGTTTTGCGAGTTCTCCCGTTTGTGTTGAATGTCCCTGTCGACGTCGCTGTGGTGGATAAAAGAAGAAGGATTTGAGCAGATTTTGAGAAGCAGCAGCTGGAGAGACTTTGAAATAGTGACAATAAACAGGAAACGAAAATAGTGAGAGCAATTTCTACCCCAGTTAGCACATTTTTTAGGAAGTCTATGGGAAAAATGAATGAGAAATGTACTGAAACCAGGGGGCGGGGCTACAGCTCACGCTCAGACAGGCTCCTCCCACATGGTTTAAAATCCGGTTCTTTAAGTGCGACGGGAACAAGACAGAACCCAAACCCTTTCATTCCAGCGCATGTTTTTACCCAGTGTCACGACGCAGTGGATCAAACTAAAGTCGACACCGGAGTCAAACGAAAAGTTCAATACTTTATTTTAATTTACTTTAAAATGCCCAAAACAAAGTAACAACTGTATAAAAGACCGTCTATAAAGCCTTTTAGTTCTGTTATGTCACTGGTTTAGTTCAGTTCTTCTTATTTCTTGTTATCCCTTGTCTCACCACTAGAGGGGGCGCCACAGACACTCAAATGATTGTTTTACATGATTGCACAGCGGCACGTGCACCGGCTCTGTCTCGGACTGACCTAAAGTCTAAATTACAGTGTCCGTCCTTTAGATTAAGCACATTTAAGGACATTTAAGGACTGTCTGACCCTCACCTGCCTGTGGACTCCTCATTCTCCAGTCTCACCTGAACATACTTCATGACCGTCCTGACCTGCACTCACGCTACGGCATGTTACAGTCCTCGTTACAACCACAGAAAGGTGGAGCCAAACAGAGCCAAAGGACGCAGCACCGGGACGTAAAACCCGGGGCGACATCACGGACCTAAAACCAAAACCATCCCCAAACTCAACCGGTCAAACAAAAGACGAAAACAGGACAGTCCCACCAAACACAAAACGCTAACAGCAGCTAACAGCAGCTAACAGCAGCTAACAGCAGCTAACAGGAGCTAACAGCAGCTAACAGCAGCTAACAGCAGCTAACAGCAGCTAACAGGAGCTAACAGCAGCTAACAGCAGCTAACAGCAGCTAACAGCAGCTAACAGCAGCTAACAGGAGCTAACAGCAGCTAACAGCAGCTAACAGCAGCTAACAGCAGCTAACGGCGGCTAACAGGCCTGGAGCGGCGGTCAGAGCCGAGGAGCACGACGACGAGCGAGGGGCCCAGGTGTGGAGGGGGAGGCACAGTGAGCACGAGCAAGAGAGCGCCCCCTGGATAGACGCCGTATTTTAACTGCGACCGGCCACGCCCCAAAATGAGCATAAATATAAAATACACATAAGAAAATGGGGCAAAGAGCACGTCACACCCAGGTCCAGCTGCGTCACGGGGCAGAGACAGTCGAGTGTGTGCTGTGGCGGGGTGATGACTGCAGGGGGCGCTCTGTGGGACGTGGGTAAACGTCAGCGTGATGCTCTTCAAAGATCGATTTCCTCACAGCGGGAGACTCTGCTACAGCTCCAGCTCACACACATAAAACACGCCTCACAAATGAAGGTCAGCGAGTTCAGAGAGCGTCTGGTGGACATCTCCACAGCTCAGACTGCGTTCCACCTGGTGATGTCATGAAGTGGTAGTTTTCAAGTGAACAGCTCCTTTTACCTTTAGTTCAGTCGAGATAAGTGTCTATTCCAGGACTGAAATCAATCAATCCAAATGATTCTATAAATGAAGGTGTGTGGAGTTTAAAAACACAGTGGAGCACTTCCTGTATCACCACATGATGACATCACAAGGTGGAACAGAATGTTTTCAGTTTGAGAGAAGAACTGAGCCTAAATAACACGAGTAACGAGTAACACGAGCCCCTTAAGGACAAGTTTTATGTAGGTACTTTAATTAAACACATTTTAAAGTGGATTCTTTTTACTTTCACTTCACTGCACTAGTACTACTTCACTCAGCGCAGTATCTGTACTTTCTACTGCACAGGACTGAAAAATAAAGTATATTTTTGTTGTTTTTTTTCTTTTTAGCAGACTGTTCCTGTGTTTAAAATGTTTTATTCTACAGTAAAAACCTGATGTAAAAGGTCCGAGTCTCTGTGTCGTAAAAGTCTTACATTAATTACACAGGATGAATGTTACACATTTCTTCACCTCTGAAAACTCACTTTTGTTGTGTTTTTATCATGTTTTTAGTTATTCTATGAGAGCTGAGAAAAGTTCCGAAGGATTTATTTTTAACACATTTGCAAGAAAAACAGCAAAACAAATTCAGCACGAAATCACTACATTTGAAGTGTCATAAAACTTCAAAATACTTTTTATTCTTACATGGGTACTTTATATAATTAAAAATATATATATTTATTGTGTGATTTATTATTATTATTATTATTATTATTATTATTATTATTATATTATTATTATTATTATTATAGTTTTTTATATTATTATTATTTTTTTTTTTTAAGTTTTAGTTCTTGTTATCTAAAAATAAAAAAAAATAGTGTGTGTATATTTTTCACACATCAATAAAAATATGAAACATAAATGGTACTTTTTTTACTTTCACTTAAGTAGATTTTTCCATGTGATTCTTTTACTTTTACTTGACTTTTTGCCTTTATAAACGTCTCTCAGGCGTCGGTGGCATTAACACATGACAAACAAACCAAAAGAAAAAACATGGACGATACAAACGGCACCGAGGCACAGACGATTTTTTATACCTGTTATTTTTGCAGAAACGAGGCGAGTATCTCCTCCGTGATGCACACGCTGACACCCACGACGCCTCCACCAGGCGACTCTGACGTCACGATGAACATCTGCATTTTTATAGTTTTAATCATCGACACTTTACTTAATACTGGAGTATCACCAGTTTGTCAAATAATCCCACTTCTGTTAAGTCACAAGACATCTGCATGTGTTTAGTCTGACTGTCAGGAGGTGCACGTTAGCATGTCGGTGGTTATTATAGATCTATATTAATGACAAAAAAAAAAAGTGAACCATTTTACTTACTTAGGCGTTACTCTTGACTCAAATTTGACCTTTAAGAATCATGTAAAAAAACTAACTCACTCAAATTCAATCTGGCAGATTTCAGGTAAATCCGAGGGTCTCACAGCTGAGGCGTCGCACATGTGTTTGAATTCTATGATTGTGTCGCTTTTTGTGCTGCGTAACGAGCTGGTCGCAGGAAAAACAACCGTAAAGCCTCTGGAATCACTGAATAAACATAAACTAAAGATTCATGACAAAAAAAACACAGTCAGACCCTCTCACAGTGAGGTTCTCTCAACTTCAATAATCTTATAATACATGCAAACATCTGTTAATTATTTTAAATCATTCATGGTGTTGCTCGTTCTCCCCTGAGACGTCTCACTGAGCTCAGAAAAAACACTTCAAGTCACTCTGGCGCCCTCTAGAGGAGAGTGCAGCTCCAGGATGTAGAACGTCTTTCGCTAAATCGTCTTTCTCTGTTGTCGCCGTGAGTCTGTGGAATAGTGATTAAAACCTGCACAAGTTCTCAAAAGTTTGCACGTGACAAAGAAATGGCGAATGTCAAAGCGAATTCGCACCGATCAGTGAAAGAAAGAGGATTTGTGTATCTGAAATGAACTGATTATGTGTGAATAATGTGGTTGTGTATTTGTGTGTGTGAACTGAATGTTTTTTAAAAATGTCGTATTTGAGGAGCGAGATGTGTCGTATTTTATTTATTTATTTTTTTTTTATTTTATTTTATTTTTTATATCTTTTATATTTTTATTGTTTTTGCACTGTGTGTGACACTTTATATTTATTCTTATTCTTTTAAATTTCTATTTTAAATTTCTATTCTGTGGTCGTGGGATCTGTGAACAAAGAGAATTTCCCCTCGGGGATCAATAAAAGTGATTCTGATTCTGATTTGGTGCATGTATCATATATTTCCACGTCTTTCATCTGCACCAAACTGTTCTTACATAACCTCAGTCTGTCCAGGGACGACACGTGGAAACTAGTATCTTTTCTATAACTTGGCACCAAACGTCTTTCCTGTTTTTTAAGGTTAATGTTGTGTTCCTGTCCAAATAAAACCAGACCAGACCATTAGCTTCACCGTGACTCCGCCCTGGTCTGTGAAAGTCGTGAGAAACGCTTTAAAACTCGGTGGATAATAACTAGATCTCACTGTTAGCGTCACTACTTCCTGTTTAATTCAAAGTTATGCTAAAGTTATTAAACATGTAAAGATCAGGCTGCGACAGGGAGCTGCGGGCGGATGTTAAAACATGTTAAACACTAAACTCGTGCATCGTTTTCAGTTTCACTCCTCACAAATCCAAATCAACACACTAATAAAACACGAAACCCCCCGAAACACGAGCTGGCTGTGATCACAATCAGAGATCCAGCGTTCTCCCCTTAACCCAGCGGCGGGTTAATGGCTTGTTACTGTGAAGACTTGTAAAACGAAACAACAAAATGGCCGACAGTAATTCTTCGTTTCTCTGGGAGGCGAGGGTCGCACAGGTCTGCAGCTAACAAGCTCCTCCGAGACGGACTGTTGGAGAGGCCACACTCAGAACGCTCACGATTTTACGCTGGAAACAGGTCCCTCCCTCGCCTCAAACCAGCCGAGAGCTTCAACAACAAACTCAGCCGTCGTTTTTTCCTCAAACTGCATTAAAGCGCTCGTATTACACTGTTTTCTGATGTATTTTATCATGGTTTCCTGCTCAAAAACAGACCTGGACTTGTGTTTTTTGTTTCATTCTCACGTTTAACTCACAAACTCTGCACTTTTAAGCTCAACTCTTCTTTCAAAACACTCATTTAACTCTTACAGCTTGTGTTTATCTGTTTAATCACATCGGTTTGAGTTTTATTGCTGCAAAACGCCTTGAAATCTGACTGGAGGCTCGCCTCTCCACAGACCTGACCTGTAACTTCGCCCGAGTCAAAGTCATGACCTAATGTCGTTTCCTCGTCTCAAACAGACCTGGAGTTATGGTTTTTTGTTTCATTCTCACATGTTTAACACACAAACTCTGCAGATTTAGGCTGAGTTTTTCACTCAAAACACTCTGTTCCACCTCGTGATGTCATCATGTGGTGATACAGGAAGTGCTCCACTGTGTTCTTAAACTCCACACACCTTCAGTTGAATTATTTTGATCATTTCAGCTCCTGGAGTTAACACTTATCTCGACTGAACTGAAGGTAAAAGGAGCTGCTAACGTGAAAACTACCACTTGATGACATCACAAGGTGGACTGGAGCGTTTGTAGCTGTGGAGATGTTACAGACTGATAATTAATAAAGACATGTGTGAGTAAAGAGGGCGTGGTGCTGCCAGAAGTGCTGAAAATGATTTGGATTTCATGCAAAAACGACGACGCTCACAGAGAAGAACAAAAAAAAAGGCTCGTCATGAATTAAAAAAACAGATTTAACTGAGAAGAAAAAACAGCTTTTTATGCACAAATAATCAGACTGAGGAAATACTGACAGAGGAGTAACACACGTCTACGGGGTGTTAAACTACCGCACATCTCAGCAGGTTTGTGAAGTTGTAGTGTATTGTTTTGTGCCACACTTTAGTATTTTTACAGGACGTTGCCTTAAAGGACCATGGGTAACGCTGGTGGGCGGAGCTTTGGACAGGACTGTACTGATAACCTAAGAAAAGTTTGAATAGTGACCAAGAGACGTCTCTAAATTACCAAAAATGCACCGATGAGAAATATAAAACCACTTCAGGCCTTTGTGATGAAGAAACAACGTCAGAACATGGTAGAAAAGTCAGATTTGAGGACCACATCCCTGTTGGGTCAAATACTGTAAAGTACTGAAGTAGTTTTAAATGTGCAGTACAAATAAACTGGAGCTGAGCTGAATACTGCACGGGTCAAAGTCCTTATACATCATATATTACGCAGTACTATTTGGTGCATTGCAGTTCCCCACTGTTCAAATTAACTGAGTATGTTTTGCAAGTACAGCCCAGCACGATGTCCCCGTCCTGTTTGGTTAATTAAATACTGCATTTATTACTTAACAAATTCAGAGTCACCTCCAGTCTGTCTAAAACCTTCAAATCAAACTGAATCTAGAGGTAATAATGGACTCAGACTTGAACTTTAACAGTCACATCAAATCAAGAACATCTGCAGCTTTTTACATCTAAAAACACGTCAAAAATCAAAGGTAAACTGTCAAAACCAGAGTCAGAGACTAAACCAGGACTAAACCAGGACTAAACCAGGACTAAACCAGGACTAAACCAGGACTGAACCAGGACTGAACCAGGACTAAACCGGGACTAAACCGGGTCTAAACCGGGACTAAACCGGGACTAAACCGGGACTAAACCGGGACTAAACCGGGACTAAACCAGGTCTAAACCAGGACTAAACCAGGCCTGAACATGTTGAATGATTGTTTCAGTTTTCTAAAGTTAAAACCTGGAACATTCTTCCTGAAGATGTGAGACTCGACTTTGCCGAGTTTAGATCCAGACTCTGTTCTGTTCTGTTGAGACTGAAGAGTTTGATTCTGTCTCTTCTGTTTTATTTTTCATTTTCTGATGATTCTTTGTTTCTTTTTGTCCTGATTTCTTGTATCGTGTTCGTCTTATTCTGTAAAGTTCTTTGTGCACAAATTGTTCTGTACAAATAAACTTGTTTAATTCTCACAGAATCTGACATTTTCAGCTCAGGCGTTTTTATTTTTATCTGAGTCGCTCGATGCTCCGGTGACATTTGTCGTCCTGCGTCACGTCTCTGTTCAAACACGAGGCTCCTGCAGGTTCAGCCTCACGCCGCAAAACCACAGGGTCTCAGGTTCATACTCTGTCTATGTGCACTTGGGCAAGACACCTTCTGTACTGTCTGTGTGAGGTGTTACGTGGGACTTTAAATCAGAGGTGACATTGTGCTCTTGAGCCAATCCTCGGAGTCTGTTTATGATCATAGTAATACTGAAATACATTTGATTCGTTTTTAATTGAAGTAAAGTTTAAATTGTAATATATTTTCTCCTTATTACTCAGCTCTAGTGCAGCTGGTACGAGCTGAACACAGAGATGTCTCCTCAGGTTGATGGTTCAATCACCGCTGCAGCTCACACAGGAGAGATACGGACACAAATATGCTGATCATTTATTACATAATCTGGTTATTTTTAATAGTTTTAACCACAGATGATAAACTCAAGGTTCTACAGGCGACAGTGGCTCAGTTGGTTGAGTGTTTGTCCACTGATCTGAAGGTTGGCAGTTCCAATCCCGCCGTCGTATCTGTAAAACCTTTGATTCATGTCTCACCCCCAGTAACGCCGTTTTACATTAAATTATACCAACCACACAGTTATAACTTTGTACTGGATTGAAAAAAGTTCAGGACCAAATGTTCTTATTCCAAATGTTTGTCTGGAATAATCATGAAGAACAAAACTATTTCAAATGTGACAAAAAAAAGCAGAAACACTTGGAACCAAAAATGGAATAAAAACAAAGATCTATAACTCCCATATCTCAAAAAGTCTAGAGTGATCCTCACCCCAGATCACGTGGGAATGTAAAAAAGTATGTTCCAACCACGGCCCGGGGGCCAAATGTGGCCCTCAGACCAAGTTTTATTGGTCCTCAGACCTTCAGTTGAACTGGCCCAATAGATAATAATCAGTAGTTTTTACGATAACTTTGAGTAATTCTACCAATAAAACCTAAATAACACCACACTGCTCTGTCCCACAGACTAATATTAATATTTAAAGTATAAAGTCAAAACTATGTTAAATGCGTCTGAATTCTCCACTGTATTGACACTGTCTGTGGCTCTTCATGTCGAATATCCATCCATCCATGTTCTTCCTCTTATCCGGGGCCGGGTTGTGGGGGCATCAGTCTAAGCAGAGACTCTCAGACTTCCCTCACCCCAGACATGTCCTCCAGCTACTCTGGTGGGACCCCAAGGTGTTCCCAGGCCAGAGAGACATAGTCCCTCCAGTGTGTCCTGGGTCTTCCCCGGGGCCTCCTCCTGGTGGGACATGCCCAGAACACCTCCCTATGGAGGCATCCAGGAGGCATCCTGAGCAGATGAGCCTCCTCAGCTGCTCCTCTCGACCTGAAGGAGCAGCGGCTCTACTCTGAGCTCCGCCCCTGTCACTGAGCTCCTCACCCTGTCTCTAAGGGAGCGCCCAGCTTCTTCACAACAGAAGATACAGCGACATCACTGCAGACACTGATCCACCTGTCAATCACACGCTCCATCCTCCCCTCACTCTGAACAAGACCCAGAGATACTTGAACTCCTCCACATGAGGCACGAATATTTTTCAAGATATGGCCCTCGGAGAAAAGAGTTTGGGCGTCTCTGGTCTAGAACATTGTCACCATCTTCGTGGGGTCAAAATCAGTATCGAGCATCAAGACTTTTCCTTTTGAAATGAGGTTTGACATTTTAGTGTGAACGTCCCAGCTCCAGTCAGAGTAGAAATAAAAGTGTCTGCACCTCATTTTAGTCTTTGTCCACCGACCTGAAGGTTAGTGTTTCAAATCTCACTCTCAGCGTATCACTCCAGCTCTCACAGGTGAATATTACTGCTGTGTCCTTGGGCAAGACACTGAACCACCTTCCCCTGAATGAACGTGAGTGGATTCTTGACGTAAAGACTGAAAGGTGGAAAAACGCTGCATAAAAACTTAAACATTCACCATTTACAGCTCAGATGTTTTGTATAAGCAGCGTCTGAGGTCAAAATGAGTCAGCGGAGAACTGTCTGGATCAGAAGTGGTTGTTGTGGAGATTGTGACAGTAATAATCCATTTATGAAGCCTGGGTGAGCTATGAAATGGAAATGTTTTTTATTTTTTGTTACAACAGACACGTCCAGGCCTGAGAGACGTTAGAGAAGAAGAACTTTTAGACCACAGCAAAGCGTTTAAAATGAGCGACTTCTGTTTTTCCCTTTTTGAAAACAGAACAAACAGACACAGCACTTTTATTATCACTATGTTTATCCTCAGTTTTGTCCACGTGGGTGAGATCGGGACAAGTCACCGCCGCTGTCACGTCTCAGAGCAAACAGATTTTCAGCATCTTCAGAGACAAAAGTGACGAGAAAGGCCAAAATGTGCCGTATTTTCTGGACTACAAGCTGCTACTTTCTTCTACTTTTTAACCGCTGCGGCTTATGGTGCAGTGCAGCTTATACATTTTTTTTTCCATGGCGCTAAAAACATTTTGCCCAGCAACAGTCGACATAAAAGTGAAGTGGATGTTGCTCCTGACGTGTCTGTCGCTCTGTCAGAGACTCATTTCTTACAGAGATAAGAGACAGTGTCTGGTTTATTCCGGGGTTTAGTATAAACGAAGTGAAGTAGAAAATTTAATTTTTTTACAATGATTCTATATGTTTTGCTGCAGGTGTATTTCTCCTTTCCTCTGACTCCGCCTCTTCGTCCTGGCGCCGCTGTAATGTCCCGTAATGTTCTTTTTCCTGAGTCACTGATCCACAAACTAAAGCAGATCCATCCGCAGGTCACAGCCCTTTTTGCTCCTTGTTCAAACTTATTCTGCTGACGTCCTGATGTTATTTTCCTCCTTCTTTATGTTGTTTCACATGTAAAGTCTCTCGTGGACGTCCAGAGCGTCCACAACGCGAGTCGGAGGCGTTTGTCTCAAATACAAAGTGTCCAACGCAACTGTTTCAGAGTCACACTGCAGCATCGGATATTTGGGTAAATTTGACTGAAGCATCTGTCCTGTACAGGAGACACGACACCTCCTTTAACCAATCAGGACGCAGAACACACACCTCCTTTAGCCAATCAGGACGCAGAACACTGCACCTCCTTTAACCAATCAGGACGCAGAACACTGCACCTCCTTTAACCAATCAGGACGCAGAACACAGCACCTCCTTTAGCCAATCAGGACGCAGAACACTGCACCTCCTTTAACCAATCAGGACGCAGAACACGGCACCTCCTTTAGCCAATCAGGACGCAGAACACGCACCTCCTTTATCCAATCAGGACGCAGAACACAGCACCTCCTTTATCCAATCAGGACGCAGAACACGCACCTCCTTTAGCCAATCAGGACGCAGAACACTGCACCTCCTTTAGCCAATCAGGACGCAGAACACACACCTCCTTTAGCCAATCAGGACGCAGAACACACACCTCCTTTAGCCAATCAGGACGCAGAACACACACCTCCTTTAGCCAATCAGGACGCAGAACACACACCTCCTTTAGCCAATCAGGACGCAGAACACGCGCCTGCATACACTGTAAAAAAAAGCATGTAAAACTGCACTAGTCCCTCCAAATGAACGTTTTTGACTAATTTTTCATATTACTTCGTGGGAACCTGCGACTTAAAATCCAGTGCAGCTTGTACAAGTTTTTCTTTCTAAAATTAAAGCATGCGGCTTTTAATCAGGTGCGATCTGTGGTCTAGAAAATACGATAGTTCTGCTTTAATTTTCCTCGTACGTCATTGTCCTGTGTCAGATATGGTCCTTCTATAATTAACTTATGTAATATTGTTCAGTTCAGTCGTCTGCTCGAGTGTAGCTGCTCCTGGTGCTGACCGCCCAGAGCCACAGAGCTGCTGCTGTGTAAACACTGTCAGCGGCAGCAGGAAACACCATGACCTTTGAACCCTGACCCCGGTGCCGCTGTGACCCCGGCGGCGGTCGTCATGTCGTCTCTGTATTTGACCTTCTGTCCTCTTCACTCACGAGGAAGAGCTTATCTCAATCTGTGAACACGTCTGTGAACTATGCACCGAGAAAATGAAAAATGTGAATTATTTAACGACGTAAAACCTTAAACTTAAAGAAACAGTGTGTAACTTTGCAGAAGTGGCACGTCGCCTGTGTAATTCCACGGAAATAAGACGTTTAAACGATACTTTGGAACATTCTGCAGGGAGACAGACTGGTTTTATGTCACACTGTGGAAGGAACAAACACGCAGACCAGAAAAGAGTCAGGTCTGTGGAGAGGCAAGCCGCTCACAGTAAAGATGCATGTTGTTTCATCCATGAAATACCACCGAGGTGAAAAATGCTTCTATTTCTTTAGTCTATTCTACTCTCTTTATATATTTTGGGCTAAAAGTATGATTTTTAAACACGGACCATCCCTCAATAAGAAGTAAGAAAGTTGTTTGTAAAAAGTTGTTTACTAAATGTTAAAACTAAACCACAGACTGTTTATATAAATGTACAGAGCTAACCTGCCGCTGCCGCGTTCCAAACAGGAAGTGATCGTGTGCACTTCCTGCTCCATCGACTCTGGCTCCAATTCACTTTCTGTAAAAACTGTGTTTCTCTCTGTCTCTGCTGTTGTCAGACTCATTTTGGTCTTAAATGTTTCTTATTAACCCTCTACATGATCCTGGGCTCTTTTTGTTAGTTATTTTGAGTAGTTGTTTTTTTTGAGCTTATTAATAATTTTTTTTTGTTTATTTTCTTAATTTTTTGAGTTATTTTGAGTTTATTTTGTTAATATTTTTTAGTTATATAGATTTTTATTTTTTAGTTATATATATATATTTTTTTTTTTTTAAGTTATTTTTAGGGTTTTTTTTGTTATTTTGAGTTGTTTTTTTTTAAAGTTATTTTGAGTTAATTAATTAATGTTTTTGTTTATTTTCTTAATTTTTTGAGTTATTTTGAGTTTATTTTATGTTATTTTTTTGTTTTTTGAGGGTTTTTGAAAGTTATTTTGAGTTTTCTTTTTTTGAGTTATATTTTAGGTTTTAGTTATTTTGAGTTGATTTATGTATTTTTGTTATCTTGAGTTTATTTATATATTTTTATTATATTGAGTTTATTTAAATTTTTTTTTAGTTTTTTTTTTAGTTATTTTGAGTTGCTGTTTTTTAAGTTATTTTGAGTTAATTATAAAAAATGTTTTGTTTATTTTCTTCCTTTTTTGAGTTATTTTGAGGTTTTTTTTTGTTATTTTGAATTTATTTATTTATTTTTGTTATATCAAGTTTATTTTTTAATTTTTTTTGAGTTATTTTGAGGTTGTTGTTTTTTTTTCAGTTATTTTAATTTTTTTTAAATTTATTTTTACTTATTTTGAGTTTTTTGTTGTTTTAATATAAATATATATATAAATCTGTGCACTAAACACGTGTCTCTGCCCTGGGTCTGTACAGCGCCTCACTCATTATAACGAGATCCCTGTTTCCTCAGCTCATTTATAAACATTAAAACTCCTTCCACTTTGTGCAATTTACAGACTCTCAAAGCTCGTTTTAATTAACTACAGCGCTGCACTTTTACAGCTGACCTCACCCCGGCCTGAGACGCCGTTAAGATCCGGTGAGGAACAACAGTCTGACTCAAACTCTGAAAGAAAAAAACAAGACGATCAAAAACATCATTTTAAAAAATCCAAAAAGGTGAAAAACAAACAACTAAAAGCAGCGATTCAAACTAAAACAAATAACCAATAACTGCAAATAAAACATAGACCATCATGAGATCAACAACTGAAATGTTCCACAGTGCGTCTTTACTGTCGTTTAAGCAGAGGGACCGAGCTCACAGTGAGAAAGTGTTTTTTTAAGTCTAGAACTGAATAAATAAAAGATGGACGGGTTTATTGCCCCAGTCTGTCAGTAAAATCTCCAGAGAAACAACAAACGGAAAAGTTATAAAATAAAAAAATAACTTGAAAGTGTCAAAATTAAACCAGTCGCCCGATGTTCTTGTTTCAGAAATGTGCTTAAAAAAATAAATAATCATCGAGCGTCTTTCAATTCAAACCAAAAAGATGATTTTTTCACAGAAGCTCAAACAAAAACCTGAGCGACACTGAAATATGGTCCATGTTCCACCTTCAAGTCGCTCAAAGCTCTTCACGTCCAGGAAACACTCGTCCATTTGTACAAAAGTGCACACAGACACTGAGGGCCAGGGGGCTGAAGTGTTTTGCCCAAGGACACAACAGCAGCAGTCATCTGTAGGAGCTGGAATCGCACCGTCAACCTTAGAGTCAATGGATCTGACGCTCGACCAATGAATCGAACCATTAACCTTCAGGTCAGAGGAAAAACACTCGAGAAACGGACCTACTGCCCCAAATATTTGTGTTTTTCCTTGATCCTGTTTGATTTTGTTGTGAAAAGTGTAAAGTCTGGTCATGTACGAGTCCCTCTGATCAGATCTTAGTCTGGTCATGCACGAGTCCCTCTGATCAGATCTTAGTCTGGTCATGTACGAGTCCCTCTGATCAGATCTTAGTCTGGTCATGTTCGAGTCCCTCTGATCAGATCTTAGTCTGGTCATGTTCGAGTCCCTCTGATCAGATCTTAGTCTGGTCATGTTCGAGTCCCTTTATTTTTCCTTAAATAATTTGAAGTAAAGCAGGGTCCACAACAGTCTAGACGGGTCCTTAGTGGCATTAACGTCTTATGAGCTCAGACACAAAGAATGTCACAATCACGTTTTACTTTAAAGTCCCGGGACCTGGCGTCCTCGTATAAGCACCACACAGTTTGGGTTGTCGCGGCCACAATAAAAATAATTAGAAGAAGAAGAAGAGCATACAAAAACATTTATTTTAATTTATATATTTTATGTATTTTATTTATTTATTTATTATTATTGTTATTATTATTATTGTTATTATTATTATATATTATATTATTGTTATTGTTATTTATTGTTGTTGTTGTTGTTGTTATTGTTATTTTTATTTATTTATTTTATATGATTATTTATTTTCTTTTTTATTATTGTTGTTATTATTATTATTATCATTTTATTTTTTTATATTATAATTTATTTTTATTTATTTTAATTTTATCATGTATTTATTTTATTATTTATTTATTTATTTATTATTTTATTATTATTTATTATTATTTCTATAAAGTCACATGTCTCCTGCTCCTCTCTGCAGATCTTCACATGACACATTAAATACAGAACTGCATCACGAACAACCAGAGCCACAAGCAGGGGTGACTGTGAGGTTCCTGTGAGAAAAAAACTACTTTTGGTCAAAATGTTCTGTCATTCAAAGGTTGTGCACAGTGGAACAGTCTTCCTACTTTTGTAAGAGAGGCCCCCACTTTTACTACATTTAAAAGGTATTTAAAGGAGTGGCTTAGATCAACACAAACATGTGAACACAATCCCTAAGTACTCAGTTTTAACATTACATAAAATACTCGACCGATAGGACTTATATAATACACATAGCACTTTAGGTTATGTGCAATACACATAGCACTTTAGGACTTGTGCAATATTCACAGCACTGTAAAACTCGTGCAATACTCACTGCACTTTAGTACTTATGCAATACACATGGCACTTTAGTACTTATGCAATACACTTAGCACTTTAGAGCCCGTGCAATACGCATAGCACTTTAGTACTTATGCAATACACTTAGCACTTTAGAACTTGTGCAATACGCATAGCACTTTAGTACCTATGCAATACACTTAGCACTTTAGAGCCCGTGCAATACGCATAGCACTTTAGTACTTATGCAATACACTTAGCACTTTAGAACTCGTGCAATACACACAGCACTTTTAAAGTAGTAGTAACCTCCTGAGTTTGTTTTGACTTGGCTTCTGTCCTGCCCTGTTTGTATTTGTATTAGACTGTTTTTTTGTATTTTAAAGTGTGACCATCAACCTGTCCAGGGACAACAGATGGAAATTAGCCTGTGGCTAAAATCTGGCATATTTCATATGTATCTTATGTTCATCAATATGCACTGTCCCTTTTCTAAATAAATAAATAAATAATAAATTTTTCCAAGAGAGAGGAACTGTTTTTACCCAGGTCAAATGTTGCTGTTTCAGGCTCTTCATAAATAGTTTTTGTAAATCATGATTCAAATGTTTCATCAAAATGATTCAAACGTAGATGGAGTGTCCTCATATGTGGAAACTACATGATGTAAAAAGAGAATTCCTGTTTTTTGGGCCGATTGGGACGTGACGAGTGTAAAAAACAAAAGAGAAATGAATAAAGAAGAGTCTAAAGAAACACACACAAAAAAACACACAAAATGAATGAAATACTGCGGCGAGTGTCGTCTTAAATGTTCATATTAACTCGCTCTACATGATCCTGAGGTTTTTACTTCACTATTTTATGCGTAAATTAAGATATGAACATAAATAACGGACAAATCAGGTCACTGAGGTCAAGGTTTGACTGAGAGAGCTCCCTGCTCAACCAGACGGACGGGAAGGGGCGTTACCCTCAACAAACTGGCTCCTGATTGGCTCTCTGGTTGCTATGATACTTTCAAATCCAACTACTGTCTCTGAAGAATCCTCGTGACATTCAGAACAAAATAAATACCTGCTTTTACCTCAGATACGACACGTCCATTCTGCAGAAACGTGTTTTTTTTACCTTTTTACTTGTAAAGCTCCATTTTTGTTTGGACAAAGCTGAACATCTGTCTCTGTGATTGGTTAATCCGCCTGTCCGTCACACCCGTCGGAGATCGGGGACAGGAAATAGCTCCAGATCCACTCGTCTTTGTCACATTAGGTCTGTAAAAGGCGTGTGCTTTTGTCTGGACAGGCAGACTCTCCTCTCCATCATCCTGACATTTCCATCACAATCCTCCTCAAAGATCATCTCCACACGGCCTCCTCAGCCTCTCCACTTCCTCCTCTTTATTACCAACGTCTAAATGCATTTTTAGGACTCACTTGTCACTCAAAGCACCGTCAAAACAGCAGCAGGGAGCGAAGCACATTTAAATTCAGTGTTAAAGCAGCCATATTACTGCTGTTAACTTTAAAACGACCACTTGATGACATCACGAGGTGGAACAGAGGTATGATTTTGATGAGGTAACAGCATCAGAACATCACTAGAGTCAGTTTCGCGTCATGTAGGACCTTTAAGAAGCGTCTTAAAGAGAATCAGTTGTCTGTAGGAATGATGTACATTGCTGATGAGGTGCGCCCTCTGCTGGTGGGTCGTTGGAAGTTTGTTTTTTTACCTTTTTTTAAATGTTCCATGGACGATTTTATGAAATACCTGCACACTGTTTATCTGAATGAGTTTGTCACTAAATCTGTTCTGTTCAATATGTTTATTGTGCAATGTCTCTGTCAAATAAATAAAATAAACACCTCTAAAACCCTGGCTCCTGATTGGCTCTTTGGTCGTGCTGTTGCAGATTTGCCGCTGTAACTGTCGCCTCGAGCGGCTTCATTTCGCTGAATGTCGTGACGTCACACTGTCCACGTCTTTATACAGACGACGCTAAAACTCAGACGTCTGGTTTGGAGAAAGTGCCACTGCCCGAGGTGGAGCGAGTGTTTTTTATGAGGCCAGAGCTGACGTCAGGTGAGAACGTAACACCATGAGGAGGATCAGTTTAAAATAACAGATAATTAATGTGTGAATAGTTATAATCATTTGCTTTAAAAAAAAAAAAAAAAATGGACAAAGTTGACATATTTTTGGGATTTATTGATTTTTTTCGATTTTTTTTTAGCGTCAGTTTTTAACTAACATATAATTAATGTGTGAATAATTCTAATAATTTGCTTTCGATAAAAAAAAACAACAAAAAAAACAACAATTGTGGGAAAAGCTAACTTTTTTTTTTTTTTTTTGTTTAAATTTTTTTTTTTTTTCATTTTGTTCAAATAAATAAAAATTCAGACTGTTATTGATTAAAGAAAACCTGGTTCAGTTCAGTCGACTAAAAAGGGGCGGGGCACAATGTACCTGCCTGAGCTGCACCGACAAACAAAACAAAAACGACTAATTATTCAGAGAAAAGTCCTCGCTCACGTCTCCTTCTGATCAAAATAAAATCATCGGGCGACAAATACAAATTTTTATCGACTAAAACGCCGTCGACGGATTAATCGAGCAAACGTCTGAAGGACAAGACATTTGGTGAAGATCTTGCCGTTGACCTCAGCGGGTGGAGCAGACCTCAGAGGTGGATTAGACCTCAGCGGGTGGAGCAGACCTCAGAGGTGGATTAGACCTCAGCAGGGGGAGCAGACCTCAGAGGTGGATTAGACCTCAGCAGGGGGGAGAGCAGACCTCAGAGGTGGAGCGTGCAGACCTCAGCGGGGAGAGCAGACCTCAGAGGTGGAGCAGACCTCAGCGGGTGGAGCGTGCAGACCTCAGCGGGTGGAGGAGAGTTCACGGGGCAGCTCCTCGGTGGCCGGCTCCTCTTAAAGCCTCCGTCTTATCGGAGCGAGACTAAAGGCTCAGCCTCTGGAGTCTGAGCCACAGACTGAAGTTTTCTGTGGATAAGAAGCTGAGGCGGAGAAGGTCAAACGACACCTCCACCTGGAACTAAAGCTCCGCCGCCGTACGAGCCGAGGAAACACAGCGACACGGAGAGAAAAGGAGGAAAGTTTAGAGAAATGGATTTGGGTGGAGCTGTCCTCGAGAAAATGTATTTGATGTTGAGAGAATCAGTCAGTTTTAGATGTTTTTTTGTTGTAGATGTGAAAATAAATCATTATAAGAGGCGACAGTGGCTCAGCTGGAAGTCAGAGTGTTTGTCCACGGATCTGAAGGTTGGAGGTTTGAATCCCTCAGATGAATCGTCGTCGTGTCGCCCAAAACGTTAATGTATAAATGTGTGTGTGGATATGTGAATGTTTCCTCCATGTAACGAGCTTTGAGAGTCTTAAAGGGCCAGTGATGTATAAAAATGTGTCATAAGATTCTTTTTTTTAATTATTCTTTTTTTTTTTTTGCATTTTAACATTTTACAGCCCTCCCACCTCTCACCCCAGGGCACTGGAACAGAAGTATTTATACACACATACATCCCCATATATACATCATATATACTTGTAAATGTATGAATTAAAAAAAAAAAAAAAAAAAAGTGATAATACTAATGGAAAGCAATAATATGGACACAGAAGTTGACCAGAAAACACAACACAAACCACACAGAGTATTCAAAAAAATAAAAATAAATAAATGAAATACTACTAATAATACTAATAATAATACTAATAATAATAATAATAATAATAATAATAATAATAATAATAATAATAATAATAATAATAATAAATAAATAAATAAATAAATAAATAAATAAATAAATAAATAAATAACAGTAGTAAAAATAAAAAAATAAATAAAAAAGAATAAATGATTTGTATCTTTCCTGTGGCTCTCTGCTGGTCATCACTGATACTCTTTAAAAGAAAGTCACGCTCCAGACCCGATGTTACTTATGCTTCTTCTTCCATTATAAACTTCTGTTATAGTAGTTTTCATTATAATTAACTATTATCAGTTTATATTGTCTATATAGTAATAACTGTTATAATCTTCACAATCATAACTTTATTTTTACTTTGATTTCTGGTCTGGAGTTTGACTCATCATAAGATTTGAAAGAATTCTAGATAAATAATTAAAGGGTTTCAGACTGTTGATTGTCTCTGAAACGTTGTGCACCTGGTACAGATGAATTATGGACGACACTTTCTAGAAAATAATCAGAGGAAATAATCAGTGTCCATCAATGTATCAGATGTAAAAGAAATTAATAATAAAATGTATAATGATTGGATTTTTACATCACATTTTTGTAAAGTCAAAATTCATCAAAATCCTGCGATGTAGCGAGTAATTTATGACTATTTTTATGTCTGATTTTCTATATTTATTTATTTATTATTGAAATTTTGAGCACCAAACCATCACATATGATTTTATTGGAATCTGTGATATTATTTCTGTCTCTGTAAGTGAAACGAAGGAGCTCACTGGTCATAAAACTTGTCTTTTTTCAATGACTCTGACACATTTCTCTATTAAACCTGGAGGAAAGTCAGAGGGACAGAAGCTTTGTGCTAATAACAGTGAATCAAGAGTGAGACAGCAGCGTTTCTCTGCTGAAAACTTTGTAAAACAGCTCACACAGAATCAAAAAAAAACATTTCATCGTAGCAAAATGCAGTTTGTCACTCAAAACTGATCAATTATCTCCCAAAAACAAGTTTCAGCATCAAAACTCAGACTCCTCATGGAATCTGGGGCTGGAAAAGCTGCGTTTTTTGACTAAACCTGTGTGTAAAATATATTTTAAAAAGAAATGCATGTAAATTAGATAAAAAACAGGCCGTTCTCTGCTGTTCTGTGGGTTTCCTCTGCGACCTACAGAACAAACCGCTCTGATGTTCGATAGTGGAGGTGTGTAGGTGTCTCTTTTTCTTTATTGTAGCCTCTGGTCAGTGAATTTGTGCACGTGACACAGGGGAGCGTGTTCTCAGGAAGTACAGAGCGCCGTGCCAACCCCAACTAACCTTCAAACAAATCCCCTCTGCGACCAACTCCGAGCCAAAAGCAGAGCCAGCGGGCAAACTAAATAAAGTGGCATTTTAATTAAGAAGAGCACGGGCAGAACGCAAACACCTGCAGATGACATTTGAGAAGGAGGAGAGGGCGGCTGGAGTCAATAAAAGAGCACAGGCAAAGAGGAGACACTTCTGATCTGCAAATCTGGATAAATAGACAGTGGTGGTTTGTGCAAATATGAAGAGGATGGTGAAATGAAAATAGTTTGAGAGGAAAATATTAGTTTGAACAGGGACGTTACTAAGACACAGCCGAGCAAAAGCCACATTATTATTATTATTATTATTATTATTATTATTATTATTATTATTATTATTCTTTTTTATTGCAATGTTTCATATACTGTATTTTCCGGACCACAGAGCGCACCTGATTAAAGCCACATGCTTTAATTTTAGAAAGAAAAACTTGTTACAAGCCGCATCGGATTTTAAGCTGCAGGTTCCCACGAAGTAATATGAAAAATTAGCTCAAAAACGTTCATTTGGAGGGACTAGTGCAGTTTTGTATGCTTTTTTTTTTTACAGTGTATGAAGGCTCGTGTTCTGCGTCCTGATTGGCTAAAGGACGTGCCGTGTTCTTCATCCTAATTGGCTAAAAAGTAGCGGCTTGTAGTCCAGAAAAACCTGAATTACCTCCCACCATCACGTCTTCTGAAGAGGAAGCAGAGGTGTGTTTAAAATTACAGGAGAGTCACACTCCTCAGCCTCCACGGTGAGGTCTACTCCAGGGAGCAGTGAGGTTCTTGTTCCAGATGCAGAAAACTGGATCAGCTCTAAACTCTCCACCGGGTCCTCGAGGCTCATGGGAGATTCCTCGTCTCTGCTGTTTGCACATGATGTTTGTCCTGATGCTTCATCATGAAACGGTTTGTAGTCGAGTTTGAAGCGACTGGGACGAGAATCAGCTCCTCCAAATCTGAGTCATGGTTCTCGACTGGAAAAAGTTGGCGCCCTCTTCAGGTGGGTGGAGAGTCTTCATGAGTGAGGGGAGGATGGAGCGTGAGATCGACAGTTGGATCAGTGTCTGCAGTGATGTCGCTGTATCTTCTGTCGTGGAGAAGAAGGAGTCGAAGACAAAACTCTGGATTTACCTCAGTCTGTGATCTGCCCTGATCTGTCGTCATGACTCTGGGAAATGACCCAAAGGACGAGACAAGTGGCTGAAATGAGTTTGATGGAGATTTAAATAACCTCATTGGATTATTAAAAACTAGTAAAAATGGAGAAATTAAAGGGAGTTTGTCTTTGTCCTTGTAGTTTAGTTTAAGGAACCGTTTCCAAGATTTTGATTTTAAATTCCATGAGGTAAACATGGTAACAAACAATTTATAGTTTTCACTGATAACAGTTATAATGCTGATTTATTTTTAAATAAAAAAAAACAAAAAACAAAACCATGACCAGGTTGTTTACGCTGTAGTTTGGTTCTTTGTTTCAAGAGGATCAGAAGCAGAATGAGCCTCACGTGAGTCTCTCATTTGTGTTGCCAGTTTCAAAGCTGAAATCCAGTTGTTTTAAACCTAAAAAGCCTCTGTCTGATCTGACTCGTCACGACCTAAACCCTCATGAGTCAGTGCTAGTGCAGCCTCTGCAGCTCAGTGCAACACCTTTTCAAAACAGTCCGAGCACAGATCTGTAAGTCCACTAAATGTCTTTCTAATTTCATAAATCCAAACGAAAATTCAGTCAAAAATGTGTTAAAATATTCAATCCGTCTCATCTGCTGCTCTGCTCCAGACTCGGAGAAACGTTTCCATTTACATCATTATTTATAATTTGGGGACTATAAAGTTTATCTTACCACAAACATTTCGTCACAAATCAAAGCTTCAGGGAGAAGAATCTGATTCTGTCTTAACCTTTAAACCTGTTCTGTTTCTTCTGCGTCGCCTCTGACTCTGACATCACCACGGAAACACGCCACGATCACCAAACAAATGTCCTCACAATGTCGTCTTTGACTCATTTACAAATCTTAAGTCAACATGACTCAAATTTTCCAGCCACATATTTAATTTGTTGGTTTCTTCCTCACGCCGAGGCACATTTCTTGTAATCACACGGCAATTTGAAACAATCCCGCCACTGTTAGCTTTCATTACCGAGCAAATATGTTCAGTAAATTGTTTAGGAAATGATTTGTAGTCGTTTTCCATTTGCAGTTTTTTTCAGCGCTGGGGGTGTGCGTGACTTTGTGTTCGGAGAATTAGCCGGTGGTTTGCAGAAGGCTTAATGCTCTTAGCGGCGTTTGTTTTGATGCATGACGGAGCAGAGGAAGAGGAGCGAGGTCAGAAGATCGACACTGAAGACCTGCCGCGGAAAAGCAGGAAATGAAGGATTTTAATCACAAATCAAGTACTTCTGTTTGTACTTAAAAACAATACAAACTTGCCAATGGTAAATTACTTCATTTGACAAAACCTCTGCAATTAAAATCAATATGTTTTAGTTTATTTCACGTCATATTGTGGAAAAACAGGCAAAGAAACCACCCCCTCGTCCTCCTCTTCGTCCAATCAGAGCCCAGGCTGCACATCTTAAACCCCTCGTCCCCAGCACCACCTCGACGTCCCCTCATCTCTCTGTCCTCAGCCTCACCTCCACCACCTCCAGCGTCCAGTCCCCGGGAGGAACACGGCTCCTACACGTCATCGAAGAGGCCACGCCCACAAATGAAGCCGACAAATACTGTTCTTTGTGTCTCTGTCTACAGGGCGGCCCAAAAGTCACTGACACTTTTAAATCTTCAGTAGCTCCTTTAATTCTTAAGTTAAACTCACCAAATTTTAGCAGTAGATAAACTGAACCTTCCCAGATTTTTGTCAGTATAAACGGTTATAATTGTTCACTTACACTTGAACTTATCACGACTTAAACTAGAGGAAGTAAAAATGACCTAATCTGTCTCTTATTTGATCCTGATATAACGTTTGAAGTGGTTTATTGTCTGAGGTTTATTCACAAACACCTTTTCTTTAAGATAGACCCACAGGAAGAAATCAGGACGAGTCAGGTCTGTGGAGATCACATACTGCCCCCTGTCTGTGAAAAACACTTATTATTCCTTTAATGGCATTTACTCTTGGGGCATCTCTGGTATTAAAATGTGGACGGTAACACCGCTGGGTTTGTGAATTTGACCCATGTGACTCAAAGTCCCACTGTACAATGAGGGTTCGTTCCTCGGTGCTGGATTTGCTCAGATTAATGTGGGAAGAGTCGTTCTAAATGCTCTGAAAAAATAAAAGACAAATATGTAGAAACAAAAGAGCTATGAATTTTTTTAAACTGTCAGTGACTTTTGGGCCGCCCCTTCAAAACCAAAAACATAAACTCTCTCGGCTTTTACTGTGGATCAGACCTGGACGACTGAGGTATCACACAGACTATCACAACTCTTTTAAAAGGTTACACAGTCTGGCTTTAAATAAGAGAGTCAAGTAATATTATCCTAAACCAGAATATAGAGCGACTCCTTTAAAACTCAGCTCTACATCCTGTAAATTTCTACTTTTTCCTCACATTTTGTCTTCATCTGACTCATGTAAAATTATAATAAATATTTAACAAAGGGACTTTCCCACTAAATTACGCCATAATTAGAAGCAGAGTGACAGTGGTGCTCTGCTCTGTGAGGTGTATCCTGCACAGACGTCCCGGTTGTACGATAGTTCACAGACTGATTCATTACATCTTCATAAAGTCATATATTCGCCGTCGTCTCTGGGCTGTTGTGATCTCACAGGTGAGAACAGCAATAATCTAAAATGAAACCAGAAATAAAGTGTGAGGAGATCGTCCGAGGCGTTTACCGTCGTGTGTCGTGATCCTCTTTATAAAGCGACACAACCTCAAATCTCTGCTTATTAAACTTTTATTTATCAGGTTTGTCTGTTCAGATGCTCTTCCTGACGACCAAGCAGTGTAAACGGACAGGTGTCTTGCTCAGGAGCACAATAGCAGTACAGAGTGAGATTAAAAGTCGTTACCTTTAGGTTAGATGGTGACAGCTTAACCCACTACGCCCCAGTCCATTTTCTCATGACTGTGTTTAAAGCTGCATCATGTAACGTTTCTGGTGGCGTCTGTGCTTCTCGCTCGTCTGCGTTGAGATGTTACTGCTCTGCCAAGAATGTTCCACAGTATTGCATTAAACGTATCTCCTGCCATGGGGAGTGGTGAGTGGAGAACCAAAGAACAAGCCTGGCTCCAGGAGAAAGATCACGGACGAATCAAAGAAGAGGGTGGAGCGTGAGGTCCTGAAAAAGATGGAGGAGCTCTCTGAGGAAACATCTGAGCAGGAGAAAGATCACAGACGAATCAAAGAAGAGTGTGGAGCGTGAGGTTCTGAAAAAGATGGAGGAGCTCTCTGAGGAAACATCTGAGCAGGAGAAAGATCACAGACAAATCAAAGAAGAGGGTGGAGCGTGAGGCCCTGAAGAAGATGGAGGAGCTCTCTGAGGAAACATCTGAGCAGGAGAAAGATCACGGACGAATCAAAGAAGAGGGTGGAGCGTGAGGTTTTGAAAAAGATGGAGGAGCTCTCTGAGGAAACATCTGAGCAGGAGAAAGATCATGGACGAATCAAAGAAGAGGGTCGAGAGTGAGGCCCTGAAGAAGATGGAGGAGCTCTCTGAGGAAACATCTGGGCAGGAGAAAGTCTGGCAGCGTGAGAACAAAAGGAGTGAGACACAAACTCCAGGTGGTGCAGGAGTTGTTGTTCATGAAGGTTCTCAGAGTAGCAGCCAGACAGAACCAGGACTTGTTACTGAACATACAAGTGTTTTTAGATGATCCTCCTAAAGACAAACTGGAGAAGCTTCAGGAGACTCAAAGCAAAGTGTCTCCTACTGAAACTGTCCACACACAGAGGAGACGTCCTCCAGTGAGACGCTCCCAACAGCCACCCAGCTCGTTTCAAAAGACCAAGAGCACGGTCGTCTCAAATGAAAGAGAAACAACAGCAGAGAGGAAAGAACCACAACCTCTGATGGAACAGACCAGCAGACACGAGCCACGCCCCGACTGAAGACAAGAAGAAGAGACGTCCAGAGTGACTCACGTCCAGAACAAACATCCTGAAGAGTTTTTACACGAGAAGTGTCCACCCACTCAGAGCAACAAGAGGAAGAGGAGGAAACATCAGACCTGCAGCTCTGGGACCAGCACAAACCATCTACCTCCATCACTGCTGTTCAGAGCTTTATGTCAATGAGAAATGAGGCAAAAAACACCGGTGTGATTATTTAATCTCCTGCAAATCACTTTACAGTCCAACTTTTAAATGATAAAGAGGAGATAATCTGACAAACTGTGATCCAAACGTGTTTTACTGACGGATATGAAGCTGGTTGTGATTTAATTTTTATGTTTTTACATTTTAAAACCTTTATTTGTCCCACATGTTGCTCTATGAACGCTGAGAGTGATGTAAACTGTGTCATATCATAGACAAGAAAACAGAGTGAGAGAGATAAACTCAGAAAGATGAGGAGAAGGAACGAAAGAGAAAGACAAACTGAGAAAGACTGAGAGAGACTGAGGTGTGGTGGAGCTTTTATCCGAACGAGTCCAACAGTCGTGAACAGGATGGTCCTGCAAACCGTAAGGAGGGTTCGAACAGTTCCAGGGAGAGGTTAGATTAGTCTAGATCACTCAAACATTACTCGAACATGCACGGATGATATTTACAACCTCTTCAGACGCTGTTACGACCCAAAGGAATCAACCATATTTACGACAGGACACAGGAAAACAGCAGGTTTTTATTCTTATGGCTTCAGTTTCTTGTCAAAACTGAAAAGCAGGTGAAAAAAATCCTTACCAGACCCTGTGTCCAACCAAAAAAAACAAAGAACAATGACCACGGTGACCCGGCCAGCGTGAAATAAGGACGATGCTGGACAGACCGACCCTGAACAGAGACCCTAACGACAAAAAACAACCCGTAAACTCTCCCTCCACAAAATAAAGAACAAAAACAGCAGCACAAACAAGCTAACAAGCTAACAAAAAGCTATATGACCCAGCATGGAGGCACCAGCAGGGGGCAGCACCGGACCCAGAGCGCCCAGAGACCGGCAGACAGCAGAGAGAGCGAGCACGATATTTAAAGCCTCCGACGCGAAACTAAAACGCCCAAACCAGGAACAAACATACAAAAAAATATCAAAATAACATGGATAAAGATTCACAACCAACAACTGACTCCAACAAAAATATACAAGAAAAAATTTGAAAATTGAGAAACACCGGGAGAAAAAAGGTGCCTAAACCTAACAGACGTGTTTTTGACAAGAGAACAATGTCCTAACACGGTAAAAGCTCCAGAAAGTCGATTTTACGTAACACCCCCCCTTTAATAAACTGAATGACCTGATTTGCTGAGTAAAACACACATAAATCTGAGTAAAACACACACAAATCTGAGTAAAACGCACATAAATCTGAGTAAAACACACATAAATCTGCGTAAAACACAAATAAATCTGAGTAAAACACACACAAATCTGAGTAAAACACACACAAATCTGAGTAAAACGCACATAAATCTGAGTAAAACACACATAAATCTGCGTAAAACACAAATAAATCTGAGTAAAACACACATAAATCTGAGTAAAACACACATAAATCTGAGTAAAACACACACAAATCTGAGTAAAACACACACAAATCTGAGTAAAACGCACACAAATCTGAGTAAAACACACATAAATCTGCGTAAAACACAAATAAATCTGAGTAAAACACACATAAATCTGAGTAAAACACACACAAATCTGAGTAAAACACACACAAATCTGAGTAAAACACACACAAATCTGAGTAAAACACACACAAATCTGAGTAAAACGCACACAAATCTGAGTAAAACACACATAAATCTGAGTAAAGCGCACATAAATCTGAGTAAAACACACACAAATCTGAGTAAAACACACACAAATCTGAGTAAAACGCACATAAATCTGAGTAAAACACACATAAATCTGCGTAAAACAAAAATCTGAGTAAAACACACATAAATCTGAGTAAAAACACACATAAATCTGAGTAAAACACACATAAATCTGAGTAAAACACACAAATCTGAGTAAAACGCACATAAATCTGAGTAAAACACACAAAAATCTGAGTAAAACACACATAAATCTGAGTAAAACACACACAAATCTGAGTAAAACACACACAAATCTGAGTAAAACGCACACAAATCTGAGTAAAACGCACACAAATCTGAGTAAAACACACAAATCTGAGTAAAACACACACAAATCTGAGTAAAACACACACAAATCTGAGTAAAACACACACAAATCTGAGTAAAACACACACAAATCTGAGTAAAACACACACAAATCTGAGTAAAACACACACAAATCTGAGTAAAACACACACACAAATCTGAGTTAAAAAACACACAAATCTGAGTAAAACACACACAAATCTGAGTAAAACACACACAAATCTGAGTAAAACACACATAAATCTGAGTAAAAACACACACAAATCTGAGTAAAACACACAATCTGAGTAAAACACACACAAATCTGAGTTAAACACACACAAATCTGAGTAAAAAACACACACAAATCTGAGTAAAACACACACAAATCTGAGTAAAACACACACATAAATCTGAGTAAAACACACATAAATCTGAGTAAAACACACACAAATCTGAGTTAAACACACACAAATCTGAGTAAAACACACACAAATCTGAGTAAAACACACACAAATCTGAGTAAAACACACATAAATCTGAGTAAAACAGACATAAATCTGAGTAAAACACACATAAATCTGAGTAAAACGCACAAATCCGTTCAAAAGTTCCTCGCTGACCCTCGTACATCATCGTCCACAGTTTCCTGACAGCTCATAAAACTTGCAGTTGACCCCGCCCCTCTCAGCTGTTCACGCCGCCGCTCGTTTGTTTTAATAAAGCGCCGTGTCAGGAGGGTCCGGGGCAGGTGCGGTCCGGCTCTCGGCCCCATTGATCTGTCCGTGCGGCGTACGGGACGTCCCGGAGGAGAGTCTGGGGCCCATCTGCGCCTCTGTCCTCTGCATTAATGATGAGACCAATTAGCAGAAAATGTCCAGTGTCCGTCTGGGCCGTCTGGGCCGCCTGGGCCGTCTGGGCCGTCTGGGCCGCCTGGGCCGCCCGGTCCTGCCTGCGGCTCCACTGCTCTGACACTTTCTTGGGTGAATGTGCAAGTCTGGGCCCCGCAAACGCTGCCAATTCTGAAGCTTTGACCATCTGGCACAACAAATGAATCATGAGGTAAAGACGCACTGTGGAACTTTTCCAGTGGAGGCTCTGCTCTTGTCTCGTCTCCATGGAGACGTCCTGTATTACATGAAATAGATTTTTGTAGCTTTAAGTCGTGTAATAATGTTGTTACCTCATCAAAAACAGACCTGACGACAGACTTTATTATGAGTCTGTAACGTCAAAACGCTCTGCTCCACCTTGTGATGTCATCAGGTGAACAGCTCCTTTTACCTTTAGTTCAGGAGAGATAAGTGGCTGTTCCAGGGCAGAAATCACATGACGCCAGAAATGTGAAGGTGTGTGGAGTTTAAAAACATCCAGCTCCAAACAGAAAAACGAGGCTCTGTCGTTTTTCAAAGTGAAGATCAGGAAACAAAATGTAAAGAAACTTATAGAAAGTGGAAACTATTTATTGACTTTTTTGAAACTGTCTAAGCCAAACTCCACCCCCTTTTTTTTCAGTTATGTATTTTGTATATATTTTTTATTTATTATTATTATTATTATTATTATTATTATTATTATTATTATTATTATTATTATTATTATTTACTCATGTTATTATTATTAGTAGTAGTTTTATATATATATAGTTTTAATATTATTTTATTATTTGTTGTGTGATGCTCTTCTTATTCATCCTTTCACTCAGGATTTGTGTGATTAATTAATTAATTTATTTTTATATTATTAGTATTTTATTTTATTTCCTTTTTTTTCAAGTTTTAGTTCTTGTTATATAAAAATGAAAAAGTTGTGTATTTTATTGTTTTAAATGACAGTGTACTGTGATATCTGAAACGTAAAAACACAGTGGAGCACTTCCTGTATCACCACATGATGACATCACAAGGTGGAACAGAGTGTTTTCAGTTTGAGAGAAGAACTCAGCCTAAATCTGCAGGTTTGTGTGTTTGTTAAACATGTGGAAACAACATTTTAACATAAATCAGGAAATATAAGAACTTTAACTTAATCAGGCAACACCAACAGACAAAGGTAGAGGTCAGATCTGTGCAGAGGCGAGCATCATGACAGTGTAAGAACGCATCATTTTCAAGGTGTTTCTGAGTAACACAAACAGCAGGAGTGAAATAAATACAAAATGTAACACTGCAGAACACTCCAAGCGAAGGAAAAGTTACACAGTGCATCTTTAAAGATCGAGATGGATTTATTTTAGTCTTTCTACCGTGTTATGAAGTTCTCTCATCAAAAACACGCCTGAAGAGGTTTTAGATGTATCCATGCAGGTTTGAGTCATCTAGAGATCTCAAGCCCTGTTCAAACCCTCGTTATGGTGAGCAGTACGAGTCTGTACGAGGCTCCGCCCACAGGCCATGACGGTTCTACAAAAACATGATACCAAACTGTGCACTACGACTTCACAAACCTGACGTATGTGCAGTAGTTTCATTCGTGGGATGCAGCTCTGAAGGGGGAGCGACTCAGAGCAGAGAGGAGACTGAAAAGAGCCTCGAAAACAAAAGGAATAAAGCCTTTTCAAAACTTTAAAAGGTTGTGTTATCAGTTAATACTCCAGCCAAAAAAAGTAGACAACAGTGGCAAAGTGGGTTGTGTGTGTGCCCCCCAACGGGAGGGCGGCCGGTTCAAAACTCACTTAAACACACGACTTTACAAACTGCAGCTCTCCCACAAAACTGAGCAGAGGTTTCACTGATTTTACCACAACTACCAGAAAACTGTTGTGCCGTTGAGCCAAACACTGATTTTCTCTTAAACCTCGCTGCAGCTGATCCTTATAATTCCCTCGTCTCGTCGCTTCTGAAAGTTAAAAGTGAAAGTGTTTAAACTCTCGGCGAATCGTGCTCGTTCTGTTATTGACAAACTGTCGAGTGAAAGGACACGAGTCGGTCCCTTCAGGCTCCGACTATCTCTCCTTCAGCTCGTCTGTTTTTCTGTCACTCTTCTCCCGACGTCTTTGATAAACCTCGGACATGTCTCTGTCCTTCTTCATCCCTCTGCACCTCATCATCGAGGGCTCTTCACACGCTGGAAACGGACTTAAAAACGAGGGAAACCAGGGGAAAAATGTAGAAAACGAGGGAAAAAACGAGGGAAAATGAGGAAAAAACAAGGGAAAATGAGGGGAAAAACGAGGGAAAATGAGGAAAAAAACAAGGGAAAATGAGGGAAAAAACGAGGGAAAACAAGGAAAATTAAAGCCGCAAGCGGCATCGAACGGCCCTCGCGGCCCGCGCTTCGCACTCGGCCGACCGGGCACTCCCTGTAGGTGGCGCTGACCCGCCACTTTCCTCTGTTTTATTTTTGACGGGGACGATGTAAAGAATCAACGTGCCAAATCTGACAATTGTCACTGAAGGTATGAAAGGCATTATAAGACTTTGAAATGTCGAAAAATTTGTAAATTTTCCATTAGGATAACATGGGGTATTTCGCGCATTGCCATGGCAACAGAGTGAAAAAATATGGCATGGGTGTGATTGACTTTTTGGATCGTGATGACATGATGAGTCATTCTGGCAAATTTCACTTAATTCCATGAAACTAATGTTTTTCTCATGAATGGGGAATTTTCGGACCGTTCCCATTAGGATAACATGGGCACTTTGGTGCATCGTCATGGCAACAGGGTGCAAAAAACGATATGGGTCTGATTGACTTTATTGATTGGGATGACCCACTGGAATTTTGTGTGAAATTTCATAACATTTGGGAAAACTAAATTTTGGGCCCTCCATGCAAATATATTTGTTATTCTGTAGGGGGCGCTATTACACCAAATTTTTTTCTTTCACAATGAGTAGGTTTAGGCCAGAAAGTTTTACAAGTGATTCTAATTTCAGTCAAATCGGACTTAGTATGCGCAAATGGGAGCAAATTTTGACATTTAAAAATTGCAAAAATTCCGATGGACATTTGCGGCTTCGCCGCACGGAAACCGTTATACGTATCAATGTAAATCGGATAACTTTTGATGCCCCACTTGTCTAGATGATGTCCAGTGATTTTCAGCCCTGCAGGTGAAGCGCCTTCAGAGGAGTTGACGAAAATGCGACGTCAACGAAAATGCTGATTCGGCATTTCGGAATTTTCAATCCAAGATGGCCGACTTCCGGTTTGTCAGAGGGCGTGGCCATAATAATATTTTTTGTTTGGCATCACTTGATGAACGTCTGTACCAAATTTGGTGGCTCTATGACAAAGTTGACGTCGGGGCATCTCCCATTGACGCAATGTATTTTGACTTTTGTAGGTGGCGCTGTCGCGCCATTTTTTTATGCCCAATAATGCACCATATAAAAAAATAAATTTTTCGCCACTTCTGAATTTTGGGCAAATTTTGGTGAGTTTTCGAATGTGTTCAGGGGGTGAAATTCCTGTTCAAAGTGCAGAAGAAAGAAGAATAAAAATTAAAGCCGCAAGCGGCATCGAACGGCCCTCGCGGGCCGCGCTTCGCACTCGGCCGACCGGGCACTCCCTGTAGGTGGCGTTGATTCATCACTTGCCTCTGTTTTATTGTGGCTTTGGGCTGCACTTGTCACCAAACAAAGTCAAAAGACACTGGGAGCGCTGATGCACAAAATGCACCAACATGGGGTTTTCCAGGCATCGCCATGGCAACACCGTGCAAAATACAAAGTTGGCACCCTGGACTTTTTTGACGGGAATAATGTAAAGAATCACCGTGCCAAATTTCATGTTCTTCATTAAAGGTATGAAGTCGTTAGAAGACTTTGAAATGTCCAAACATGTGTAAATTTTCCCATTAGGATAACATGGGGTATTTCGCGCATCGCCATGGCAACAAAGTGAAAATTATGACATGGGTGTGATTGAGTTTTTTGATCGGGATGACATGATGAGTCATTCTGGCAAATTTCACTTAATTCCATGAAACTAATGTTTTTCTCATGAATGGGAAATTTTCGGACCGTTCCCATTAGGATAACATGGGAACTTCGGCGCATCGCCATGGCAACACAATGCAAAAAACGACATGGGTCTGATTGACTTTATTGATTGGAATGATGAAATGGAATTTTGTGTGAAATTTCGTAACATTTGGGAAAACTAAATTTTGGGACCTCCATGCAAATATATTTGTTATTCTGTAGGGGGCGCTATTGCACCAAATTGTTTTCTTTCACAATTAGTAGGTCTAGGGCAGAAAGTTTTACAACTGATTTGAATTTGAGTCAAATCGGACTTAGTATGCACAAATGGGAGCAAATTTTGAAATTTAAAAATTGCAAAAATTCCGATGGAATTTTGCGGCTTCGCCGCACGGAAACCGTTATACGTATCAATGTAAATTGGATAACTTTTGATGCCCCACTTGTCTAGATGATGTCCAGTGATTTTCAGCCCTGCAGGTGAAGCGCCTTCAGAGGAGTTGACGAAAATGCGACATCAACAAAAATGCTGACTCGGCATTTCGGAATTTTCAATCCAAGATGGCCGACTTCCGGTTTGTCAGAGGGCGTGGCCATAATAATATTTTTTGTTTTGGCATCACTTGATGAATGTGTGTACCGAATTTGGTGGCTCTACAACAAAGTTGACGTCGGGGCGTCTCCCATTGACGCAATGTATTTTGACTTTTGTAGGTGGCGCTGTCGCGCCATTTTTTTATACCCAATGATGCACCATATAAAAAAAATAATTTTTTGGCAGACCTGAATTTTGGGCAAAATTTGGTGAGTTTTTGAATACGTTCAGGGGGTCAAATTCCTGCTCAAAGAGCAGATGAAAGAAGAAAAAAAAAAAAAAAAAAAATAATAATATTCTTAGCAAAAACAATATATCCGATAACATTAGAATGACATATTATACATTTTTTGAAGCTCTTGACTTTCCCCACGTCACCGTGGGGTCAATGGCGAATGACGGGCGCGTCAGCGCCCGTCATTCGCCATGACGTCGGGGTCCGCCATTGACCTCCCATTGACTTCCATTCATTTTAGCAGTAATAAAGATGGCCCATGCCTACGGCATGGGTTGCTGGGATAGTGGAATCAGGGCAAGGTCACGACCTCAGCCGAACTTGTGCGCTGCGCGCACAAGTTCGGCAAGACAGTTAGCAACGATGAGTGCCTGGGCTTCGCCCAGGCACTCATCGTTGCGGAAGCAATAGGCCCTACGCCCTGTAGGGGCTCGGGCCTAAAAACGAGGAAAAAAACAAGGAAAAAAAACAAGGAAAAAAACAAGGAAAAAATTAGGGGAAAAAAAAGAAAAAAACGAGGGAAAATGAGGAAAAACAAGGGAAAATGAGGGAAAAAACGAGGGAAAACAAGGAAAAATTAAAGCCGCAAGCGGCATCGAACGGCCCTCGCGGGCCGCGCTTCGCACTCGGCCGACCGAGCACTCCCTGTAGGTGGCGCTGATCCGCCACTTGCCTCCATTTTATTGTGGCCTTGGGCTGCACTTGTGACCAAACAAAGCCAAAAGACACTGGGAGGACTGATGCACAAAATGCACCAACATGGGCTTTTCCAGGCATTGCCATGGCAACACCGTGCAAAATACAAAGTTGCACCCTGGACTTTTTTGACGGGGATGATGTAATGAATCAACGTGCCAAATCTCACAATTGTCATTGAAGGTCTGAAGCCGTTATAAGACTTTGAAATGTCGAAAAATTTTTAAATTTTCCCATTAGGATAACATGGGGTATTTCGCGCATTGCCATGGCAACAGAGTGGAAAATATGACATGGGTGTGATTGACTTTTTTGATCGGGATGATATGATGAGTCATTCTGGCAAATTTCACTTAATTCCATGAAACTAATGTTTTTCTCATGAATGGGGAATTTTCGGACCGTTCCCATTAGGATAACATGGGCACTTTGGCGCATCGTCATGGAGACAGGGTGCAAAAAACTATATGGGTCTGATTGACTTTATTGATTGGGATGACTCAGTGGAATTTTGTGTGAAATTTCATAACATTTGGGAAAACTAAATTTTGGGCGCGTCCATGCAATTTTATTGGTTATTCTGTAGGGGGCGCTATTGCACCACCAAATGTTTTCTTTCACAATGAGTAGGTCTAGGCCAGAAAGTTTTACAACTGATTCGAATTTGAGCTCAATCGGACTTTGTATTCGCAAACGGGAGCAAATTTTGACATTTGAAAATTGCAAAAAATACGATGGAATTTTGCGGCTTCGCCGCACGGAAACCGTTGTACGTATCAACGTAAATTGGATAACTTTTGATGCCCCACTTGTCTAGATGATGTCCAGTGATTTTCAGCCCTGCAGGTGAAGCGCCTTCAGAGGAGTTGATGAAAATGCGACGTCAACGAAAATGCTGACTCGGCATTTCGGAATTTTCAATCCAAGATGGCCGACTTCCGGTTTGTCAGAGGGCGTGGCCATAATAATATTTTTTGTTTGGCATCACTTGAGGAATGTGTGTACCGAATTTGGTGGTTCTACGACAAAGTTGACGTCGGGGCGTCTCCCATTGACGCAATGTATTTTTGACTTTTGTAGGTGGCGCTGTCGCGCCATTTTTTTATGCCCAATAATGCACCATATAAAAAAAGAAATTTTTCAGCAGACCTGAATTTTGGGCAAAATTTGGTGCGTTTTGGAATATGTTCAGGGGGTCAAATTCCTGTTCAAAGTGCAGGAGAAAGAATAAATAAATAAACAAAAATAATAATAATTTGAGCAAAAACAATATATCCGAAAACATTAGAATGACATATTATACGTTTTTTGAAAGCTCTCGACTTTCCCCACGTCACCGTGGGGGAATGACGCGCCCGTCATTCGCCATGACGTCGGGGTCCGCCATTGACCTCCCATTGACTTCCATTCATTTTAGCAGTAATAAAGATGGCCCATGCCTACGGCATGGGTGCTTGGATAGGGCTCGATGCCAGGAGTGTGTTTGGGCGACATGAGCGCTTTGCGCTGCCTTGTCAACATTGAGTCAATGGGCTTCGCCCATTGACTCAATGTTGACGATGACATGCTAGCAAGAACAAATATGCATATCCCATGCCTACGGCATGGGTTGCTAGGATACTGGAGTCGGGGCAAGGTCGCGACTTCAGCCGAACTTGTGCGCTGCGCGCACAAGTTCGGCAAGACAGTTAGCAACGATGAGTGCCTGGGCTTCGCCCAGGCACTCATCGTTGCGGAAGCAATAGGCCCTACGCCCTGTAGGGGCTCGGGCCTAAAAACAAGGAAAAAATTAGGGGAAACAAGGAAAAAAACGAGGGACAAACAAGGAAAAAACAAACAAGGGAAAAAATGAGGGAAAAAACAAGGAAAAATAAGGAAAAAAACAAGCAAAAAAACAAGGAAAAAATGAGGGAAAACTAGGAAAAAACGAGGGAAAAAGTAGGAAAAAAAACAAGGAAAAAATTAGGGGAAAAAAAAGAGAAAAAACTAGGAAAAAATTTGGAAAAAAAACAAGGGAAAATGAGGAAAAATACGAGAGAAAACGAGGAAAAAAACAGGGAAAAAATTAGGGAAAACGAGGAAAAAACAAGGGAAAAAACTAGGGGAAAACTAGGAAAAAAACGAGGAAAAAACAAGGAAAAAATGAGAGAAAACAAGGAAAAAAATTTGGGAAAAAACAAGGAAAAAAACAAGGGAAAACGAGGAAAAGAACGAGGGAAAAACGAGGAAAAACCAAGGGAAAAAAACTAGGGAAAAATTAGGGAACATGAGGCCGTCTGCTCTGTCTATAATTTTCAACGTCTGGAAATGACTTTTTTTTTGTAAAATTACAGATATTGGAGCAAAAAATACTCACATAAAAAAATCTACTGAAGTAAAAGTATTAAAGTACCTGTTATAAAGAGTACAAAGTAAACTTATCTTTCATTGTAGCTGTTTTTATTTGTACATTTTAGTTTTGCTCAAATTCTGAGAGAGTTAAAAATAAAGCTTCAGACTTTTGCACAGATCTCAAATATAATAAAAATACTTTTACTCCTCCATCCTGTTGAACGCTGTAGTGGAGTAGAAAGTACAGATACTTAACTCAAATGTACTCAAGTACAAGTAAAAGGAATCTGCTTTAAAACTGACTTAAGTATAGTACTTAAGTCAGGTTTAGTCCTGGTTTAGTCCTGGTTTAGTCCTGGTTTAGTCCTGGTTTAAACCTGGTTTAATCCTGGTTTAATCCTGGTTTAATCCTGGTTTAGTCCTGGTTTAATCCTGGTTTAGTCCTGGTTTAATTCGGGTTTAGTCCTGGTTTAATCCTGCTTCAGTCCTGGTTTAATCCTGGTTTGATCCTGGTTTAGTCCTGGTTTAATCCTGCTTCAGTCCTGATTTAATCCTGGTTTAATCCTGGTTTAGTCCTGGTTTAATCCTGGTTTAATCCTGGTTTAATCCTGGCTTAGTCCTGGTTTAGTCCTGGTTTAATCCTGGTTTAATCCTGGTTTAGTCCTGGTTTAGTCCTGGTTTAATCCTGGTTTAATCCTGGTTTAATCCTGGTTTAATCCTGGTTTAGTCCTGGTTTAATCCTGGTTTAATCCTGGTTTAATCCTGGTTTAATCCTGGTTTAGTCCTGGTTTAGTCCTGGTTTAATCCTGTTTTTATCCTGGTTTAGTCAAAATATCCGTTTTACACTGCTGTGAAAAACTGCTGGTTCTGTCTGTGACTCTCGTCTTTCTTTGTGTCAGTTCTGGACGTGTTTAAAATGTGAACGAGACGTAAAACTACGTCTATTATTTAAACATAAATCTCAAATCTAATGAAATAATTCAGCCTGATTAAATAAACAACATGAACAGAGCTGATCTGAATTCAAACAGGAGCCAAGTGTCACTGGACGAGACGAGAACAGGATCAGAATTCGTTGATGGTTGGATGTTTGTTCAGGTCGTTGCTCCTCAGCCTCGTCTGACTCAGAGAAACACTTCAGAAACTCAAGGACAACCAGAAATACTTTTTACTACTGCAGAGAGCGGTTTATCCTCTCAGATCTGTCAAAAGAACATTCACACGCAGCTATTTCAACTGTACATGCAACAAATACTCCTCCTGCATCACCACGTCCACCGCAGCAGCAAAAACCATCAGCCCCCTCAGACAGTCCTCCTCCTCTTCACCACCACCACCCGACAGTCCACGCCACAACTACGTCTGTGATCCCACCACGGAAGTCTCTAAAGTTCATCAAATGTACAAAAAAAACTCTTGAAAGTGACTAAAACAGAAGCTTTTTGTCCTGGTGGAGGGTTTACCAGCTGCTCGTCTCCATGGAGATGTTACTGAGATGTTCCACAGTGCGGCATTCAGCTTATATGCAGCACGTGTTCATTTTCTCTAACAGCCTGTACATGAGTCGGTTCAAGAGGCACTGATGAGTCACAATCAGATTTACAAATATATAAACCCAGTGTCTCACATTTGTCCCGGGTCAGTTTCTCTCCCAGTGACTTGGGACTTTCAAAATAAAAGTTCCTTAGTCCGTATGAAATATCTCTAATAGTATGAAATAAGAAGCTGGTTTTATATTTCAGCCTTTTCCTGTGAACCAGTGTTTGAAAAGTCGAGTCTTTGTCCCGTCGTCTGGAGCAAACCATTTAGCTCCTTTAGCTCCTTTAGCTCATTTAGCTCCTTTAGCTCCTTTAGCGCATTTAGCTCATTTAGCTCCTTTAGCTCCTTTAGCTCATTTAGCTCCTTTAGCTCATTTAGCTCCTTTAGCTCCTTTAGCTCATTTAGCTCCTTTAGCTCCTTTAGCTCCTTTAGCTCATTTAGCTCCTTTAGCTCATTTAGCTCATTTAGCTCCTTTAGCTCCTTTAGCTCCTTTAGCTCATTTAGCTCCTTTAGCTCCTTTAGCTCATTTAGCTCCTTTAGCTCCTTTAGCTCATTTAGCTCATTTAGCTCCTTTAGCTCCTTTAGCTCCTTTAGCTCATTTAGCTCCTTTAGCTCATTTAGCTCCTTTAGCTCCTTTAGCTCATTTAGCTCCTTTAGCTCATTTAGCTCATTTAGCACCTTTAGCTCCTTTAGCTTTATCCTTTAGCTCCTTTAGCTTAGCTCATTTAGCTCCTTTAGCTCCTTTAGCTCCTTTAGCGTTGGTCCTTTAATTCTAACCTCCTGCTTCGACCCAAAGTCCAGTTTAGAAAACTGAGCTTTAATATGTATCTTCCTCCATTTAAAAAGTAGAACAGACAAGAAGAAAAAAGTGAATTGCTAAAGTTGACTTGCTAACTCTAAATTGTAGCTTACTGTCTCTATTCTGCAGGACTTACAAGAATCCCTGGGCTCATGAGCGCCCCCTAACATGAGGCCAGGTGTGTTTTTAATGCAGTCAGTGGTCTTGCACCCTCCCACCTGTTGGACTGATCTGCTGGAGGTCCCCCTGTCCCGGGGCAGTGGGGGGATCGTTCTTTTGCAGTGGCCGGTCCAAAACTCTGAACTCTTTGCCCATTGAGTTAAGTTCCGTCACTGCCTTTGTTCAAAGCCAAACTTAAAAAATACATATTTATTATTTATTAAACAGCTTTTAACACTTTATTTTAATGGTGTAAAGTGTTTTGTCGACATATTTGTATGATATTTATTGTTTTTTATCTTGTTTTTTAATGTTGTACAGCACTTTGGTCGGCTTTGGTTGTTGGAAGGTGCTATAGAAATAGCACCTATAGCATAAATAATAATAAATAATAGCATAAAAGTTTGATTGATTGTTCGATTGATTGGGGTAACTGGTGAGGCACGAACAGCCGGTGCCTCTCCTCACGTCTCTTCTCAGTATTTCAACAGGAAAAGTAAAAATTCAGCGATTTTGAATAAAAAAAAAAAAGAAAATAACTTTATAGTACAAATCATTGGATAAATATAACCATTTCATTTATTTTTTCTCTGTGACGACTCCTGCCTCCCCAGACTGCACCTCACTGCTAAAGACACACTACGGAACATTCCAGGCAAAGCAATGACATCTCCATGGAGACCAGCTGGAGGCAGACGCTTCACCACAAAAGTTACATTATGCACTTCATATCTGCACTTCAGCCCCACGGCCCTGATTAAAGCCGGATGTTTCTGATTACAGACTTTTATCAGGGCAGTCTTGTGTGATGTCACTAACTACTTAACCACTGGAGGCAGCACACACTCAGATTTAAGCGTTTTTAACCAGAAAGATGCAAATTGACCTGGTTTGGACTAAACAGTAACGCTTTAAAACTCTATATACACAGTTTAGTCGTGAAAAAAGTGGATTCAGTTTTTATTTCCAGTTTAAATGTGAAATAACGACGAAACTTGGACCACAACCGTTTGTCTTTTGCATTATTCATCGTGGCACCAACATTGGCGAATAAACCCTGTGTTTCTGTGTGTGTCGGGACGTGGTCGTGTGGGAGGTGCCTCTTTATAACGGGCCTGTCCCGGAGCCAGGGGACATGGCATAAACCACAATCATTATGTGAACCAAACGCCCGCCTCATTAGCCACGGCCCCCCGGAGCGTCCATGTCCACATAAACACCGCCGTTTATCCCCCGCCTCCACCACGCCATCCACCACCGCCGTTTGTCAACAAGACAACAGCGATTCACGAGAGGAAACGAGCCCGGGCCAATAAACTAATTAACATCTCCCATTGACACTGGGCAGCGGGCTCCGGTTAGCTTTGGACGCCGCTACACAATGCTAACGTGTCCCAACAACGAGCGCTAAACGGCTGGATAATGATAGCAATTAGCTTCATTCAACAACAGCGCGGGCCGGGGCTCAGCTGCAGAGGCTGGATCGACGCCCCGAGTGGAGACGGGAGAGAGCGTCGTGATAAAAGAGAAACGGATATCACAGTTTTATTACAGCGGCGAGCCGTCGAGGAGGATCTGGAGGGTTTTGTATCGGAGAAAATGGAGGAAATGATTCATGTTTTTCAGAACGAGCAAACACTCGCTCTGTTGTCGTAGTAATTAACAATTCATAATAAAATATGGTCGACTTGCATCTGGAGCCTATAAACAGGAAACTGAAAACCACAAAAAAGAGTTAATACGAGTTAGTTAAAGATGCACTGTGAAGCTTTTCTGGTGGAGGGTTTGTTTCCATGGAGATGTAAATACAGGGTGGCCCAAAAGTCACTGACAGTTGAAAAAAACTCATAACTCTTTTGTTTCTACATATTTTTCTTTTATTTCTTCAGAGCATTTAGAACGACTCTTCCCACATTAATCTGAGCAAATCCAGCACCGAGGATCGAACCCTCATTGTACAGTGGTACTTTGAGTCACATGGGTCAAATTCACAAACCCAGCGGTGTTACCGTCCACATTTTAATACCAGAGATGCCCCAAGAGTAAATGCCATTAAAGGAATAATAAGTGTTTTTCACAGACAGGGGGCAGTATGTGATCTCCACAGACCTGACTAGTCCTGATTTCTTCCTGTGGGTCTATCTTAAAGAAAAGGTGTTTGTGAATAAACCTCAGACAATAAACCACTTCAAACGTAACATCAGGATCAAATAAGAGACAGATTAGGTCATTTTTACTTCCTCTAGTTTAAGTCGTGATAAGTTCAAGTGTAAGTGAACAATTATAACCGTTTATATTGACAAAAATCTGGGAAGGTCCAGTTTATCTACTGCTAAAATTTGGTGAGTTTAACTGAAGAATTAAAGGAGCTACTGAAGATTTAAAAGTGTCAGTGACTTTTGGGCCGCCCTGAACTCTCACAAATCTCACGGTAACTTGTCCCTCGTCGTCGTCATGGAGCTGGACATGTTTAATGCCGCACTGTGGAACATTCCCCCACCACAAAAGTTACACAGTGCACCTTTAACTGTCCTGTTTCGTGTCAAACTGTTGTTAAAAATGTTGTTTCCTACATCAAAACGTCCCTGGACTTTAGTTTCATTCACACGTTTGGCTCCAGTCTGCTGCTCCTCTCCAGAGTTTAAACCACCTGATGATGTCACACAGTGGTCATTTAAGTTTTACGTTTGTCTCCAACTTCACCAGTCGTGTTCTGGGCATTTTAAGTTTTCCTCAGCTTTGAATTTAAGGGTTTTTGTTCTTATTTCAATGGTTTGATGTTCACACAGTTGTAGTTTTGAGTTTACATAAAAAAATTGAAAAGAGGTTCGATAAAAGAAAATGTTTTTCTTTTTCATGGTTTTCACACCGGGAGGGCATCTGGTTCAAACATTAAACTGAAGCTGGAGCTGTGCCTTTGCTGCACTGACCTGGAAGTGTCTGAAAACCTCTTAATGGAGACACATTTCAAGTCAAAAATCTAAAAAACAAACAAAAAGACAATTTTCTGAGACACAAAAGCATCGATTTCAAACGCAGGGTGATTGATGAAAGAATTATGTGAGAGGTGGAAAGTTTTCATTACAACGCAGACTTTGTTCTCCAATTTTTATTCAATTGTCAAAGAAATCCTGGATCAGTCTTGACCGCTGCAGTTTAAGAAACGGTTTTAAGGTCGAGCGTTTTGACGGTGCTGGACCTGATTTATTAAAACCTGAAGAACAGAAATAGTTTAAAGTTTTTCCTCACTTAGATTATGAAATAAGCTCATTCTTTTTATTCACAGCAATAAGTTTACAAACACTTTTCACTATAAGAGGCTAGAGCTAACAACAACTAGCATGCTAACAGCACAAGAAAACACTTTATTATCACATTCAGCAGAGAAATAGACTTATTTTTATCTCAAGAGCTGCTTTTACAAGATATTTGTGCTGGAGCAAAGCAAATTTTGGTCAAAAACTTGGAAAAACATCAGGTACAAGCCGTTTAAGAACAGTAACAAGTGCATGGACAGAGAGGAGCAGCTTAAATAAGGCTAAAATCAATAACTGTTGGCTAAAAGTGTGACAGGAAATGTAAAACAGACCTGGAGTTATGTTTTTTTGTTTCATTCTCACATGTTTAACACAGAAAAACCTGCAGATTTAGGCTGAGTTCTTCTCTCAAACTGAAAACACGCTGTTCCACCTTGTGATGTCATCACGTGGTGATACAGGAAGTGCTCCACTGTGTTTTTAAACTCCACACACCTTCATCTCTAGACTCATTTAGATCATGTCAGTCCTGGAATTGCTCATCTCGACTGAACTAAAGGTAAAAGGAGCTGTTAAAACGAGTTGAAAACTACCACTTGATGACATCACAAGGTGGAACAGAGCGTTTTGAGGTTTGGAGACGTTACAGACTCATAATAAACATGTGTGAATGAAACAAAACACAAGTCCAGGTCTGTTTTTGATGCGCTAACAGCATCAGAACATGACGTAAAGCTACAAGAGTCAGTTTTTTAAATGAATATTGAAACATAATATAATTCTGGCTCACACATTAAGCCCTGTTCCTGTTTTTCTCCTCGAGTCGACCTGTGCGTGGTTAATGCCTGTGTTTTTATGAAGCGTTGTTCTGGAGCGTTTCCAAGGCAACCGTCTGAGACATTTCTATTGTTGATGCAAAAACAGGTGGCGGCGATAACCTCACTTTGGTTAAAAAAAAAACAAGTCTCGATGTTAAACGGAGGAGCTACTGGTGATGAACAAAGAGGATCATCAGTGTGAGATTATAATACACCAGTTTAATGCACAAAACTTGACACTGTTCACTGTCTCGAAACGGCAGATCAGCTGGAGTCTTTCTGGAGCAGATTCTGTGTTTAGACCATCGACAGTTTGACACGACTCCAGCTCAGATAATTGAGGATTGACACAAGTGGAGTTTAATATGTGGGGCACCTACATGAGGCACGAGGTGAGAAAATGAGTCCACACACCCCCACCTCCGACTCTGAGCCGTATCCCAGCTCCACAGACGTCACTCTGGTGTCGGTGAAACCAAGAACAGACGGAAGAACAGACCGAAGAACAGACCGAAGAAGAGACCAAAGAACAGACCGAAGAACAGACCGAAGAACAGACCGAAGAAGAGACCGAAGAACAGACCGAAGAACAAACAACAGTCCAAAGAACAGACCGAAGAACAGAGCGAAGAACAGACCGAAGAACAGAGCGAAGAACAGACCGAAGAACAGACCGAAGAACAGACCAAAGAACCGACCAAAGAACAGACCAAAGAACAGACCAAAGAACAAACCAAAGAACAGACCGAAGAACAGACCGAAGAACAGAGCGAAGAACAGAGCGAAGAACAGACGAAAGAACAGAGCGAAGAACAGACCGAAGAACAGACCGAAGAACAGAGCGAAGAACAGACCAAAGAACAGACCAAAGAACAGACCGAAGAACAGACCGAAGAACAAACAACAGTCCAAAGAACAGACCGAAGAACAGAGCGAAGAACAGACCGAAGAACAGAGCGAAGAACAGACCGAAGAACAGACCGAAGAACAGACCAAAGAACCGACCAAAGAACAGACCAAAGAACAGACCAAAGAACAAACCAAAGAACAGACCGAAGAACAGACCGAAGAACAGAGCGAAGAACAGAGCGAAGAACAGACCGAAGAACAGACCAAAGAACCGACCAAAGAACAGACCAAAGAACAGACCAAAGAACAAACCAAAGAACAGACCAAAGAACAGACCGAAGAACAGACCAAAGAACAGCACAAAGAACAGACCAAAGAACAGACCAAAGAACAGAGCGAAGAACAGACCGAAGAACAGAGCGAAGAACAGAGCGAAGAACAGAGCAGAACAGACAAAGAAGAAGACCGAAGAACAGACCGAAGAACAGACCGAAGAACAGACCGAAGAACAGAGCGAAGAACAGAGCGAAGAACAGACCGAAGAACAGACCGAAGAACAGACCAAAGAACCGACCAAAGAACAGACCAAAGAACAGACCAAAGAACAAACCGAAGAACAGACCGAAGAACAGACCGAAGAACAGAGCGAAGAACAGACCGAAGAACAGACCGAAGAACAGACCAAAGAACCGACCAAAGAACAGACCAAAGAACAGACCAAAGAACAGACCAAAGAACAGACCAAAGAACAGCACAAAGAACAGACCAAAGAACAGACCAAAGAACAGAGCGAAGAACAGAGCGAAGAACAGAGCGAAGAACAGAGCGAAGAACAGACCAAAGAACAGACCGAAGAACAGACCGAAGAACAGACCGAAGAACAGAGCGAAGAACAGAGCGAAGAACAGAGCGAAGAACAGAGCGAAGAACAGAGCGAAGAACAGAGCGAAGAACAGACCGAAGAACAGACCGAAGAACCGACCGAAGAACCGACCGAAGAACAGACCGAAGAACAGACCGAAGAACAGGCCGAAGAACAGGCCGAAGAACAGGCCGAAGAACAGGCCGAAGAACAGGGCGAAGAACAGACCGCAGAACAGACCGAAGAACAGACCGAAGAACAGACCGAAGAACAGACCGAAGAACAGACCGAAGAACCGACCGAAGAACCGACCGAAGAACAGACCGAAGAACAGACCGAAGAACAGACCGAAGAACCGACCGAAGAACAGACCGAAGAACAGACCGAAGAACAGACCGAAGAACAGGCCGAAGAACAGGCCGAAGAACAGGCCGAAGAACAGGCCGAAGAACAGGCCGAAGAACAGGCCGAAGAACAGAAAAGAAACAGAGACCGAAGAACAGACCGAAGAACAGACCGAAGAACAGACCGAAGAACAGGCCGAAGAACAGGCCGAAGAACAGGCCGAAGAACAGACCGAAGAACAGACCGAAGAACAGACCGAAGAACAGACCGAAGAACAAAGAACAGACCAAAGAACAGACCGAAGAACAGAGCGAAGAACAGACCGAAGAACAGAGCGAAGAACAGACCGAAGAACAGACCGAAGAACACCGAAGAACAGACCAAAGAACCGACCAAAGAACAGACCAAGAACAGACCAAAGAACAGACCAAAGAACAAACCGAAGAACAGACCGAAGAACAGACCGAAGAACAGACCGAAGAACCGACCGAAGAACCGACCGAAGAACCGACCGAAGAACAGACCGAAGAACAGACCGAAGAACAGACCGAAGAACAGGGCGGAGAACAGGGCGAAGAACAGACCGCAGAACAGACCGCAGAACAGACCGAAGAACAGACCGAAGAACAGACCGAAGAACCGACCGAAGAACCGACCGAAGAACAGACCGAAGAACAGACCGAAGAACAGACCGAAGAACAGACCGAAGAACAGACCAACTCTGTGTCTCAGATCAGGTTTATTCACAAAAACCCACATAGGTCCTGCATGTTCTACTGGTGAAAGAAGAAATGAACAAACAGCAAAAACGATAATAACAGGGACAAACTCGATAAACCCAACAAACTCGAAAAACTCAAGAATCTACTCAACTAAACTGAACAAACACAGAACATATAGGCTATAACCTCCTGATTAGCGACTGACATCAGGTGCAGGAGAAACCAGGGAGGAAGCAAACGAGGAACCGAACCAAACTGAACCCGACCGAACCCGACTGGACTGAACCAAACCGAACTGAACTGAACTGAACTGGAGATAAACATAAACAGGCAGAACTGACAGAAACAAAACAGACAAATCAAGCAGAACCATGACAGACGTAACTATGTGTTTCTTTAAAGAGGGGCCGTTATGCAAAATAGATTTTTTGAGCTTTCTACCAGGGTCTCCCTCATCAAAAACACGTCTGAAGTGGTTTTAGATCATCCAGATTCATCCATGTTTCACCGAACTTCCTCGAACCCCAGCCCACGACTCACTACGTCACTATATCACCTGTGCTCCCACTCAGGGCCGGTTCAGCCTATGAACAGACTGAGCAGCTGCAGAGGGCCCCGAGGCCACCAGAGGACCCCCAAGAGTCCATATGTGTTTATTGAAATTACATTTTTTTTAAACCCACTGTCGCAACTGGAACACATTAAAATCCAGCAGAAACGAAGAAAAAATGTGTAGAATTTCAAAAATCTTTATCTGCTGATCTTGTGGCTGTGATATCTGTGACATTCTGGATGTTTTCAGTCTGATGTTGGTCATAAAAACACAAAAACAACTGGTCAAAGTGACGAGAGCAGAGTCAGAATGTGTCAAATGTGAATCAACAACAGCTGAGACAGGAGGGGCCCCAGAGACACGTTCAGCTTAGGGGCCCCTGAAAGCTGGAACCGGCCCTGCTCCTGCTCAATAACACTCCATAAACTTCAATTTGATTTATTTATATATTATTTATGTAAATTTGTGTGTAAATTATATATATATTTACACATTTTAAAGCCACTTCAGCTGCTTAAATATAAATATACAAATACAAAACATGTAAAGTGTTAAATACCAGGGAGAAGAGGTGAAAATCTACAAAAACGCAACACAAAACTGTACAACTGGACAAATGTGATGCTTTGTGCAGTAGTTTTATTAGCGAGATGTGGAGGATTGTGTTGTGACAGCGCTCTGAAGGGGGAGTGACACAGTGCAGAGAGCAAGGGGAGAGTCACAGCGTCAAAAATGAAAGTGACACATATAAAACATGTTCATATGTTCTGTTCAACGAATAGAGCACTTTCAAAAGAGTAAAAGGAAACATTATGATCATGTGTTAGTCGTTAATACCACATACAAGTTAAATACTCCAGTTTAAAAGAATCTGCACAATGTGGTTTAACAGTTTTCCTCATCGTGCTCGTGTAATTTAGCAGTTTGGAGTCGCTGTTATGTGACAAAGTGGAGCTTCTGCAGCATCGTGGGCTCAGAACATCTGTCTCAGTGGGTGTTTGTTTTGTTGAATCACACAACACGACACTGCCGCTCCTAAAATCACACGCTCTGACGGTACTTCACCACGACGTGTGTGTCTGCAACTATCCTCCACGATCACAAAAAGGTGAGAGCGACGGCGGATCGACGTGACGTAAACTCGTCTCACATAAGAGAAATTTGTCCTGAGCAAAATAAAAATATGCAAATAAAAACAGCCAGAAAAAAACGTCAAAATCGCCACATTTGGAGCTTTATAAGACTCAAAATAAGATGAAATACTTTGACTTTTTACTCTTTAAGTACATTTTTAAACAGATAATTTAATACTTTTACTTAAGTCCATTTTTTCATGTGATACTTTTAGTTTTGAGTATTTTTTTGCTCCTGTATCTGACAAATTTGAGTACTTCTTCCACCACTGATCAAATGTACTACTACTATTACTACTACTACTACGATCGCTACACCATAAGTACCAGATACTGCAGTACTTCGGCCCCTGCAGTGACGCCTGTCCGGGCCTGTTCCTGTTCTCGTCCTCGTGACTCAAACACCCTCAGCCTCAGACACCCACAGATTAAAGGAAGCGCTCAGATTAGGGGGCAGAGCCGAAGGGCAGATTAAAGTCTCCCAAGAATGACTTTTTAAGGACATCTCACGCTTCTCATCGTGGGATTATACAGAATCTAGTGCGAGGATGCTGCGGTTCAGCGCGGCGCAGAGAAGGACGAGCAAATCCCCACAAAACCTTTGCATTTTTCTACTCGGAAGATCTCATTTTTGTCAAGAAGAATAAACAATTTACATAAAACCTGTGCAGTCTGAGGGATTTAAGGTGCTCTATCTCAGGACTAGTTCACTGAAAATGCTTCTCACAGAGGGACAAAGAGCATCCTAATTATTCACCACGATGAGTTTATAAGCTTTTCACACTGCTACAACTACTGCACTTTCTGATTCTTAAAGATAAAATGCAGACAGACGTATTGTGACCTCAAGAGCCGCTTCTACAGGGCGGCCCAAAAGTCACTGACAGCTGAAAAAAATTAATAACTCTTTTGTTTCTAAATATTTTTCTTTTATTTTCAAGAGCATTTAGAACGACTCTTCCCACATTAATCTGAGCAAATCCAGCACCGAGGAACGAACCCTCATTGTACAGTGGTACTTTGAGTCACATGGGTCAAATTCACAAACCCAGCGGTGTTACCGTCCACATTTTAATACCAGAGATGCCTCAAGTGTATAAAAGAAGTGAATAAAAAAATAAATCTCAATAAATAAATGACTTAAAATGTAATATCCAGGATCAAATAAGAGCCATAAGCCCTTAAATGCTTTAAATGTCATAAAAGTGAGTTGAATCAGGCTGTTCAGAGACAAACCCAAAATGGTGGACACTTAAACAACATTTTTACTTCCTCTAGTTTAAGTCGTGATAAGTTCAAGTGTAAGTGAACAATTACAATCTATATATTGACAAAAATCTGGGAAGGTTCAGTTTATCTACTGCTAAAATTTGGTGAGTTTAACTTAAGAATTAAAGGAGCTACTGAAGATTTAAAAGTGTCAGTGACTTTTGGGCCACACTGTATAATACACCTGTGCTCAAAAACATGGGGAAAATCGGATACAGGCTCTTTAAAAACAATCACAAATTAAACGGTCACATTTTTATACAGCACTTTTCCATTTTCAGGACATTTTTTCAGGACCAACGCTCTACCAACTGAGCCACTGCCGCCTGGAAAGTCTATAATCCAACAAAACGTGATTAAATATGTGTTTAAAGAGTTAGACGTTTGAAAAAATCATGGCACCAGTCAGAAACACCAGTGTGAAGTTTGTCCCATTTTCCATCAAAAAAAACATTTCATTATAAAACAAAAACGTGTCACTTTTTCTTGCCTTGCTCCAAAATACATTTTCAAACCAGGATAAGTGGAAAACACGACTGGAAATCTGGGTCTAATTCATTTCTTCGTGGGTTTTAATGGTGTGATTTTGTGATTTTGGAGCCACACGCTGTGATTTGTGGAGCGATGCCTGAATTACTTAATCTAAAAAACTTCATTTGAGTCTGAAGAAGCACTGGTTCAATACAAGTTTTAGGACAGAAACAGGTTCTATATTTACTCTGGTGAGATTTAAGTCGTGTTAAATGTTGTTACCTCTTCAAAAAGTGTAAAAAAAAATACAAAAACAACAAACAAAAAATCAAAAAATGGACTGGTGTTGTGCCCTTTAACAGACTGATCTCGAGTTTATGTTGTCGAAAATAAAAATCATTTTAAGCATCTGCATTAAGTAGTGCTATTATTATCCAGGACAGAGCACAGAGAGCTTTAAATATTATACAGATCAATACCACTTAACGTTCTCAAAACAACACATGAATTATTATTATTGTTTCAAACTTCTGTGAATATTCCATATTTTTTGTGTTTCTGCCAACAGCTAAAACAAAACTAAAACAAATGCGGCAAAAGCTGTATTAATTTAAAGTGCTGTACCTATTTTTTATTAAATTAATTTCATTTCATTAAATTAAATTTCATTTCATTAAATTAATTTCATTTCAATTTCATTTCATTTCATTTAATTTCATTTCATTTCATTTCATTTATTTCATTTCATTTAATTTAATTTAATTTTATTTTATTTAATTTATTTAATTTAATTTAATTTTATTTTTTTTTTTTATTTTTTTTATTTTATTTTGTTTTTTTTATTTTATTTATTTTATTTATTTATTTTATTTATTTTTCTTTTCTTTTTCATTTATTTATTTATTTAATTTTTTATTTTTTAGGTTTTTTTTTTTTTTGGCATTTTTTTTTTCAGATTTGCAATGGTCCAAAATGACCCCTCACTCACCTTCATGCACATGCACATTCTGCACGTCCTAATTCTTCACTGTGATGAGATATAAACTTTCAGAGACAGTTCCTCTAAAAACAGCTCACACACGAGTTCAGTGTCCGTCCCGATTCTCCGATAATAAGATGTTTTATAATTAGACACAGTGGAGTCACTTTTACATCCAGAGCGGCTCAGTCTCTGCTCCGGGACAAGACACATTCTGCTCAGACGTATCACTTTTTATCAGATGAAACGGCCTGTGGAGGAAAAGGGCAGCAGCTAATATTCAAATCCATAATCCAGCCGTGGATCCAACTGTGTCCAAAGTCAGAGTGACCTGAGGAGCTTCACCACAAAAGACTCTGAGGAAATCGAATCTGAGAAAGCAGCAGCGTAAAAGACCTTTCAGAACAAGAAAAGCTGCAGAACAGAGACGTTACACCGACATTATTTTTTACATATGGAAAATAAACAAGTGTGTGACCTGCACCTGACATTACTTCAAACGTCTGGACTTTATCTTACTACACAGTTGCATTTAGGCTGTGGGTTTTAATCTCTGGTCCTTTACCGCCTCAAAAGTGTAAGATTCAGCTGACTCGACAGGATTTTTTTACATCTGGCAGCTCTGGAAAAACATAAACAAGTGCAAATGTTTTTACCTGCACCTGACATTTCTTCAAACGTCTGGACTTTATCTGACTACACAGTTGCATTTAGGCTGTGGGTTTTCTATCTCTGGGTCCTTTACCGCCTCAAAAGTGTAAGATTCAGCTGACTCGACAGGATTTTTTGGCCCGTCTGTGCAGCTCTGGAGAATCTAAACATAAAACACGTCGCAAATGTTTTTATAACTGTTTATAAGAACTATACAAACTCACGGCGTGTTCCAGGTCCCTGAACGTCCTGAACATCTCACAGAACAAAACCCCGACCCTCCATCGTCACCCAAACACACAGAGTGAAGATTATCCATCAAATATTTGCACTTTTTGAGCAGAAAAACACAAAACACAACACAAAAGTGAATCTAGGCAGCTGTTATTATACAAGGCGGCCCAAAAGTCACTGACAGTTGAAACAAACTCATAACTTTTTTGTTTCTGAATATTTGTCTTTTATTTTCTCAGAGCATTTAGAACGACTCTTCTCACATTAATCTGAGCAAATCCAGCACCGAGGAGCGAACCCTCATTGTACAGTGGGACTTTGAGTCACATGGGTCAAATTCACAAACCCAGCGGTGTTACCGTCCACATTTTAATACCAGAGATGCCCCATTAAAGGAATAATAAGTGTTTTTCACAGACAGGGGGCAGTATGTGATCTCCACAGACCTGACTCGTCCTGATTTCTTCTTAAAGAAAAGGTGTTTGTGAATAAACCTCAGACAATAAACCACTTCAAACGTGACATCAGGATCAAATAAGAGACATTAGGTCATTTTTACTTCCTCTAGTTTAAGTCGTGATAAGTTCAAGTGTAAGTGAACAATTATAACCGTTTATATTGACAAAAATCTGGGAAGGTTCAGTTTATCTACTGCTAAAATTTGGTGAGTTTAACTAAAGAATTAAAGGAGCTACTGAAGATTTAAAAGTGTCAGTGACTTTTGGGCCGCCCTGTATATTCAAACTTACACAAAATCAGTCACATCCCATAAGACAAAATGACAATTATAAACTTTTTTTAAGTGACTGCAACATCATTCTGTGTTTTGACTCATTTGTTTTGTGCTTTACAAACACTTACAACAAACACAGCCGAGGTGTGTCTTGCCCGTGGACACAACGGCAGCACCACTGGGACTGAGCCACGAACCTTGAATTATAAACAATTCTCACCCAAACCTTTAAGACACTTTCATCTGGATCTCCCTTTGTATCTTTGACCTAACGCAAAATGAAACCCTGGTGTTTGCTGGAGTGAAATGCAACGGGAAAAAATAGTTATTATAGCTCCAGCTGCACCGTCATGTTCTGTATAAAACATCTGCACTTAACCCAGGCTTTAATGTGATCAAGAACCACAAGTGCAGATAAATCAATGATCTATAAGAATCTATGAGACTGTGGGTCAGGATGTTATAATTTGAACATTTTAAATCACAATATTCATCTAAAACCACTTAATAAAAGAAATAAATCCACTGACAAAAAGATAGAAAGAGACGTGCAGCTGTCGGCTCCTCCTATGGATAGATTATAAAATAAACATAAAAATAAAAAGTAAATAAAAAAAATGAAAATGAAAATTTAAAAAAACAAAAAATAAAAAGTAAATAAAATAACAAAATAAAAAATTAAAATTAAAATTAAAATCAACATGAAAATAAAAATAAACATAAAAATACATAAATAAAAATGAAAATAAAAATAAAAAATATATAAAAATTGAAATAAACATAAAAATTAATTAATAAAAATTAAAATTTAAATAAAATAATAATTTAAAAAATATTTAATTGTAGAACAAACAACAAAACAGCAGTAAGCGTGTGCTGGTGGCAGTGAAAACAGGGATTAATTGGCAATATTATGTCTTGAAAATAACCGATTAAAGCTCAAACACGCTCGAATCACTTCAAATACAACTCTGCATTTTGTTAGTTTAAAACATGTGCTAAATGACTTGTTTTTTAAACTGTAATGCAATGTGATTTCATTTTTAAAGACAGGTTATTATGCAAAATGGATTTGAGATCATTCATGCATGTTTGAGTAATTTAGCGATATCTCCTGGGCCCTGTTCGAACTCTTAACGATTAGCTGTAAGACTCGCAATGCTCCGCCCACAAACCTCCATCACTGACATACAAGGCTCCGCCCACAAACCTCCAACACGACTATTCTCCATAAAAATGATGCCAAACTGTGCACAACAACTGCACAAACACGCAGGAGTTTGGTTATTGCTGATTGTGTTGTGATAGCGCTCTGAAGGGGGGGTGACTTAGAGCGGAGAGCGACTAAAACACATTAACACGCTGCACAAAACGCACAAAAAGCCGTCTGATTGCTTTGTGTCCACTCAGAGGAATCCCGAACGGCCTCTCCAAGCGTCGCTCTTATCTTTCCCTCACAGAAGCATTTGGAATAAACATAATGAACCGATTCTTTGTTTGTATTTGGCCTTGACATCCAAATGACCGCGCGCTACTTAAAACATTCAGAATCGGCTGGTGAAATGGCCCCAAACCTATCGCGGAATAAGGAGTAATTGATTTGGCGGACAGAACGGCCCCAGAAGAAGCCTTGGAACAAAATGACATTATAAGCACCACAATTTAATTTACACCACAAATTGCCTTTTAGTTTGGGCAAAAGAGCCGTGTTAAGCTCAAATGGGAAGGAAAAGGAAGGTGATGCATTAATGGAAGTAAAGGTTTGAAACATTTAAGGTTCTATATCATGAATTATTCAGGCGTTCAGACAAATCCACGTCTGGACTTTTCAGGATAAAGGCCCCTGCACATTTTTACCACGAATATAAGAGCAAAAAAGAGTGATATCTCACTGAAGTGTAGACAACAAACTATAACATTCAAACTACTACTACTACAACCACTGACATAATAACCCAGATTTAAACCACAAAAACTGTTCTACCTGTACAATATTCTTAAAACAAACACGAGCTGCAATAAATAAACAGCAGAATGAAACACGTTAGTGCTCCGTTTGCATGTGTAATGAGATGTAGAAGTTATTACTTTAACTTTTTATGGCTTAAATCTTATCATAAAGCCAAAAAACGTCCAGTACAGTCGTCCCCTCGCTTTTTTTGGTTCAATTTTGCATGATTTTTTTTTTACAGCATATAAACCTGCATTGTGTTCTGCGTCCTGATTGGCTGAGGGACTGTAGACCATTGTGTTCTGCGTCCTGATTGGCTGAGGGACTGTAGACCCTTGTGTTCTGTGTCCTGATTGGCTGAGGGACTGTAGACCATTGTGTTCTGCGTCCTGATTGGCTGAGGGACTGTAGACCATTGTGTTCTGCGTCCTGATTGGCTGAGGGACTGTAGACCATTGTGTTCTGCGTCCTGATTGGCTGAGGGACTGTAGACCATTGTCCATCAGTCTCCTCCGTGTCTCCTGTACAGTACAGAATGTGTCAGACAAATTTACATAAATGTTGGATCAGTGTGACTCTGAAGTGCTGTATGTTTGCAAGTTTTCTCCCCGACAAAACCCACAATGTCGATGAAACGTTCTGCACCGACAAAGGCACCGACGAAGGTTTGAACTTTGTGTTTAAACAAGAGAGAAATGTGAGTAAGAATCATAGACTTTTTATATAAATGCACGTCGCTCCTGTTAGCGTTAGCAACAGGTTTGATTGATTGACAGCGTTGCTAAGCGTCTGCTCCCTGTTAAACCAGTGGTGTTGGCGGAAAGGGGCGTTACCTTCAACATCCTGGCTCCTGATTGGCTTGTCGGTTGCTACTTAGCTCCAAATATGAAACTTGGCTCCATATTCGCCGCTATAACTGCTCTGGGCTCGATGAGTTTGATGCGAAATTGCAGAACGTACCAGGTAAAGCAACATTTCCAAGGAGACAAATAAGCAGACCCCCCACCCAGAAAGTTACATTTTGCACCTTTAATAGCTCTGCATGGTCCTTTTCACGTAGCAGAATGACGTCAGATTACATCACGTATAATAGGAAAGCTAATTCCGTCCGTGTGAAAGCTGAGGCGTGTGCTCCTCATGTACACGAGGATTACAGACGCAGATGTGATGTTGACCTAACGCCGTCCACAGAGCGAGACTTCAGCGGAGCCCATCTGGCCCTGACACAGCAGCTCACGGGAAACACGGGAAACACAGGAAAGTACGACTCACAGGAGCTGCACCACTGCTGCGAACGGGACTGCTTCAGATCCGACGGAGTTTTACTTCTACAGCAGTTTGAGTCGGAAACACAAAACTATAAGTTAAACAAGGACTAAACATCTAAACTTCACCTAAGACCACACTTCAGAGAGAGATGCTACTTCAAGCTCTGCAGATAAGTCATACGTGATGTCACCAGCTACTAAAACAGCTGCAAATTTAACTCGATTGCACAAAAGCTGGCAAAAAAATGACTTGGATGAATCAACAGAAATGAAATTAAAACACCAAACACACAGTTTAGCTCCACTTTAAAGGCCTTGTGTTAAATTATGTCGTGTTTTAAAGGGTTTTATTTTGAATCGTGGTTTCATTCCTGTGACGATTTGCTGTTTTTCCAACTTTAATTTTAAGTCATTCATCAGTTTTCTCTTGGATGTAGCTCTATGTTCAAACACAGACGGTTTTTCCACCTACGTCTTATCAAAGGTGTTAAAAATCAGAGACTAATCGATACTAAAGCTAATACTGGACTCAAAAGTCACAGAAAAGAACCTTTCCTGAAGAGCTTTCGAACGATCTTGAGCTGTATCAAAGTAAGTAGTGCACAAAGACCAGTATACGCCCATGTACCCTAGTGGACAACTGAGGTATTACACAGATATAAGACACATGGGAGAATAAAAGAAAGTCTAAAGAAAGAGAAATGGGAACCGGTTTTGAGTAAATCGAGTATGACATTTTAGTTTCATGTTAACACTACAACTGTACAGAATTCTTATAGTTGAATTAAGTTATAAAATGTAAAATCGTGAGGAGAACGTGTCTAGAAGTCGTTTAAAAAGCCTGAATAATACAGACTGAAGCACGTTTAAAATTTAAAGAGTTTAAAAAGGGCCCTTTGGGTGATAGTCCGCTATCTCGAGGATCTTGGAAACACTTTCTTTCCCTTTAAATAAGTTGACTTTTAAATATCAAACTCTTTCATCTCTTGCAAATATAACCTTATCTTCAGATGAAAAAAAAAAGAAGTTTGCTCTAGAAAAACGCACATTACCTGCACTGCTCCCTCTGCTTTTGTCCGCAGGGTTGATGGAAATCCAGCGGGGAAGCCGGTCCCCCACGCCGCGCTGGGTCGAGCGGGTTGAACTCTCCGTCATCTCCCCCCCGTCCCGCTCCAGCTCTGCCCGGTCCTCTCTGCTCCAGACCCCCGCCTCGCTCACTGTGCCTCCCCCTGCCCGCTCCACCTGCCTCCTCCCCGGGTCATTTGCTCAGCTGTGCCCCGTCTCCGAGCGCATTTATCCCAGATGAAGGCGGCAGCTTCCCCCTTTAATCTCACAGTGCACTGGGCTCGAGCGGGTTCGACGTGAGGGAGGGTGTGTGTTTGACCCCCGCCCCACAGAAAACAGGGACTCCGCTGCATTTAGGACGAGGACTGAAACTGACAAAAGATCAATACAAAAAGAAGCAGGACGATGAGCGATAAGAAAGATACTGTAGTTTGGGGCTGTGAATGTCTGAGGCTTTTAGAAAGACGACAGAACAGACACAGTTCGATGGATGTTTTGCTAATATCAGGTACAAAAATAATAGTGTAATTACAGTAATATAATATATGTCGTCATAGTATTGACAGTAGTCGTCGAAACCCAAAATAACTCCCCCAAAAATGACATAAATAGGACTTTTTTTTGCCTGGGATCCAGAATAAACACTTCTTCTTCAAAACTTGTGACATGTGAGTTCAGACAGGCGTGATTGACAGGTGGATTAGCCAATCAGGGTCCACACATATCCAAACAAATATGGCGGCGTATCAGGACAAAAGAAAGGAAAAAAATAAATCACAGTGACCTGAAAAACAGCACAGGTTTCTGCAGAATCAGCGAGCGAAGCACCAAACTGTTAATGTGATTGTTTGTGTAAATAATGAGCTCCTTCGTTTCACGTGTCACTGAAAAAAAGAAAATCTGTTTGCTCGATCACGCTTTGGTTCTGGCTCGAGAATCTGATCTTTCCTGAGGAGAATTAGACAAACCAGAACTAGTAGAAGAGCAAAACTACTATTATTTTGTGTCGAAAGCGGCATTATGTCGTAGAAAAAAGAAAATAATCATAATTTTTGTTATCAGAATCAGTACAACGAAACTTATTACACATTTTAATATGATTTTTTTCAGCAAATGCAGCATTTTCAAAGCAACAGAAGGTAAAATGTTGATCTAAATTAGTCACGTGTGGCTCTTAACACCCGACAGAAGAGAATCAGCCTCTTTAACGGGGCGCTACACAATTTTTCACAAGTGCTTTTTGTAGTTAAGTCAGCCGTGTGCTGTCTGCATCTCATCATTTTATGGTCTGCAAACCAGGAAGTATCGATTGAGCGCTGTTAGCATGCTAGTTATTGTAGCAGTAGCTCCACTGTGGCCTCTGAAAGCTGTGAAACGAGCTTATAAACTCATCATGGTGAATAGTTTGGAATGTGACAGGAAAGGAGGAGTTATTATCCAAAAATGGAAACTGAAATGGAAATATTACAGCAACTTCATTTGAGGATCTTTTTTTTTTTTTTTTTTGCAGTTTGTCTTTGTGATGGTAATGATGATACTACACTTACTTATTTCCTCGAGATGTGTTTCAAAAAAAGGGAAAGAGAAAGAGGAGGAGAGAAATAAAGAGACATAAAGAGAGAAAGAGACAAAAATATACCACAGAGACACAAAGAAACAGAGCGATATAGCACAGAAAGAGAAGAAAGGAAGGACATAAAGAGAGGAAAATACAGAAGAGATAAAGAGAAAAACAGGGAGAGACAGAAAGAGACACATGAAGACAGAGAGATTGGAAAATATACCACAGAGAGACACAAGGGAAGAAAGAAATAGAGTGATATAGCACACACACAGAGAGAGGGATATAAAACAGAGGAGGAGAGTGGTGTTGATTATTCATTACAGTCTGACGCACACCTGAGGCCTCTGCAGTATTAGTGTCATCTTCCATCGCCGTGTCTGTCCCTCCTCATAAACTGCACACAGACAAAGACACGCTCTCCTCTAAACCTCACGACAGACACCGAGACCAGGGACGTTCAACGCAGGAATTCATTAAGTCATTTTCACTTGATTAAGTGAAGAGTGTGTACGCCGGTGTGACTGTATGGACTAAAGCGTAACCCCGACAACGCTTTGTTCCATATATCAGCATAATACACTTAATCATCATTATATTTCATCCAAACAGGCGCCGAGAAACGAGTAACGTAGAATGAACAGATGAGCTCCACATTCACTGGAGGTAAAGCAACTTCTATACAACCTCTACTGAACTGCTGTAGACCAGATATTAAAGAGGCATTGTGTAAAATCTACTTTTTGGCATTTTCAAACATGTTATAATGTTGTTCCCTCGTCAAAAACATATCTGAGATTTTAGACGTGATCCATGCATCTGTGAGGAATCTAAAGATATGTCCTGAGCTCTGTTTGAACCTTCCTTACAGTCCATCCATCCATTTATGTTCTTCCTCTTATCCGGGGGCATCAGTCTAAGCAGGGACTCCCAGACTTCCCTCACCCCAGACACGTCCTCCAGCTCCTCCGGTGGGACCCCAAGGCGTTCCCAGCCCATCCTGAGCAGATGCCCGAGCCTCAGCTGCTCCTCTCGACGTGGATGAGCAGCGGCTCTACTCCAAGCTCCTCACCCTGTCTCTAAGGGAGCGCCCAGCCACCCTGCGGAAGAAACCCATTTCGGCCGCTTGTATCCACGATCTCGTCCTTTCGGTCATTACCCAGAGTCATGACCATAGATGAAGGGTAGAAAGTAGATTGAGGTAAATCCAGAGCTTTGCCTTTTGACTCAGCTCCTTCTTCACAACGACAGACGATACCGCGACATCACTGCAGACGCTGATCCACCTGTCAATCTCACGCTCCATCCGTCCCTCACTCGAGAACAAGACCCTGAGATACTTGAACTCCTCCACATGAGGCACAGACTCACCACCACCTGAAGAGGGCGCCACCTTTTTCCAGTCAAGAACCATGGATTTGGAGGAGCTGATTCTCCTTCCTTACAGTTAGCAGCAAATACACAAAAGGAGGATGCAAACCAATACACTACAACTTCACAAACCTGACGCGATGTGCAGTAGTTTCATTAGTTTATAATGCAATATCGCTCAGAAGGGGGGGTGAATTAGCACGGTGAGCTAAAGGACAGGGGACTGAAAGAACTACTGTTACAGCAAAGCTCCACTGTGGTCTCTGAAAGCTGTGAAACGTGCTTATAAACTCATCATGGTGAATAATTCGGATGTTTTGAAGACTTTAAAATCACGTACAGCGTCTTAAAGATTTTCCGACCTCTCCTCGTCTGTGGCCTGAGCCCTTTAGCCCAGGTGAAAACTGTGCCACCCACTTTCTAATGTGTGAAATAACTCGGGGCCCCTGGTGGAGGAGGGGGCTCTGACTGAGATTTATGCCCCAGACAGAAGCAGAGAGGTGGGCCGCCGCGAGCTCGTACTCAGCCTGTGTTTTTTCTGGAGCTGGATGGTCTGTGATCCATCATGTCGCTGTGATGGAACACCTCTGTTTCAACGGCTACAGCGGCCAATTTAACACAACGCAAACCTTATTTTAATACAATAGTTAGGAGCCGTTTCTGGCATTTATATATATGTTTCTAAAAATATACTTCATTTTCTAATTCTCAGTGGGATTTTGTGTGACAAGACAATGGAGCGTTAGTAACACTTTTATACAGAAAAAAAAAAAAGGCAACATCTAAAGTACCTCAGATTTGGAAAGAGTGAGGCAGTTACCAGCATTTCCAGTGTCTCCTTGAGCAAGACACTTAATGTATCATCAGCACTGCACTGTTTTAAGAATAAATGGGTTGTGTTCAATGTTAAATAATCCTCCAAACTACCACAGCCACAAACACACAACAAACACGACCAAGTATCTGGTGATATACTGTGTCCCTGCTCCAGCGTCAGTCCACGGGTTTGACAGGAAGGGCATCCAGCATAAAAAAGGTTTCCAAAGGTTTGTGAATCCCAATGAATTTATTTTATTTTCATACATATGTAAACATAAATATTCTCTGTTCTCTTATTATTTCCACTTTGTTGAGTGACGTCCAGTGTGTTTATTGTGGTAGAATTTTTATCCAATCATATTTCAGCTGTTTGTGTCGTCAGGCAGATTTCATTTTCCTGGGACCTTCAGAATAAACAGAGCAGGTTCCCGTCCACAGTAAGACACAGATTCTACAGACAGATCGTCATTTTTTTTATTTTTGCATTTAAAACTGTTTGTAGACACTGGAGTGACCTGCAGCTCAGCGACGCGCAGGGAGACGGAGCTCCACAGTGAAAAAGTGACTTTATAATGTTAATAATAACGTGGAGCATTAACGTCACCTCAGTTAAAACTGAAGTAAAGTTCGTTCAGTCTCAGCTGTGCCACATTTTCAGTTATTTGCTGTTGTTTAGATTATTGTCAAAATGCAAATGATCTGTTTATTTTCAAAGTTTGTTTTGTTATTGTTGGGTTGTGTTTTATATGAAACATTGAGCAGTTTATTGGACAGATGTTTAAGCTCACACAGCCTCAGTTTGGTGGCATTTGGTTTGGCATCTTTAAATCACATTTTTATTTTTTATTTTTGACAGTATCTGTGATTTTAGTTTCTCTTAATTATAAAAGCTGTGCTGCTTGTTGGTTTAAATGCTCCTAAAATGAAGTGTTTGACGAGTCTTTGTTGAGGTGATGTGGTGATGTGTCAGTGGGACGTCACTGAGGCCCGAGGGTCAAACCTCGACCCAACACTGGGGAAACAGCAGAAGAAACAAGACTCTGGTAAAAGAACAAAATATATGTCAAAACTGTTTGGGCCGTGTGGAGGAAACATCGACTTCATTAGAATAATTTTACATTGATTTAAGTTTAAAAAAGCCTTGTTTCCTGCATGTTTCTTATGATTTATATGAGTGAAATGAGGACTTCTGTGCACGGCTGGTACAGGTGTCTGCTCAGTGAATTTCTGGTTGACTGTAGCTCAGTTGGTGCAGCGTTTGTCCACTGATCTGAGGGTTGTTGGTCCGATTCCAGCTCCCTCAGTGTTTGCTCTGAGCCTAAAAGGAGTGCTGTATAATGAGACTTTTTACCAAAAATGTGACTATTTAAACCAAGATCTGATTTTTGGTTTGTGTTTCGATGCTCGAGGTAAATCTGGAGTGTGTCATTTTTTGTTTTACTGTTGTATTTGGACGACAAAGTACAGTGAATTTTTTAACAACTTGCAACATTTTCTTTCATTTTTGTCACCAGCTTGGTCTTTTTTTTTTTTTTGCATAATTCTCAGACCCTGCTCAGGTGTGAAGAATCAGACAGAAGTCAGCTCACTCTCAGCAGATGTTTGATTCATCTGATCCGGTTTTGGTCGAGCTCGGAGCCACCGCCCCCGACTCCAGTTACATTTGTCACTTCTGCACGATAAAGAAAAGCAAATTGGGATTGTCGTGTGTGTGGTGCAGTGTGTTTTTGGGAGAGTATCTGGGCTTCCACAGACGCACCATTTTTCACAATCCCAAAAGAGAAAATTGCTTCTCTCAGCCCCCCGCCGCGCTCGCAGTCCTGTTTTGTCTCTACATGTTTGTGGACTGCTGCACTGTTTAATAGCTTTTCGTGGTACACAGAGCACAAAGTCCAGCTGCCTCCAAAAGTATCTTTGACAGTGTGCTGACTGTGGACTGTGTTTGCAGAATACTTTTCAAATTAAGGTTCAAAAATGGCAAAGGGAAGCTGGAACAAAGTAGTGTTTTGTTGTTTTTTTTGGTGTGCGAGAGTCAGACTTAGTTAAAAGGAAAAAAAGCTGCATTTTCTCATCCTGAAACTAAAATAACATCTCAAAAAGCTACATTTGTTCAACGTTTACTGTCTGCATCCACTAATAATCGTCTAATTTATCGTCTGAGAGCCAGTAGGTGCTCTGTTGGCATGCTAGCTGCCTTTAGCATTACCAAATCCCCTCCAAACTCATCCTGGTGAATAACTGCGACGTTGGGAATGTGTTAGGAATAACTTTAAACCACTGCAAACTGTTTAAAATGAACTAGTTCTGTTTTTCGCCACAAAAATCAGTTAGAAAGATGCAGTGGAAGTTTAGAGCAAAAGAAAAGATGCTGCAAAAAGAAGTAATTTAGTGATTTATTGAGAGAAAACAAGTCTCAACGGAGAAGCTGTGACAATTTGATAAAGATCCACATTAATAATACAAATACTATCACGAGGGAAATGCAGAAACGCTAATGGAGCAGGTTCATTTGGACTGAGAGACTGGACGTTCTGTCGTTTTTATTTCTGCTGCTTATTGTTAACTGATTATACCTCTCATCAACAAGGTCCCAGGTTCAATTCCCAAGTTTAACCACACACTCCAGACCTAAATGCAATTTTTGGAGAAGCTACAGCAAACTATTTTATTGAAGGATGGCTCAAAGTCAGACGACACGTTTTATAAGGTGCTATTAAGTGTTTTAGAGATGTCGGGGGGTTGCCAGATACGAATTTATACTGAATGTGGGATCAAAACGTGAGACCAATGCTGAATATGACATTTCCAGAGTAGATTTAAGGTGCGTTTGGTTGTTTGTTTGTTGCAGGTTTGATCCCAGTTTAGTCCTGATTCTAGACCTGGTTTTGTCCTGTTCTAGTCCAGGTTTATTCCAGGATTAGCTCTGGATTTAATCCCAGTTTAGTCCTGATTCTAGACCTAGTTTTGTCCTGTTCCAGTCCAAGTTTATTCCAGGATTAATTTTGGATTTAGTCCCAGTTTAGTCCTGATTCTAGATCTAGTTTTGTCCCGTTCCAGTCCAGGTTTATTCCAGGATTACCTCTAGATTTAGTCCCAGTTTAGTCCTGATTCTAGGCCTGGTTTTGTCCTGTTCCAGTCCAGGTTTATTCCAGGATTAGTTTTGGATTTAGGCCCAGTTTAGTCCTGATTCTAGACATGGTTTGGTCCTGTTCCAGTCCAGGTTTATTCAAGGATTAGCTCTGGATTTAGTCTCAGTTTAGTCCTGATTCTAGACCTGGTTTGGTCCTGTTTCAGTCCAGGTTTATTCCAGGATTAGCTCTGGATTTAATCGCAGTTTAGTCCTGATTCTAGGCCTGGTTTTGTTCGGTTCCAGTCCAGGTTTATTCCAGGATTAATTTTGGATTTAGTCCCAGTTTAGTCCTGATTCTAGACCTGGTTTTGTCCTGTTCCAGTCCAGGTTTATTCCAGGATTAGCTTTGGATTTAGTCCCAGTTTAGTCCTGATTCTAGACCTGGTTTGGTCCTGTTCCAGTCCAGGTTTATTCCAGGTTTATTTCCTATTTTGATGTGGATTATGTGCACGTGTGAAGCGTTTAGGAGCATGTGGTACATTAAAAAAAACACAATATCATTTAGTGGAGAAAATGACTTTCTATTTCCTAAAAACACTTAAACGTCTCCCTCTGTCTGGTGTTTTTTTGCAGACACACTGACGCTTCGTGCAGGTTTATTATAACTGACGGTACATAGATTATGAATTCTCTCTGGTAAATTAGCTGTTCATTTGGAGTCTGACAGGAGCGTCTTGTTAAACATTCCGAACGCTCCATCTGCCACAGTTAATAACTCCATATTGAGATGCAGCGTCCAGCGTCCGGCCCTAATGCTGAGTGATGGAGGAGTGAAGCTGCATTCTGCCCCTCTCCTCTTCATCAGCGTCGCTTCACACATTAACGAGTTAACCGAGTTTCCTCCAGATTTTATCACCTAATTATGTCACCGGGGGGTTGCGGGGGACTTAACCCGTTTGTGGGTTTAAACGAGCGGCTTTGATGTGGAGAGATTGGGGAAATCTCATAGGAAAATGATTAAAACATTTAGGAGAGACTTTTATGTCTGTTGGGACGGAACAGGAAGTCAATTTGTCAAAGATCTAAAGAACAGGAGGCAGATTTGTCGGCAATTAATACATAAATGAGCCGCGAGCGTGTACACAGAAAAAGCAAAAAAAAAGAGTGAAGGCTGCAAAAGTTTGAGTTATATTATATGGAAAGCAGAAACACCGATATATACGTCATTTTGTTTAGTCTGGGTCACATTTTATTATTTATTTATTAAAACAATGCCACCTCCCTGACCAAAATTGACCAAAAACTGACTTGAAATTTGAAAAAAGCACATTTTAGATGATCAAATGTGTCCACATCAGTCCAGTTCATTTGTACTGTTCTGTCTCACTGTAAAAACCTGCACATAATTCATTTTTTTATATTAGTTTGGACTGTAGGAAACATACTGAACTGGACATGGGACATTTATTGTATTTTCCTGCTAAAGTCAATGATGAACTGTTAGTTTTATAATGTGATTGTGATAAAGTGTTTCATGTGTTAGTTTTATAATGTGATTGTGATAAAGTGTTTCATGTGTTAGTTTTATAATGTGATTGTGATAAAGTGTTTCATGAGTGTTCACCTGCAGAGGGAAAGAAACAGGAGCTAAATCTGGAACAAATCATCTCTTAGTAGTTTTTATTCGGTCATTAAAATCAAAATCAAACATTTGTGTGGCTTCTATCTGACCGATTTTGATTTTAATGACCTGGAGTTTTCTGCTGTTCACGTTCACTTCTTTTTAATATACAGAACATAATGAACATGTTTAATGCAATTTCTGCTGATGTCTTTGGAGGAAATGTGCAATTACTGTGGGAGGAATCAAACCTGGACGGGATTATTTTCATTATTTTATTTTTTATATTATTTACTATCATCATTATTACATTGTTTTATTTTTATATGTTTATTTTGTATTTATTTTGTCGTTAATGTGTATTTATTACTATTACTATTATTATTATTTTTAATATTATATTAAAATTCTTCTTTTTTTTATTGTAACCTTTACAGCTGCAGTTGAGATTAATACTTGAATAAAAATGTGATCACAGAAAAAATAAAAAATACAAAAATCAAACATTATTCACTTGTATAAGGTACGTGACGTTTCTATCATGACCGAAAGGGTTTAGGCCGTGGACGTCAAACACATTTTTACTGAGGGCCACATCAGTAGAATGACTGCCTTCAAAGGGCCAGATGTAAAATAAATCTAACTACTTTTTTTACTTGTTAATTAACTGTTTCTGTATTTATTACTTATTCAAGTTACAAATATTGCAGATACATTTGTCTAGATGTATAAATGTGTTTGTGTAACTGTGCATCTCCTGATAAAATTACATTTTAAGACCATCAGACCTTTTAATTCACCCTGTCGAGGGCCACATGAAATGACGTGGAGGGCCACATTTGGCCCACGGGCCTTGAGTTTGACACATGTGGTTTAGGCTGAAGTAAAAATGACTTATAATGCTGAACTCTATTTAATAATAACGTACAATAATTACAAGAAAAGCAGCATCAGTTTGTACAAAAGAAAAATACAAACCACGACAGGTCACATGAATCATCCCTCAGTCCTGTAATTTTCAATTAAAGTAAAGTTTTATACCTCTTTTTACATCTTCTTTTGTTTGTGAATTTGTACAAGGTCACTGACAAATAAAGAATATATAAAGAAAGACCTTAAATCACTTTCAAAGTACATGTTTCTGGCTAAAACGATGATGGCAGAAGGCAGATAGTTTTCATTATAGTAGGACTTAAAACAACACTGTGTAACTCGGGCGACAGATGCTCACAGATGAATGCTGTCGTTGTGTCCTTGGGCAAAACACTTCGCCTCCAGTGTCTGTGTGCACTGGTGTATGAACGTGTGAGTGGTTTCTCTTGAAGGTGAAGGCTGTATAAATTCAGAAAAGGCAATAGATTTATAGAGAAAATCTGTGATGACGACTCACTCTTAGACGCAGTGGTGGACCTCCGGGACGCCCTGGAGACCCCACCTCTAGATCTTAATGAGGAGCAGTTAGATGGAGAATTAGCGAACACTGTGCACCTTAAACAAACCCAAACACACACAGAGAGAACATGCAAACAGCAGAACTTCACACGATCAAACCTGTGAACTGTGAGGTCAGGTTTAGTCTGCGGAAACCACGACACTGAACGCAACCGTGAGATCAAAATGAAGAACAAATGCTCCAAACGCCTGTATCTCTGCTCGCCCTGTAACAGTCTCAAACCTGTCAAATCCACGGTCTCACCATCTGTCTCAGCATCATGTCTTCTTCCCTTCAATCTGCGCTCACTACATCTCCCCCAAATTTCTCTTTTCCAATTTCCTGTCTCCTGCCTGCGCTCCCTGCTCCGTTTACTGAGCCCAAGATTGCACAAAAGCCTCCGAAATCCTGCTCCATCACACAGTGCAAATACCATCTGGACCGGGTTGGCCCTCAGCACAAATTAAGAGCCAGGACCGTCCCGTAGCATCTGGGACACCCGCTAACGTCTGGTGCAACAGCAGACAGCGCAGGGCGGGTCAGGGTCAAAGAGAGGCTACGGGGGAAGGCAGAGTCTGCAGTTTTCTGAATATGAACTTCTTTTGTTTGACCTTTTGTTGTGTGAGTTAAAGGAACTGTATCAGGCTCCAGATCACAGTCGGCCTCGTGTTGGGCGGAGACTCAGGCTCCTCCCACATACACCAGCAACGAATCAGGCTCCTCCCACACACACCTACAACGAATCAGGCTCCTCCCACACACACCTGCAACTAATCAGGCTCCTCCCACACACACCAGCAACGAATCAGGCTCCTCCCACACACACCTGCCACTAATCACGCTCCTCCCCCACACACCTGCAACTAATCAGGCTCCTCTCCCACACACACCTGCAACTAATCAGTCTCCTCCCACACACACCTGCAACTAATCAGGCTCCTCCCCCACACACCTGCAACTAATCAGGCTCCTCCCACACACCTGCAACTAATCAGGCTCCTCCCACACACACCTGCAACTAATGAGGCTCCTCCCACACTACCTGCAACTAATCAGGCTCCTCCCACACTCACCTGCAACGCATCAGGCTCCTCCCACACACACCTGCAACTAATCAGGCTCCTCCCACACACACCTGCAACTAATAAGGCTCCTCCCACACACACCTGCAACAAATCAGGTTCCTCCCACACTCACCTGCAACTAATCAGGCTCCTCCCACACACACCAGCAACGAATCAGGCTCCTCCCACACTCACCTGCAACTAATCAGGCTCCTCCCACACACACCTGCAACTAATCAGGCTCCTCCCACACACACCTGCAACTAATCAGGCTCCTCCCACACACACCTGCAACTAATCAGGCTCCTCCCACACACTTGCAACTAATCAGCTCTCCTCCCACACACCCTGCAACTAATCAGGCTCCTCCCACACACACCTGCAACTAATCAGGCTCCTCCCACACTACCTGCAACTAATCAGGCTCCTCCCACACACACCTGCAACTAATCAGGCTCCTCCCACACACACCAGCAACTAATCAGGCTCCTCCCACACACACCTGCAACTAATCAGGCTCCTCCCACACACACCTGCAACTAATCAGGCTCCTCCCACACACACCTGCAGCCCATCTACAATCAGCTGCACCTGGAGAAGGACACAGGGAAGACACTGAAGCCCCATGAAGCATCGATACTTTCAGTCACCTGTGTCGACTCATGTACCGACACTTCATAAGGATTCATTTACTCTATAGCGCCATCAAGAGGTCAATAAAATGTACTACAATCTAGTTTCCACCTCAATCAATTGAACAAATGTACAAAACCAGTGACAGGACCACAGTGAAACACATTATTAGAAATAGAAATACACTTGTGTTACTTGTAGTAGTGCTTCTAATTACTTACTACTCGCTGGTTCAATCTTTTAAACAGTCGCAGATAACAACCAAACATCAAATCACTATTTTTTGCTCTTTCTGACTCTTTTCTAAGTTGGATGTTTTTGCTCCTCGTCAGATCCTGCTCCCTGGACCTGCTCAGCTCCTCTGTCTCTGACCCCGCTCTCCACGACCAGTACGAACCTCACACCCTCTGACCCCGCTCTCCACGACCGGTTCGAACCTCAAATCACATCGAATCGAATCACAAGTGAACCTGAGTGAACCTGAGTTTTCACTGCATTAATCGACATATAAAAGACACAATAAACCTTTTCTCAGTCTCAGTTTACACGTACGATTCATGTGAAGCTCAGAACCTCCTGATTCACTCCCTGAGCTGCACAGGCTGCACTAGCTCTGAGTCCTGACTGTCTGCAGGAGCTGGGGTTTAGGGAGTGACGGGTCGGATCAGAGAGAGACATTTTAGGTCTAAAACAACTGGATTTCAGCTTTGAAACTGGCAACACAAACAAATCTCAATCTACTAACCCAGGAACGTCAAACTCATTTTAACAGATCCACAAAATGTCTCTCGAAGGGCCAGATGTAGCTGTAAGATAAATGTAACTAAACGTGATGTAAAATAAATATAACTACTTTTTTATCTCAATTTTTAACTATATCTATATTTACGACTTATTCAAGTTACACATTTTGCAGATGGATTTGCACAGATGTGAAAAATGTGTAACTGTCAGACCTTTTCATTTACCTTGTTGTGGGCCACATAAAATGACGTGGCGGGCTGCATTTGGCCCACGGGCCTAGAATTTGACGCGTGTACTAAATTAATAAATCAACATTACAAAACAGTTTTCCATAAAATCAACATTTGTCCCGTCGTCACAGGGTCAAAGTCGAGGGTTTAGATCCAAATCTCATGTACAGAGTGTTTTCTTGTTTTTTTTTTTTTTTTTTCTTTATGCAGAGCTGATCTTTTTGAAATTCTTTTGGATTCTTTGTGTTTCGACATTGGACAGATTAAAAGAGGAGGTTGAATGTTTCCCAGATGTATCCAAACACAAATCAAACTAAAAGAGTCACTGAACAAACCTCCTGCGTGTGAGCTCAGCTGTTTAACTAAACTTCACTTTTTATCACTAAATTGACTTTTTCTCATTATCTCCAGAATCGAGTCAAACTCATAAAGTCTGATGTTCTCCACAGACTCTGGATCTGACGCCTCAGTTTGTCTCTGCGTCAGGAAACAGGCTGTGTGAGAGACGGAGGGAGAGAAGGAGGGAGGGAGAGAGAGAGAGAGAGAGGGACGGAGAGAAGAGAGAGAAGAGAGAGAGAAGGAGGGATTTACCACTGGTAAAGAGCTGAAAGAGGAAAGAGAGAGGGAGAGATGAGAGAGAGAGAAGAGAGAGAGGGATTTACCATCGATAATGAGACAGAGGGAGAGAAAGAGGGAGGGAGAGAAGAGAGAGAGAGAGAGAAGAGAGAGGTCGGGAGAGAGGGAGGGATTAACCATCAATAATGAGATGGAGGGAGAGAAAGAGAGAGAAGAGAGAGAGAGAAGAGAGAGAGGGAGGGAGGGATTTACCACCGATAATGAGACGGAGGGAGAGGGTGGAGGGGAGAGAGAAAGAAGAAAGAATAAGGAGGAGAGAGGAACCCGAGAGAGCTGGGTAGAGAGAGTAGAAAGGAGAGACAGAGGGGGAGAGAGTGAGATGGAGAGAGAGAAAGAGGGAGGGAGAGAAGAGAGAGAGAGAAGAGCGAGAGGGAGGGAGAGAGGGAGCGAGGAGAGAGGGAGTGAGATGGAGAGAGGGAGCGAGAGAGAGGAAGTGAGAGAGTGAAAAGGAGAGAAGGAGAGAGAGAGTAGGAGAGGGAGAGAGAGAGACTGAAAGTGGGAGAGAGAAGAAAGAATAAAGAGAAGAGAGAGAGAGCGTCGGAGAGACAGAGGGAGAGAGAGTGAGATGGAGAGAGAGAGTGAGGGAGGAGCTCGGAGGCAGGAATAACTCGGCCGTTCACTCATTGAGAATTAAGAAGGTTAATAATTAAATGAAGAATATAAACGGAAAAGCCTGGAGCGAGAGTCAAGTTTAGAAAAACAAATCAAAAGAGAGAAAAGGTTTAACAGAAGAGAAAAAACGATTCTGTAATAAACCCGAAGAAACGACAAACGACGAGGAAATGTACAAGTGTAAAGAGCCTCCGGGGGCAGCAGAGAGCGCCGTGTTCAGGCTGTTCAGGCAAGAGGAGGAGAAGAAGAGAGGAGACAAGAGGAGGAGACAAGATGAGGAAACAAGCGGAGGAGAAGAAGAGAGGAGACAAGAGGAGGAGACAAGAGGAGGAGAAGAAGAGAGGAGACAAGAGGAGGAGACAAGAGGAGGAGAAGAAGAGAGGAGACAAGAGGAGGAGACTAGAGGAGGAGAAGAAGAGAGGAGACAAGAGGAGGAGACAAGAGGAGGAGAAGAAGAGAGGAGGCAAGAGGAGGAGAAGAGGAGAAGAGACAATAGGAGGAGAGGAGACAAGAGGAGGAGAGCAGACAAGAGGAGGCGAGGAGACAAGAGGAGGAGAGGAGACAAGAGGAGGAGAGGAGGAGAAGAGACAATAGGAGGAGAGGAGACAAGAGGAGGAGAGCAGACAAGAGGAGGCGAGGAGACAAGAGGAGGAGAGGAGACAAGAGGAGGCGAGGAGACAAGAGGAGGCGAGGAGACAAGAGGAGACGAGGAGACAAGAGGAGGAGACAAGAGGAGGAGAGGAGACAAGAGGAGGAGAGGAGACAAGATGAGGAGAGGAGACAAGAGGAGGGGAGGAGGAGAGGAGACAAACCCTGTTGTGAGTGATCGAGCCAAACTTCTCCCAAACAGGGAAAACTTTCTTTTTTTTTTTTTTCGCTGGTTACATCTTTTAAAAACTCGCAGATAAAAACCAAACACAAGCCGTGAGTCGACACCACTGAGTTTGGTTCAAGAGTCAAACCAGTGAAACAATCTGAATCTGAATCTGAATCTGAATCTGAACTCTGAATCTGAATCTGAACTCTGAACTCTGAATCTGAATCTGAACTCTGAACTCTGAATCTGAACTCTGAATCTGAATTCTGAATCCGAACTCTGAATCTGAACTCTGAATCTGAACTCTGAACCTGAACTCTGAACCTGAACTCTGAATCTGAATCTGAATCTGAATCTGAATCTGAATCTGAATCTGAATCTGAATCACGTGGTCGGTGCTTCAGGTTCAAACATCGTCAAACCAGGCTCTGAACCTCACTTCACCTGAGATTTTACTGATTACTCAGACGTAACATCACTATTTTTCGACCCCTTGTGTTCAGTTTTCCCTTAACACCCTGTTCATTAAATACTTCTTACTTTACGTTTTTCATCTCAGTTTCTTAGATTTTTTTCGATCTTGACATTAGTGTTTTTCTGTCCTGAAGACTTGATTGAACATCTGCTGAAGGAAAAGGTGGAGTATTCTTATTCTCACTCGTATATTCTACATCGATGTTCTTCTTTATCGAACTCTGACCCTGTTTTCGCCCTTGAATCGTATTTGGAGGTTTACTTAAAGTTGTGGCGAGTGCGTCGTCCGCTGGGAGTAATGAAAATGCCGGAGCACTTCAACATTATTGGTGTCTCTTTGTGGTCAGTCTGAGCTCTGACCTTGGTCCTGTTTACTTTGTCTGGGTTTTAAAACTCGCCAAAACTTCACCCCCGTTGCCATAGAAACAGATGGACAGATGCATTATGGGTATGCAGCTGTAGTCTGTTTTCTGTTTTCTTCGTATGAGCTGAGATGAAAGACTTTATTTAGTGTCACCTCAGAGCGAAAGGATCTTTTTGCTGCTTTTACGTTTGAGAATCACCCCTGGATTATTCAGTATCGGGTCTAAATTATATAACAAATGTTTATCGAATTACAAAATGAAATCGAACAAGAAGATTTCCAACAAATAAAGAAAAACATGTTTTATAATGTTTAGCACTGTTCACTCTATGGGGTTATGCTCTAAAAATAACCCACAACAGGAGAAATCCACAAAATATCAGCTTTTACATTATTCTCTCTGTTTCTTGTCTGTCAAACCCCTCACCACACACTTTATACACATTTTTGTCACACAGGCATTAACATTTTCTCACATTTCTCTCTTGTTTAAACACAAAGTTCAAACCTTCGTCGGTGCCTTTGTCGGTGCAGAACGTTTCATCGACATTGTGGGTTTTGTCGGGGAGAAAACTTGCAAACATACAGCACTTCAGAGTCACACTGATCCAACATTTATGTAAATTTGTCTGACACATTCTGTACTGTACAGGAGACACGGAGGAGACTGATGGACAATGGTCTACAGTCCCTCAGCCAATCAGGACGCAGAACACAATGGTCTACAGTCCCTCAGCCAATCAGGACGCAGAACACAATGGTCTACAGTCCCTCAGCCAATCAGGACGCAGAACACAATGGTCTACAGTCCCTCAGCCAATCAGGACGCAGAACACAATGGTCTACAGTCCCTCAGCCAATCAGGAGTCACAATGGTCTACAGTCCCTCAGCCAATCAGGACGCAGAACACAATGGTCTACAGTCCCTCAGCCAATCAGGACGCAGAACACAATGGTCTACAGTCCCTCAGCCAATCAGGACGCAGAACACAATGCAGGTTCATACGCTGTAAAAAAAAAGCAAAAAAAAAAAGCACAAAAGGTCTGAAACAGCGAGACCATGAAAAGTGAACCACGATATAGCGAGAGACGACTGTACAACAAAAAACAGCTGGAATATCTTGATACAACTGAACATTTAACACAAAATCACATGACTGTGTACGTCTAAGGACTGGCCAAACCACAACTGAGACAGAAAAAGGGTTTTTGTCTGTTTTTACTTCCTGAAAAATTTAATACATTTCAAGGACATGCAAAATTGGTGACTCTGACGCTACAAACACATTCTGACATGAAGAGCTGCTTATACAATATTTTTTTTTTTTTTTGAGCATCCTCAAGTTCTGAAGTAGACATGCTAGGAGTTAAACAAATGAATATGTATTAGTCTGGGAACAGTCTGAAGTGTGAGCGCGATAGAAGTGAGGAAGAGGAGAGACTGATATGTAGAGAGGAGAGGAAAAGGTGAAGTGACACATGCACAGGAGCAGAACAGCTCAAGGCAACGACTCCAAATGCCACCGGTCCAAATCAGAGCTAATGGTGCAGAGTGAGAACGTGTGAGACGACAGAGAACCGACTGCAGACAAAGTAAAGGAGCAAGACCAGGTTTAAACAGAGGAAGAGAGAATCTTGTATCTGTAGATCTGTGTTAAACGGAGTGATGAACTTTGTGAGGACGAAATCTGACTCTGATCTTTGTGCAACAACTCGAACTTGAAGAGTTAATATTAGTGACGGGCGAATGGAGCCTCGTGAAGCACTGACGCCTCAAATGGTTCGACGTGTCTGAGGAGAAACACTGACCTCTAGTGGACACATTTAACCCTTGCAAACCAGCGCACAACCCATGATTTGGGAACCAACAACTCGATTTTCTGTTTTATTAGAAGTCATAAATAGTATAGATTCTATTTTGAACATTCTATTATCTCACATGTTTTTATTAAGAAATAGAAGTTTTGTGTGATCCCAAATGTTTGTAGATGCCATCGAAAATGAAACAAATGCCAAAAGTCGCCAAAATCACCACTAACGTCACACAATACTCCCAACATTTTTCATTTTATTGGTGCATCTTTCATACTGTAGAAGTTTAGTCAAACCACAGAAGTCACTGAACACTCTGAAGCTCTGAACCAATCACAGAGCAGAACATTCACTGAGCCAATGAAATGCTTCGATTCACTGAAGCGACTGACACAGAGCGAAGCAGGAGGGGGAGGGGCCGACACCTCGACACTTTGGTCACGTGATGCTGCGAGACGAGAGGCAGAAAGAACGAGACGAGCCCCGAAGCTCCGCCTCTTTTGCTCATCACTAGTTAATATAGTTTATCACAGTTTTTTTTTTACTGAGCAGAACGAGGCTAATCCGACCTGAAAAACAAAAATCTGTGACTATTTTAAAGATACACTATGTAACCTTTACGGTGGAAGGTGTGTCAGCTGATCATCTCCAGAGAAATGCTCCTGCTTTGTTAGAAACATCCCACAGTACGGCATTAAATCATCGCAGGGGTTTTAATTGTCCATTTAGGCACTGTGAGCGGTATCGCCTCTCCACAGATCTGGCAACTTGACCTGAGGGTGACACGTGGTCGTCTCCATCGTGCGGCAAAGTGATAAGTTTAATGCTATACTCTGCAACATTATTTAACTATCCAGACAGAACCAGAGTGTCGAAAACAAACACGTGAAAAAGGGAAAAAGGACAAAGAAACAGCGCAGATTTTTGCATAATCAACAATCGCAGAAGTCTCTCTGGTAAAATAAATAATATCTTGTTCTGAATGACGTTTGAGAAACACAAACCAGCGACTTCGGTTGGATGGTCTCAACTCAGAACATCGTAGAATATCGTTTGTGTTTGGAAAAGAATAGAAGAAGAATACAAAACGCCAAAACGATGAGATGTACGACACGGTTTCTACTGGCAGCATCAGGGCCTGGTTCTTATTGGAGTCTGAGGTGTGAAGAAAACACAAAAATATTGAAATTTTAAATAAAAAATGTAGTGAAATGTATAAAAGTAATAAATAACCAAGACAAACAGTGACACAGTGAGTGTTTTTTGTCTTGTTGGTCGGTGCAATAGTTCAGTGTCCTTTGAGTTTATGTCAAAGTTCAAGATGCAATGTCCGAGTTTTGATCCAGAAAAGAAAATGATATAAATAGATTCCAAAGAAAGAAAAAAAATCAGCAGTAGCATGAGTCAATTTTGTCCTACTGCATCAGATCTGGGAAACTCTCCATCGAGATACGAGGGTTGGAGTCTGTATTTCTTTTTCAGTCCAGATGAAGGTGATTTGAGCAGCTGTGTGGACTTTAAAAACACAGAGGAGCACTTTCTGGACCTAGTGATCTCATGAAGTGAAAGTAAAATCTGCCAAATTACTTTGACTGAGATGAATGAGAAGAAACAAATCCAGATGTTCCTGGTGAAAGAGCCTCATGACATGAAAGCTGAAAAATGTAGAGTTTTAGACGTCACACTGTGGAAATCTAAAAATCAACATTAAGTAGCATCTTGGAAGTACATTTAGTCTCCAGAAAAGATGAAGAAGTGACATGGCGGAGCGTGGTGATGGACGTCAGGCCAATCAAGACATAAAATCCGACATAGTAACTAGACAAAACGAAGATGAATTGTCTGAATTTGAATAAACTGGTGATTGTATCTTGCCTGGATCCAGAATCTACACTTTTTCAGTACTTTACAAAACTGAGTCTGCTCCAAATCTCCCTGTTTTCTGATGGGTGTGATTGACAGGTGGATTAGCCAATCAGAGACGTGCCTGCTCATTCGACTCTGGCTCCAGTTCACTTTCTATTGAAAAACTCTCTCTCTGTAACTGCTGCTGTCAGACTCGTCATTTTGGTCTTAAATGTTCGTATTGTAAGAATCGTTCGTTTCTGGTGTGAGCATCAAAGAGGAAAAAGAGACTGAAACATAAAGTCAGAAGGTTTAATGAGACGCACACAGGTAAAGTGAACGATGACGCAACGAAGACTCTCCAGAAAGGACAGAAGAGAGTCCTGAGACGTGCCCAGTGACGCTTTTATAGTGTCTCCCAATATGAGTGTTGTGAGGCGAGTCTTCTTCTGGTCTGGTGTCACACGGGAAGAAACGTTGGGCAAAATGGAACAATGTGAGTGTTTTATGAGCCTCTCAGAGTCACACAGTCCTGGGTGAAAGGGGCGACAGCTCAGACATGGTTTTAATCACAAGACCAGAACATATGAAGTTTATTTGAGCAGAAAGAAAGTATTTATCGTATATAAGATGTGCACAGAGCTCAAAAGGAGTGAGCAGAAGTAGATTTTTGTATTAGCTTAACCCCCGACTTTATCTACGACAAAAGTGACACAGCAGTTTACTGACAGAAGCATAAAAAAGAGAAAAACAAAAATTCCTCATACAAACAATAGATGCACCAGATATTTGTACCGTTTCTTAATTAAATCACATCACAGAACTTGTCACCAAACCACAGGTGGTATCAGAGTTTCAACTATGATCCTCTTCAGTGACATAGTTTTTAAAAACATTTTACCCTTGTACTTTCTTTTAAAGTTCACTAATGAGACGCTGCCTTTTAAACTTTCATCTAGTTTATTCCACAGGTCGAGTTATGAACTTTTCAGGGTCGTACGAATGTTTCTTAAAGTTCATTTGACCCTCAGATTATTTGTATTATCTCTATTTAGGAACATGTTTTGGAGATTATTTGGGAGAAGGTTGTAACATGATTTGCAGAGTTTTAAATTGAACTATATCTTCAAATTTCATTATTTTCAGCGTATATAACAGTGGATTCGTATGTTCCCTGTACCAGCCTTACAAATGATCCTACTGACTTTTACTGAAGGATAGAAATATTATTCACATTTGTCTTATAAGTATTTCCCACATAGGTGTCCTCTTCTTGTCCACACGTCCTTGTAAAGCTCCACACTGTCTCCATATCGTCCTGGTGATCCTCCTGCTTCCACATCCACTGTCGACTCGTGTTTTTTACCTGAGCTTTAGCAAATCAAGAAACCAGTTTGGAGACATGCTGCATGTGAGAAAATACCTCACAGTTTTAACCCGCTCTACACGATCCTGGGGTTTTTATTTCGCTTTTGTGTCTGTAAATCAAGATATGAACATTAATAACAGACAAATCGTTTCCTCGAGGTCACCGCCGCGAGCGTTAACGACAGGTTTGATTGACAGTGATGCTAACTGCCTGCACAGTTGGTTTAGCAGGGAGCGGGCGCTTAGCATCACTGTTAAAAGAGCGTTTTCCTTCAAAAGCCTCGCTCCTGATTGGCTCGTCGGTTGCTATGATACTCGCGGTTAGAATTACAAACATGGAATTCGACTCCACGCTCCTTTGGTCCTCGTCTTTTTGCAGTTTATGGACCAGACTGATCCATCTCATTCTGCACATTCTAGTCCACGCTGTGAGAACTTCTCCTGCTCGTTTCATTTCAGACTAAAAGAACAACGCGTCACATACACTTGACGTCCATTAGCATTTTGATAGCTTCCCGTCTTCAGTCACTGTCTAAAGATGGGACTCCTTCCAGATCTAAATCCATTGTTTTGAGGAGGCTCGAAAAACAGACAAGACGAACAGACGGACGGAGCGAGCGCACTGTCCAAACTAATGGAGCGGGAAATGGGGGAATGAGCCTCTTATCATGTCCCTAATCAAAAAGAGAGAGAGGGAGAGGAGGAGGAGATGAAGAAGAGATGAAGAGAGGAGAGCAGCTCTGTAATCCGTCTCTGTTTCCAATCACGCACCAGAAGCACTTGATACAGTTAATAGGGTTTCTAAGTGCTTCCATTTGGAACCAGTCGGCTCATAAGACGGTCGCGGTGTCAAACCCGATGCACTAAGAGACGGAGCTGCTACATAAATATTCGTAGCCTGTCAGTTCAAATGTTGCGCAATTATCATAAAAAGTGGATATTCCTTCTCTGCAGTTGACAGAAACAGGACTTTGACGACAGCTGCTTCTTCAGATCTGGAGACGGTGTCAAGAAGCACCAAGAAGCACCGGGCAAATGACTTCATATTAAACCAATTTCCGGACCAGCAGGAAACCCATCAAAACAGGAAATCAGAAAAAACTATGCACAGAAAGTTGTCCAGGGACCAAACCAAAGATTTTTCACACATCGCATGAGACGAGAGCTCACTGAACACACTCGAGCGCTCTTTTATCCACCGCAAACAATGAGGCGCTCTCGGTTTTTAAGTGAGTCCTTCATTTATTCACATTGAGATGGCACTTTTCAAATATGGGAGGTGAAAAGAGACGAGATTTAACAAATTGCACAACCAAGTTATTAATCCATTTGAAATCCCATCATCAAATATAACCCGCAGCAACCGATTCTGCAGAATATCCGAGCTAAAAGATATGTTCATGAAAATGTTCTGCCTCAGACCTCCACATTCTCTGTCCTTTTGCATTTAATGAAGTTTGCAAAATGTAATAAGACATATTTAACATAGTAAATGATAGTTAAGTGTGTAAATGTTGGGTAATGTTTTGGGAAGATGAGGGGTAGAGCGTGGGTTTGCAGAAACGTGTACGGCTACATAAATATTTTTGAGATTAGCAAATAAACAGCGTATTCAGTGTTTCGAAAGGCTTTTTGGAGTCGTGCAGCTCGTTTTGCAAATCGCATATGTCCAGAAATACAGACATACTGGGACATGTAGGAAAGACATCACTCGGGAAACAAAATCTCATCCTTCTACTTGAACTTCGCCGATCAAAATCTGCATTTTTTCATCAAAACTCTTACTGACACAATCTGTGCTCTGTGTTAGCGACACGCTGCCCCGCACCGCCTCACATCACAGCGCCGCTCCCAGATTAAAGCCGCCCTTCACTCACACGGCTCCAATCTGTCCACGCCGCCATCACGGCCAAACGAGCGCGCCAGCATCCCGCCCCTCGCAGCCAATCAAACGCAACATTTCAAACATTAGTGCGGCGTCGGGAGCTAACTGCCGCGCTACCCTGCTGACGCTGTGTGGTGGGCAGGAGGACGGAGCGTGATCCAAGAGGGTTTTTCAGAGTTAATTAGGATTCAGCCACGGAGCAGAGAGGAAACGATGAGGGGACAGACAGCGGGGATAGAAATAGATCAAACCGAGAGTCCTGGAGGAAGCTTTGGGAGCAGACAGAGAGAGATGTCAGGCTAAACGGCGCTGTCTGCTTGGATCGCTGATAAAGGGAGGCTGGAGGGGAGAGTGGTCGTCAAGGCTGCGGTAATCAGAGCGAGAGTGGAGTGACCGTGGCGTTATGGAGCGCAGTGTTTTATGGCTTTAAAAATATGTTTGAACAGTTATGTCATTATCATCTGAAGAAAGGCTAGAGGCCGCAGCTTTATGTGAGTTTGTTTGTTTTATGTTAATTAACTAAGACTTAAAAGAAAACATGTCGCCCAGCTGCACAGAACGTAACAGACTGATTAAAATACGCTCAAAATGTCTTTTCAAAGTTTAACTTTTGCCATGACGAATCGCCAGGGTGAAAAGGCTTAGAACAAGAGAACAATGTGACGCAAAAACTGCAAAGAAAAAACAGACGGTGAGTTTGATTTTAAATTAGACACCAAAAAAAATCACAACATTGAAGTAAATAGTTAACAAACACTAATCGATACTAAAAATAGTATCAAAACTAGGTTTTGTTTTTTTTTACAGCTGTAAAACCCCTCACCACACACTTTATACACTTTTCTCACACATTAACATTTTCTCACATTTCTCTCTTGTTTAAACACAAAGTTCAAACCTTCGTCGGTGCCTTTGTCGGTGCAGAACGTTTCATCGACATTGTGGGTTTTGTCGGGGAGAAAACTTGCAAACATACAGCACTTCAGAGTCACACTGATCCAACATTTATGTAAATTTGTCTGACACATTCTGGACTGTACAGGAGACACGGAGGAGACTGATGGACAATGGTCTACAGTCCCTCAGCCAATCAGGACGCAGAACACAATGGTCTACAGTCCCTCAGCCAATCAGGACGCAGAACACACTGGTCTACAGTCCCTCAGCCAATCAGGACGCAGAACACAATGGTCTACAGTCCCTCAGCCAATCAGGACGCAGAACACAATGGTCTACAGTCCCTCAGCCAATCAGGACGCAGAACACAATGGTCTACAGTCCCTCAGCCAATCAGGACGCAGAACATAGTGGTGTATATAGGGAGTAATCTGACCAGAAGTGAAGAAATAATCTGACCAACCTCTTCACTCTTTTGTCCAGTTGATAGAATTTATTTTTTTTTTTGTATGTTTACAAAAGTTGATTATATCCGTAACATTACAAAATTGATTATATCCATCAAAAACAATCCCAAACCCAACATAAAAGTCATTGATTTCAGATTAGTCGTTCTTTCGGTGATTAGACGTAAACTCTACAGCCGCCTCTGAAGTAACCTCGTGAATTAAACGTGCACTCCGGAACATTTCTCGTGGAAGATCTGCCACCTGCTTGTCTCGTTGGAGATGTTATTCCTTTGCCTCAAAAACTCCACAGACACCATTAAACTTACCAGTCTTATGTAACGAGTTTATGGGCTGGTGGTGTAGTAGTAGTAGTAGTAGTAGTGTGGATTTTTAGTATAGCACATCTCCACAGATCTGGCACAGTACATGGGTCTGATGATGTTACTTACTGAGGAAGTTTAATGTTATTCTGTGGAGCTTTTCCTGCAAAGACGAAACATCCATGACGAAGAGAAGCAGGTGATGGACCCTCCACCAGAAAAGTTACAAAGACAAAGCAAAGCGAGTGATTCAAAGAGCTCTGCAGAAGAAGAAAGACGAACAAAATCAAATTAAAAAGAGTTTGGAGCCTGGATTTAAACATAGTCGAAGTCGAGGCCTGTCTCACATCTTCATCAAACATCATTCCCCGTACTGCATCTTTACATGTTTCTTCAGACTAAACTAGAAAAAACTGTGAATTTGTGCCTCTACATCTCCTTTAGAATCTGCAGATCTTTAAACATCCTCAACGACACTAAACCGGCGTGAGTATCTTCTAAAGCGTTTGACTTGTGGACAGGTGCTTCTGCCGCGCGTCAGTCTGGACTAAGATTGATCGTCTTCAGGGAGGCCGACTTTATTTTATCCTCCCGTGTCGTTTTAGCAGCGCACTCGCCCGTCCGTCCAAACGCAGCGTGATGTATGTAAAGGATGGGAACTATCACATCACACGCTGCAGGTTTGGGACTAAACTGTGAGGAGGAGCTTGTTCTGAGAGTCCCACTGTGAGGCGAGATTAAAGACGACTCGCTGGGACACCTGTGGATCGTTAGGTTATAATTTGCACATTTTAAATCGAAATAAGTCCACGTCCCTCCCTGTTTCCCTTCCCTAAAACGCAGACACTACATCCAGACTATATTGAATCTGTTCCAAGCTGCCTCTGAGTGTAACATGTCGGACAATGGCCCCATCATCTCGTAAGTCAGAGAACCTCCACACGATCCTCCTCCTCCTCCTCCTCCTCCGCTCTCCAAGGTGAGCTGCGGGCCTTGTACCTCCTGACAGCGAGCAGCGGTGCTATTGTGTTTTATGGAGTGTAGTAAAATCAATATGTCGGCACTCACAAGCACATCACTCCAGCCACGCACCGCTCCCGAAAACATGCATCAGGCTGGGCACAAAGCCACTGACAAGACAAGGCTAAGGCGACCGGTTTGTGAGCAAATAAAGTCTGAGAATGTGTTATCGACGACACTCCCGGGTGTTTGTGGAGTAGAAATAGTTTTTTTTACACGTCAGAATGGAGAGAAGTCTCAAGAGGACACGCTGGAACTGCAACTTTCAGCAAATAAGAACAGAACAGGTCAAAATGTCGTATGGCTGGAGATATTTATTGCATTTGGGCTGAATTATCTTACTTTAAAATTATAATCTTGCTCTGAGAAAACAAATTTGTATTTATTTTTTTGTTAATATTCCTATTTTCCTGTAATATTTCAGCAAAATCAAACTAAAATGCGTTCCTGGTGTTTTTATCGCTCTTTAAAATCTTGAAAATATTCATCTTCACTGTGAGCGGCTTGCCTCTCCATAGACCTGACTCGTAACATGTTGTAAATCGCAGCTGTTCTCACAATCTGAAATGTTCCCGTTTTTGTAATAATTTATTTGTATGTTACTGCTCCAAATAAGTCTTTGAAAACCTGAGAAGATCCATGTTATATTTGGTACAGTCTCTTGTTTGCAGTTTCAGGTCAAACTTTTCCTGTAGTTTTTCTCCAGGTTTGTTCTCACTGCAGGAGGATTTTGGCTCATTCCTCCACAGATCTTCTCTAGATCAGTCAGGTGTCTGTCGCTGAGAAACACAGAGTTTGAGCTCCCTCCACAGATTTTCTATTGGGTTTAGGTCTGGAGACTGGGCCACTGCAGAACCTTGATCTGCTTCTTACGGAGCCACTCCTTGGTTCTCCTTGGTTCTCATTGGTTCTCCTTGGTTCTCCTTGGTTCTCCTTGGTTCTCCTGGGTTCTCCTTGGTTCTCCTGGGTTCTCCTGGCTGAGCTTCGGGTCATTGTCATGTTGGAAGACCCATGACCATCTTCAACGCTCTAACTGAGGGAAGGAGAGTTGTTCCCCAGAGTCTCACATGTCCCCGGTCGTCCTCTCCTTCACACAGAGCAGTCGTCCTGTCCCATGTGCAGAAAAACACCCCAGACCATGATGCTACCACCCCCATGCTTCACAGGAGGGATGGTGTTCTTTGGTCCTCATCATTCTTCTTCCTCCAAACAGAACCTTCTGTGCCATGATTTTAAACATCACGTCTTAGTGTTTTACTAACTGTCCCTTGGAAACGGTCCCAGCTCTTTTCAGGTCCTGGACCAGCTCCTCTGTGTAGTTCTGGGTTGATTCCTCGTGTTTCTCAGGATCATTGAGACCCCATGAGGTGAGATCTTTCATGGAGCTCCAGTCCGAGGGAGACTGACTCATGTTTAGCTTCTTCCATTTTCTAATAATTGCTCCAACAGTGGATCTTTTTTCACCTGCTGCTTTTGCCCCGTGGCTCTGTCCAGCCTGTGCAGCTCTACAGTTTAGTCTCATTTTGACAGTGGTTTGGTCTTGTCCATGTCAGTAGTTGGAGTCTTACTGATTGTTTGGGGAGGACAGGCGTCTTTATGCAGCTCCACCTCAAACAGGAGCTTCTGATTCAGGAGAAGAAGTGGAGGAGGTGGACTTTTTAAAGGACTAACACGTCTTTGAGGTCAGAATTCGAGCTGATAGACGGATGTTCAAAGACTCATCAGCAGCAGTAACAGACAAATAAATGATTTTAAAAATCATACAGTGTGATTTCCAGATGTTTTTAGATTCTGTCTCTCAAAGTGACGAGCTCCAGATGAACATTTCAGACCCTCCGTGATTTAAGAGGGAGAACTTCAGAATCACAGGGTGTTAGAGACTTATTTGCCTCACTGAGCAAACACACAACCACACAACCACAAACACACAAACACACAAACACAAATACACAACCACACAACCACACAACCACACAACCACCACACAACCACACAAACACACAACTACACAAACACAAACACACACAGACACTTTCACATGTGCTTTTCTTCTTTCTGTCAGGAGCAGGTCGACACCAGCTCCTCTCGTCTGGTCATAAACTCGTCTGTTTATCGAGTCGGTAAAAGGTGAGACACGATTGTCTCTGTCACTCGTTCAGTCTGAGGAGGATCAACTGAAGAGACGGATCTGGACCAGGACCAGGATCTGGACCTGGATCTGGACCAGGACCAGGACCTGGATCTGGATCTGGACCTGGTCTCAGAGAAAACTGCATCACAACTCAAACTTAATGAATCTTTTGTATCTATGGTCTGTGTACATGTATGTACTATAGTCTGTGTACATGTATGTACTACAGTCTGTGTACATGTGTGTACTACAGTTTATGTACTATAGTCTGTGTACATGTATGTACTATAGTCTGTGTACATGTATGTACTATAGTCTGTGTACATGTATGTACTATAGTCTGTGTACATGTATGTACTATAGTCTGTGTACATGTATGTACTATAGTTTATGTACTATAGTCTGTGTACATGTATGTACTATAGTCTGTGTACATGTATGTACTATAGTCTGTGTACATGTATGTACTATAGTCTGTGTACATGTATGTACTATAGTCTGTGTACTGTGTATGTCTGTGTATATGTATGTACTATAGTCTGTGTACATGTATGTACTATAGTCTGTGTACATGTATGTACTACTAGTCTATGTACTATGTCTGTACATGGTATGTACTATAGTCTGTGTACATGTATGTACTATAGTCTGTGTACATGTATGTACTATAGTCTGTGTACATGTATGTACTATAGTCTGTGTACATGTATGTACTATAGTGTATGTACTATAGTCACATGTATGTACTATAGTGTGTGTACTATAGTGTGTGTACTATAGTGTATGTACTATAGTCTGTGTACATGTATGTACTATAGTGTGTGTACTATGTATGTACTATAGTGTATGTACTATAGTCACATGTATGTACTATAGTCTATGTACATGTATGTACTATAGTGTATGTACTATAGTCACATGTATGTACAGCACACACACGCTCTCCGCTCACAGACTGACGTGTGTAACACTGCAGCTCCAGACTGTAGACTATTTTTGGAGTATTTTTTTCACATGTGCAGAGACTATAGTACATACATGTACACAGACTGTAGTACATACATGTACACAGACTATAGTACATACATGTACACAGACTATAGTACATACATGTACACAGACTGTAGTACATACATGTACACAGACTGTAGTACATACATGTACACAGACTATAGTACATACATGTACACAGACTATAGTACATACATGTACACAGACTGTAGTACATACATGTACACAGACTGTAGTACATACATGTACACAGACTATAGTACATACATGTACACAGACTGTAGTACATACATGTACACAGACTATAGTACATACATGTACACAGACTATAGTACATACACTATAGTACATACATGTACACAGACTATAGTACATACATGTACACAGACTATAGTACATACATGTACACAGACTATAGTACATACATGTACACAGACTATAGTACATACATGTACACAGACTATAGTACATACATGTACACAGACTATAGTACATACACTGTAGTACATACATGTACACAGACTATACTATAGTACATACATGTACACAGTCTATAGTACATACATGTACACAGACTATAGTACATACATGTACACAGACTATAGTACATACACTATAGTACATACAGTACATACAGTACACAGACTATAGTACATACATGTACACAGACTATAGTACATACATACACACAGACTATAGTACATACACTATAGTACATACATGTACACAGACTATAGTACATACATGTACACAGACTATAGTACATACATGTACACAGACTATAGTACATACATGTACACAGACTATAGTACATACATGTACACAGACTATAGTACATACATGTACACAGACTATAGTACATACATGTACACAGACTATAGTACATACATGTACACAGACTATAGTACATACATGTACACAGACTATAGTACATACACTAGTACATACATGTACACAGACTATAGTACATACACTATAGTACACAGACATAGTACACAGACTATGTACATAGACTATAGTACATACATGTACACAGACTATAGTACATACACATAGTACACATGTACACAGACTATAGTAGATCATTTTAGCTAATTTTCAGAGTCCGACGTGTGTTTTGGTCTTTGCATTAAACATGTTACTGTGAGTAATAAGACGAGTGTCTCTCCTCCTCCTCCTCAGAGTCGAGTGTTTCTACTCCTCCTCAGAGTCGGTGGAGTGTCTCACCTCAGAGTCGGTGGAGGGTCTGTGCTCACAGCGTCTCTCCTCCTCCTCCAGATCCTCAGAGTCGGTGGAGTGTTTCTCCTCCTCCTCCTCAGAGTCGGTGGAGTGTCTCTCCTCCTCCTCAGAGTCTGTGGAGTGTCTCTCCATCCTCCTCAGACTCGGTGGAGGGTCTGTCCTCACAGCGTCTCTCTCCTCCTCCTCCTCAGAGTCGAGTGTCATCTCCTCCTCCTCAGAGTCGAGTGTCTCTCCTCCTCCTACAGTCGGTGGAGGATCTGTCCTCACAGCGTCTCTCCTCCTCCTCCTCAGAGTTGAGTGTCTCTCCTCCTCCTCAGAGTCGGTGGAGCGTCTCTCCTCCTCCTCAGAGTCAGTGGAGGGTCTGTCCTCACAGCGTCTCTCCTCCTCCTCCTCAGAGTCGGTGGAGTGTCTCTCCTCCTCCTCAGAGTCGGTGGAGTGTCTCTCCTCCTCCTCAGAGTCAGTGGAGGGTCTGTCCACACAGCGTCTCTCTCCTCCTCCTCAGAGTCGGTGGAGTGTCTCTCCTCCCTCCTCAGAGTCAGTGGAGGGTCTGTCCTCACAGCGTCTCTCCTCCTCCTCCTCAGAGTCGAGTGTTTCTCCTCCTCCTCAGAGTCGGTGGAGCGTCTCTCCTCTCTCCTCCTCAGAGTCGGTGGAGTGTTTCTCCTCCTCCTCAGAGTCGGTGGAGGGTCTGTCCTCACAGCGTCTCTGTGACCTGTGGATCTTTCGTCTCTGTCTAAAACTCGCCTGAGGCTTAAACTCAACCATCTTTTTGTTGTAATAAAACGACGCTCACACACGACACCTCGCCGCTCGCTTCCTCCGTCACTTTTCAGATCACTTCAGTTTTTCAGTGTGTTCAAACTGTGGCTTTAGTAAAATGAACGGCACAATAACCTTTATAAACTCTGTCCCTGCAGAGACTTTTAGTGATAAAAGTGCAGCTCAGGAGCCCAGTGCAGATCAGACACTGACTGTATGTGTCAGTCTGAGGTGGACAGCTGCTTTATTCACTGTAATCAGATATATAATGTTTTTTTGTTTCCTCCTCGTGAATAAATCTGTGTTAAACATGTATGAGCTGGACACATTAAACTGGTGAAGCGACACTTTAGGTCTATAATATTCATTTTGTAGCGCACACCTCTAGAATGTTCTGGTTGTGCTCCTAAAAGATTGAGTCAGGGGGAGACTGTGCCCCTGGAGAAAAGTTAAGTCTGGAGCAGCTCTCACTGAAACAATCTGGAAAAGCTGGAACGTCACGACAAATACTTAAATCTGAATGTTATTGGTCAAAGCGTCACAACAGCAACAAGCCAAGAAATCAAACTTTTGTCAAGTTTTTCTTTTCCTCCACAGATGCACATGTCCAGTTACATCTCTCTCACCTTAAAGTATTTCATTCTGACTCAAATGTGAACAGCACGCAGTAGTAGCAGTATTTAGTATAAAGTTTTGGTTGAAATAAAACATTGACACATATATTTTAAGCAGTACTTTGATGCAGTAAGTCCTGCTCGAGCACACACCACCACAGTCCGGGATCCCCTGTACTCACCTGGGTTAATGGCTTGTTACTTTAATAGGTTTTTAATGGAAATGACAAGACAAAACGGCCGAGAGTAACACTTATTTTCTCTGTGAGGCAAAGGTCTGGAGCTAACAAGCCCCTCGGAGACTCGCTGTTAGCTTTGGCTCCACTTTTTATGACGACTTTTTACAGTAGAGTGTTTGGGGACCACTGTTTGTAAAAGAGCTTAATTATGTGACCAGAGCGTGTCCCTGTGGGGCTTCCATAGACAGGAGAAAGCACAAAGAAAAAACTTTAGCCAAACAAGTATTAATCAGGGATTGTGCGGCTGTATTAGTGGAAATGATTCTACTCTAAGGAATTTATGAACCATTAAACATATGTGGCTCCAACTTGTGCAAACGCTGCTTCAGACAGAAAAATAAACCTGAGCAAAATGTGATGTTAAATTTAAAAATATATGAACAGTGGACAGTCCAAACATGCGGCTTTCTGCATGTCATAAAGTCAAATCTGCCCTAGTTTAGACACAGTTAAAAGAGAAGAAGCTCTTTGGTTCAAAATGAGACGACTGTGAGCCGCCTGCACCGAATTATACAGTTTCTATCCTCTGCAAACCAGGAAGTAGCTCTGGTGTGCTGTTAGCATGCTAGTTGTGTTACAGTAACTGCAAAACTTCACTTTTCTCTGATTGAAACTAGGTCTTTTTTTTTTGAATACATTTCATTATGGATTGAAAACTAGATTTTATTTTACTTTTTTGAATCACGCACTGTGTCTTTAATATAAAAATACTCTGGTCCTGTCTGTCCCCTTCGTCCCCTCACAGACACGTCCCGGTCCTGTCTGTTCCTCCTCGTCCCCTCACAGACCCGTCCCAGTCCTGTCTGTCCCTCCTCGTCCCCTCACATCACTCGTCAGTCCCGGTCCTGTCTGTCCCTCCTCGTCCCCTCACAGACCCGTCCCCGTTCCTGTCTGTCCCCCTCGTCCCCTCACAGACCCGTCCCGGTCCTGTCTGTCGCCCCTCGTCCCCTCACAGACTCGTCCTGGTCCTGTCTGTCCCTCCTCATCCCCTCCCCTCATACTCGTCCCGGTCCCTGTCTGTCCCCTTCGTCCCCTCACAGACTCGTCCCGGTCCTGTCTGTCCCCCTGTCCCCTCACAGATTCGTCCCGGTCCCCCTCTGTCAGCCTCCTCCTCGTCCCCTCACAGACTCGTCCTGGTCCTGTCTGTCCCCCTCGTCCCCTCACAGACCTGTCCCGGTCCTGTCTGTCCCCCTCGTCCCCTCACAGACTCGTCCCGGTCCTGTCTGTCCCTCCTGTCCCCCTCACATACTCGTCCCGGTCCCTGTCTGTCCCCCCTCGTCCCCTCACAGACTCGTCCCGGTCCTGTCTGTCCCTCCTCGTCCCCTCACAGACTCGTCCCGGTCCTGTCTGTCCCCCCCTCGTCCCCTCACAGACTCGTCCCGGTCCTGTCTGTCCCCCCTCGTCCCCTCACAGACTCGTCCCGGTCCTGTCTGTCCCTCCTCGTCCCCTCACAGACCTGTCCCGGTCCTGTCTGTCCCCTCGTCCCCTCACAGACTCGTCCCGGTCCTGTCTGTCCCTCCTCGTCCCCTCACAGACTCGTCCCGGTCCTGTCTGTCCCTCCTCGTCCCCTCACAGACTCGTCCCGGTCCTGTCTGTCCCTCCTCGTCCCCTCACAGACTCGTCCCGGTCCTGTCTGTCCCTCCTCGTCCCCTCACAGACTCGTCCCGGTCCTGTCTGTCCCCCTCGTCCCCTCACAGACTCGTCCCGGTCCTGTCTGTCCCTCCTCACCCCTCACAGACTCGTCCCGGTCCTGTCTGTCCCCTCGTCCTCGTCCCGGTCCTGTCTGTCCCCCTCGTCCCCTCACATACTCGTCCCGGTCCTGTCTGTCCCCCACGTCCCCTCACAGACTCGTCCCGGTCCTGTCTGTCCCCCTCGTCCCCTCACAGACTCGTCCCGGTCCTGTCTGTCCCCCCTCGTCCCCTCACAGACTCGTCCGGGTCCTGTCTGTCCCTCCTCGTCCCCTCACAGACTCGTCCCGGTCCTGTCTGTCCCTCTCGTCCCCTCACAGACTCGTCCCGGTCCTGTCTGTCCCCCTCGTCCCCTCACAGTCCCGGTCCTGTCGTCCCCGTCCCGGTCCTGTCTGTCCCCCTCGTCCCCTCACAGACTCGTCCTGGTCCTGTCTGTCCCCCTCGTCCCCTCACAGACTCGTCCCGGTCCTGTCTGTCCCCCTCGTCCCCTCACAGACTCGTCCCGGTCCTGTCTGTCCCCCTCGTCCCCTCACAGACCCGTCCTGGTCCTGTCTGTCCCCCTCGTCCCCTCACAGACCCGTCCTGGTCCTGTCTGTCCCCCTCGTCCCTCACAGACCTGTCCCGGTCCTGTCTGTCCCCCTCGTCCCCTCACAGACTCGTCCCGGTCCTGTCTGTCCCCCTCGTCCCCTCACAGACTCGTCCCGGTCCTGTCTGTCCCCCTCGTCCCCTCACATACTCGTCCTGGTCCTGTGTCAGAGTCACTATCGCCGCTGTCCTCTCTCTCGTCCCTGGAGCTTTCGTCCCGTTTGTTGTGGCTCGTGTCCACTCCTGCCTGAGCCAAAGCCCCTGCTGCAAACACAAGACCCCCCCCATTACCCAGCATGCACCAGCTGCTCACACAGACTGTTCTGATGGAGGGACAAAACGGACTGGACTGTTACTCATGTCCATTAAAACCTGGATCTGTTTCCGCCGCGGGGACAGAGGGGTTTGTGTTAAGAGCTGAAGATGTTTAATAAATATCCATCAAAACTGAGACAAAAACAGAAATTTAAACAGAAAAACTCCATTTTTATTGCTGTTTTGGAGCTAAGTCCCGTTTGAAGCCTGTTGGAGCTGCAGAGATGATTATTTTAGTCCAGAATCCTTCGTCTCTCTGCATGTTTGGATGTGCACGAGTCATAATTTGCTGTATAAACGCAGCTAAACCTGAAGCTGATTGATTTATTGATTAGTTTTATTATTGTGTCTCGCAACGAAACAAAACCGAGCTCTTTAATGTGTTTATACGACACATTTACACAAAGTACAACAGAGCAGCTTCTTCCACGTTTTACAACAATGAAGCCACATTATAACATTTTAAACAAACAAACATCTTTTCTTGTCGTCTTTACTCCAGAACATCTCAGAGCTCAGGGAGAACGTTTCATCTCATAAATGATTCAGAAATTCACCGTGAAATGGACAAAACAACAGAAAATGAGTCTTTCTTGAGTTTGTGTCCAGGAGAAGGATCCTGTCCCAGCTGTGCCTCTGTGATCTTTGTGTAATAAATAAAACTTCAGCAAAGTCCAGGCTGATTTTATTGTACGTTTTCAATTTAAATGAAGCTTCAAGGGGAAATATTCCGCAAAAACAAGAATGTTTTCTGTTTTCGTTTTGTTTGTCTTAATGTTACTTGAAAATGAGCACATTTCTTTTTGTGGTTTGCACATTTCTCTCTTTTTCTTGTTTGCAAATTTTTAATTTATTCTTTTTATTTAATTTTTTTGGGCACATTAAATGTTCACTGAGGTGGAAGAGAACAGCAATTTCATTGTAAGCTATTCAATTGTAATATGCACATTTGACAATAAAAAAAATTGAATCTGCAAAAAACAAACATAATGATTGTATAACCAGATAATAACCAGTGGTGGAAATTTTACATTTTTAGGTATTTGTACTTTACTACAGTCGGTTTTGAAGCAGATATTTTGTACTTTTATTTCACTAAATCTGAGAGCAGTATCTGTACTTTCTACTGCACTACACTTTGAACCATACTGAGAAGTAAAAGTATGTTTCAGTATTATTTGATATTATAAAAAGGCGTTTGATACTAAAAAAATTCCGTTGTTTCTGTTTCTGCACAAATCTGTCTGAACATCACGACATTTAAAGTTTTATTAGATCTCAAATTATGTGTGAAATACTTGTACTTTTTACTCTTTAAGTTCTGCATTTTCCAGGACTGTAAGTTTGCTTTTTTGGGGAAATTTATTTAAGACCAAGAAGAGACATTTTCTGTTTAAAGGCCAGTTATAATAATAAGAGTAAAACAGAGATAAGTTGTAAGTTTACTTTGTCTCTGTTGATTCCTGCACGTTTGAATAATCCTGTACTGTCCGGTGTTTGAGGCTTATGTTCTTTGGAAATGTGCAGTTTTTACATGTTTTCTTACACCCACCGTCTGCCTGTGATAATCTGTTTATTCCCAAAACGTCGAGTCTGAATCGTGTCGGGTTTAAACATGTCGCGTGGACATTCTGATGTTTGCTGCTGTGAAAAATGTCAAATAACAGCGTTCATATGTGTTATAACTTGTGGAAACACCCTTCAAAACATGTCTTCTTTTATAAATTAGGAAGTTTTCAATTTGAATAAAGCTTAAATCATGTCAGAGCTAATCCAAACGCTAAACCCCACGTTCCTCAATCTCGTAACAGAACATTATTTATGTAAAACGAAACGTGGCAACAAGACAAATGCATGTTTACAGCCGACTCTGGCTCCGCTCTCTGCAACAGCTGCTCCCGCTCGCCATCCTCAGCCAAACCGAGACAAGCCAGTCCTTCAAATACACCACGAAAACCCGATGAAGATGCTTCCTATCGAGTTTTCTTATGACCTCGGTGAGAATGAGGGCAATGGTTTTCGACAGCTGCAGTCTGCCGGTGTTCTCACAGATACCATCAATACAGAGTCAGATAAACGCTATTGGGTCGGGCTCTGCGCTTATCTCCACTCATCACCGGCAGTTAATGGTATTCCTCGACAGCCGTGAGCCTAATGTAAAATAAGAAAGCAGCGTGAGCACATAAAGAGACTCCACATGATTTATTTCATTTCTCTTGCAGTAGACTCTCTGTATAAATGAACATACTGTAGCTAACCTGCTGCTGTCGGGCATCGTCATTTTAGTCCTAAAATGTTCGTATTAAAACACTAGGGAGGTGTTCTGGGCATGTCCCACCGGGAGGAGGCCCTGGGGAAGACCCAGGACACGCTGGAGGAGCTGGAGGACATGTCTGGGGTGGGGGAAGTCTGGGACTCCCTGCTTAGACTAAGAGGAAGAAAATGGATGGATGTTCGTATTAACCTGCTCTACATGATCCTGGGATTACATTTTTTTAGTTGATTTATTTATTTATTTTTGTTATTTTGAGTTTATTTTATTATTATTATCATTATTATTTTTTGGTTATTTTGAGTTGTTTTTTATTTATTTATGATTGAGTTATTTGGAGTTTTTCATTTATTTACTTGTTTGATTGATTTATTTAGAGTAAAGAAAAAAAAATGTTATTTTAAGTAATGTTTTGTAAATTTATTTATTTTTATTTTTTGTTATTTTGAGTTTTTTTTATTTTTTTGTTATTTTGAGTATTTTTTTTTTTTTTTTTGTTAATTTTTTGAGTTTATTTATTTTTTGTTATTTTGAGTTTATTACTATTATTGTTATTATTATTATTTTATTTTGAGGTTGTTTTTTTTTTTTTGTTTTTTTTTGTTATTTTGAGTTTTTTAATCTATTGATTTTATTTATTTAGGTTTTTTGTTTTGTTTTTTTTTTTTTAGTAAATTTTTTGAGATATTTTGAGGGTTTTATTTTTAGTTATTTTATTTTAGTTATTTAGTTTAAGTTATTTTTATTTGTATTTTGTTATTTTGAGTATTTTTTTTTAAACTGTCTCTTTCTGTCCCTGCTGCTGTCAGACTCATGTTGGTCTTAAATGTTCGTATTAACCCTCTACATGATCCTGGGGTTTTTATTTCACGTCTGTGTCTGTAAATCAACATATGAACATTAATAACAGACACATCAGGTCCTTCTTTCCCCGACGTCGCTCCTGTTAGCGTTAGCAACAGGTTTGATTGACAGCGTTGCTAAGCTCCCGCTCCCTGCTAAACCAGAGGTACGAGGGGAAAGAGGCGTCACCTTCAACATCCTTGCTCCTGATTGGCTCTCTGGTTGCTCTGATTTCTCGTGGTCTGATTTCAAACATGAAACTCGGCTCCACATTAGCCTCTGTAGCTGCTCTAGCCTCGGTGAAGTTCATTTAATCCTCTTCCTTAAACAGTCTCTATGGTTTTGTGGTACATTTCTCTCTTGTTTAAACACAAAGTTCAAACCTTCGTCGGTCCCATATTACGCTGTTTTCGGTGCAGAACGTTTCATCGACATTGTGGGTTTTTTGTCGGGGAGAAAACTTGCAAATATCCACAGCACTTCAGAGTCACAAACTGATCCAACATTTATGTAAAAGTTGTCAAACTGACAAAACACAAGTCCAGGTCTGTACTGTACAGGAGACACGGAGGAGACTGATGGACAATGGTCTACAGTCCCTCAGCCAATCAGGACGCAGAAACACAATGGTCTACAGTCCAAACCTTCGCCAATCAGGACGCAGAACACAATGGTCTACAGTCCCTCAGCCAATCAGGACGCAGAACACAATGATCTACAGTCCCTCAGCCAATCAGGACGCAGAACACAATGGTCTACAGTCCCTCAGCCAATCAGGACGCAGAACACAATGGTCTACAGTCCCTCAGCCAATCAGGACGCAGAACACAATGGTCTACAGTCCCTCAGCCAATCAGGACGCAGAACACAATGGTCTACAGTCCCTCAGCCAATCAGGACGCAGAACACAATGATCTACAGTCCCTCAGCCAATCAGGACGCAGAACACAATGGTCTACAGTCCCTCAGCCAATCAGGACGCAGAACACAATGGTCTACAGTCCCTCAGCCAATCAGGACGCAGAACACAATGGTCTACAGTCCCTCAGCCAATCAGGACGCAGAACACAATGGTCTACAGTCCCTCAGCCAATCAGGACGCAGAACACAATGCACATTCGTATGATGTAAAAAAACATGTAAAAATGCACTAAAAAATGTGTGAAACAGCGAGACCACAAAAGGTGACCTGCAACACAGCGACGGACGACATTATAACTCGCTGTAGAGCTCACACGAGTCAGTTTGTGTGATATTGGACCTTTACATTTGTGCTAAACTTTGCACTGGCTGTTTTCTATGAATTATAGACACGTACAGAACAGTTATGGTAAAGTTCAGTTCACAGAAACAAACTCCCCTCCTTAAGAAAAGTCTGTGTCCAAATTCACCTGTGAGTTTGATCCGTCCTGAAGCGTGGATCCAGTCTCAGGAAAAACATGAAGCTCGCGGCTCGTGGCACTTTACATGATAATGGTCCAAGCAAACGCAGGGTTTTACTTTGAATGACACTGTTTTATTTTAGAGAAGTTCAGTCAAACACAAATGACCTGACTCCATCTGTAAAGTCTAAACTACAGCCTAAAACAGAGATGTATTTAACCTCAATAGATATTTAGATTTATAAAACACATTTTAGCCAATTTTATATGTTTTACAATGAGTTTAATACATTTTAAATCACCTCCCAAAACCGAAAACCCAACAAAAATTATTTTAGACACAAACCATAAACCACGTCCAAACATCTGCGATTTAACAGACTCTCGTGACGCTCTGACACTGTCTCCTCCTCAAAAACACACCTGGAGCTGTGTTTGTGTCACTTTATTATTCGTCTGTAACGTCTCCAAAGCTCAAAAAGCTCTGCCCCACCTTGTGATGTCATCAAGTGGTAGTTTTCAACCGTTTTATCAGCTCCTTTTACCTTTAATTCAGTTGAGATTGTGCAACTCCAGGAGCTGAAATGTTTCTAGAAATGAAGGTGTGTGGAGTTTAAAAACACAGTGGGGCACTTCCTGTATCACCACATGATGACATCACAAGGTGGAACAGAGTGTTTTCAGTTTGAGAGAAGAACTCGGCGTAAATCTGCAGGTTTTTTGTGTGTTAAATATGTGAGAATGAAACAAAAAAACACACAACTCCAGGTCTGATTGAGATGAGGAAACGACTTTAGATCATAGTGTGACGTCCTTTTACAAATAAATGAAATAATAAATGTGCAAACTGCGTAATGGGAGCCCTTTAAAAGCACGTTCTGCTTTAGTATTAGAACGAACAGAGTGTAGATCATCATTTTACGGGTCCATTAACGTCCTTTTCTCCAGAACTGCCCAAATACCTTCATGGAAATATATTTGAACATTTAAAGCTCGTAAAGTTTATTCTTTCATTAGATGTTCTGTAAAAGTCCGAGCCGAGAGTCTGTGGTGACGCTTAATCACAGAACATATTTAACATAACTTTATTTTGTTCTTTTTCAGCAAAAGTGTCAACTTTATCTCATCTTTAGCTGCACAAAAATCACCTTGAAACCAGCCGAGTCCCAAACTGTTTAGTGCGAGCACAAAGCGGCTTTTCCAGGCCCAGTGATCCATAATCCCACAGCTCTCAGCAGCTCCTGAACGCAGCACCAACAAATCCAAAGGAGGCTCTTTATTGGACGCACCTGCTGGTGGAAAATGTAGAAATCCTCTGGGAGAAACGTTCAGTCCTGCTTTACTCTGACGTTTAGATGCAGCTTTAGTTTGAGTTTAATTCTGTTTCAGACGTTGTTTAAAGAGCGACTTTAGTCCAAGTTGGGTCATTTTTACCGTAGTTTGTATTAAGGCTGCAAAGTTTAACCTCAGTCAAGTCAAAATCACAATTTGAATGGAGCAAATCATGTAAAATCTTTTGTTTTATTCTGCATAAAACTGTTCATCCTGCAGTTTAGTTCTGTATCTGAATGACTGATTTATTTAGAGTACAAGTTTTTTTTTTTTTGTTATTTTTAGTTGTTGTTTTTTTTTATTTATTATTTTAATTTTTTGTTATTTTGAGTAATTTTTTTTATTTTATTGACTTAATTTTTGGGTTATTTTGAAATTATTATTATTATATGAGTTTATTTGTTAATACATTTTTTTGAGTTATTTTAATTAATTAATTTTATTTATTTATTTATTTTGAGTATTTTTAAGTAATTTTTGTTAATTTTATTTATCTTAATTTTTTGTTCTTTTGAAGGTTGTTTTTTTTTTTTAAGATAAGATAAGATCCTTTATTAGTCCCACAGTGGGGAAATTCCAGTATTGCACCGCACAGTTAAGAACAGAAGAAAAATGGTACATGCAATAAAACAAAATAATAATACTTTAATTAATTTTTTAAACATTTCAGTAAAATGTATATATATATTTTTTTTTTTTTTCAATTAAAAAACAAAAAGTAATATGTAGAAATCCTCTGGGAGTAACGTTAGTCCTGCTTTACTCTGACGTTTAGATGCAGCTTTAGTTTGACTTTAATTCTGTTTGAGACGTTTAAAGACAAACATTTCCTGAAATGTAATTCTTGTATTTGTAAGTTCATACTTCTGTTTTTTTGTCTTCTGAACACTTTAAACATGCACAAAATCCTATAATTAAATCATTAATCTCAGTCATAGTTACAATTAAGTATTTTTCTTAAATCCAGGCGACTTTTGTATTTCACCATTTTCAATTTTAGACCCAGTTTGGACGACTTCACTTAACTTCAGTTTGTTGCTTGTTTATTCCCAATGTCATTTCTTTATCTGTAAAGGTTAATGCTGCATATATCTCCATGGAGACGAGCAGATAACACCACCAGGCCGAGTTACACGTCAGATCTGCAGAGCGGCGACACATTTGCAGATTTTAACACATTTTGTCGATACAAACAGCTGTGACTGAACAATGTCACGTCACACTGTGGAACATTCGAGGCAAAACAACTGAGACAAGCAGGTGAAAAAGTGACATAGAGCACTTTATTTTATATATTTACTTTGTACTTAATGTGGATAAAATGATGTGATAAAAGAGCGTAGAAGCGTTAGGACAGGTAAACCTCACAAAGTGTCCACTGTGTGAGTGACGCCTCTGCAGTGGAATGTGGAAACCGGACACGGCCGTAGACGTCTCCTAAAATACACTGATCGTCTCGTGTTGCAGCAGGTCCCGCTGCACGAAGCTAAAATTAGCACCACGTCCTAAAGACGGAGGACGGGACAGTGAGCTCAGCGCCACAGACGAGTCAAGCCACAGCAGCACGGGGCATAATTCAGATTTTATTCATGTTTTTTTAACTTTACAACATCTTAACACTGGGATTTCATAATTAAATAAATAAAAAACGTAATAGTAACAGTAGTTTTGAGTTATTCATTTGCGTTAAACTGAAGTAAAAGCTGTTTCTGATTCGCTCAGAGTGTCTGACTTTAAAAACGTGGAGCAGAAACATGGACTCTACATATACGTGGACGTAGCTAACCTGCTAGCCACCATGCTCCAAACAGGAAGCGAGTTTACAGCTCTATCGACTCTGGCTCCAATTCACTTTCTATTGAAAAACTGCTGATGTCAGACTCGTCATTTTAGCCTTAAACTGTTCACTTTAACCTGCTTTACCTCGCATTTTTGTGTCCGTAAATCATTATATGAACATCACTAACCCAGAGCTCATTCCTGCTAGCACTAGCAACATGTTTGATTGACAGCGTGTGCCCCCTGCTGTCGAGAACAGGAATCAAACTGCCAACCTTCAGCTCAGTGGACGGACACTTTACCGACGGCGCTGCTGTCGCCCTGTCGAGAAACAGGAGCTAATAAAACAAAACGACTCTTCACACAGAGAAAAAAAAACACTAAAAATGTTCGTCATAGCACATTTAAAAGTGGTCCTCCGGGCCTCTAGGTGTCACTGTTCACAAGTTTTTTAAATTATTTTTTTTAGTTATTTTGAGGGGTTTTTTTTATTCATTTATTTGATTTATTTATTTATTTTGAGGTTTTTTTTTTGTTATTATTATTTTTCAGTTATTTTTTGTTAATTGTATTTATTTTTATGTTTAGTTATTTTGAAGGGTTTTTTTGTTTTGTTTTTTTGTTTGTTTTTTTTTTAGTATATATATATATTTTTTTAATTTGAGTTGAATTTTTTTTATTTTTTATTTTTTTCAATTAAAAAAAAAAAAATGTAATATGTACAAATCCTCTGGGAGTAACGTGTAGTCCTGCTTTGGCGTTTAAATGTGGACTTTTCTGACAGAGCGTCCACCACCTGCTTTGCCATAAATGTTCCGCAGTACAGCATTACACGTATTTACTTCTATAGAGAAAAAGGCTGAAGAGACCGGGTGAAGTTACAGGTCAGGTTTGTGAAGAGGTGAACCAGCACCAAGTAAAACAGCACGTTTTTCATAGATGGAAGAGAATAGAAGAAAAAAAGTGTAATACAGATGTGTGTAATGCTGTACTCTCCTCTCCATGGAGACAAGCAGCTGTAAAAGTTCCACAGTGCATCTTTAAGTATCGCTCCTCACAACATTTTCATACGTTTATGGACACAGCCCCGGAGCAGGTCGGGCTGTTTCTTTACCTCTGGGTTGTTTCACTAAAGTCTGGAGGAGCGTTGTCCGTGTGGGCGTGAAACATTAAATTAAAGAACAGAATTAATCTTGATTTGTTGTAATGTCGAAGTTCAATTACTTACATCGCAGTGAATAAAAAGGAAAGAAAGAAAAACTGATATTATAGCTCCTGATTCCTGAAAACTCTGCGTCTAATCAGAATAAAAACTGAGGAAGTGGTAAAGTCATTTAAGAGACTCAGGAGTACCCAGCTGGAGGATTATTGAATAAACCTGCTATTTTAAAAATGTATAAATCCCATACAAGACCTCTCCTAAAGTTGAAGTTTCGTGCCAGTTTGAGCATTCTTTTGTGGAAGCTGGAATTGCACCACCAACCTGCGAGTCACTGGGTCTCACCGCTCAACCAATAAGGTTTATGTTGAGAGGGGGAATCGAACCGTCAACCTTCTGATCAGTGGGCAAACACTCAACCAGCACCAACTGAGCATCTGTGGCCCAGTTGAGATGAAGGTTTAGTGACTCTTCCCAAAGTTTTGTGCTGAAAACTGAGAGAGAGTAGAGAGTTTGTCCACTGATCGGAAGGTTTGTGGTTCGAATCCCGCTCATTGGTAGATCCACTGATTCACAGGTCGACGATGTGACTCCAGCTCAAAAGATAAATCCTGTCACTGTGTCGTTGGGTGTCTGTGAAAGTGGTTAATTCAGATGTTGCTTCCTGACAGTTACACCCAAAGGAATCAAACATATTTATGAAAGGACACAGGAAAACAGCAGGTTTTTATTCTTATGGCTTCGGTTTCTTGTCAAAACTGAAAAGCAGGTGAAAAAAAACCCTTACCAGACCCTGTGCCCAACCAAAAAAAACCCCAAAGTAACAAAGAACAATGACCACGGTGACCCAGCCAACGTGAAATAAGGACGATGCTGGACAGACCGACCCTGAACAGAGGCACGACAAAAAAACAACCCGTAAACTCTCCCTACACAAAATAAAGAACAAAAACAGGACAAAACAAAGCTAAGCTAACAAAAAGCTATACGACCCAGCACGGAGGCACCAGCAGGGGGCAGCAGAGCGCACAGAGAGAGCGAGCACGCCGGGCTCACGATACTTAAAGTCTCCGCGAAACGCGGAAAAACACAAAATATAAAAATAACATGGATAACAAACACAAAAAAATAACTACAAAAACATGGATACACAGGATAAACCAAACCCTGAGTGAGTCGTACTTTAAATGCTGTTACAACTTGGACAAAACTGCTTAAACTTTTAGAACTTAACAAAAACTTAAACTTTAGGCACACACTAGAGAACTGAAGTGCCCAAACCAAACCCTGAGTGAGTCGTACTTTCACCAAATGCTGTTTTACTCCTTGGATCGCTGCTGTACTTCTACTTAACATTATCTTTAATTAACACCTTTACTTTAGCACAAATCTATCTATCATAATCCTATTAACAACTGCACAAATCCCTCCTTCGTTCACTTTATATCACGTCTCTCCATCGTTTGCATCACATCCCTGGAGGTAACACGAGAGCGACACGAGAGCGACACTTTCCTTCCTGAACGCATCACATTCGTCACTTCTCCAGCGCTCTCCCCTCCGCTCCTCACTCTCAGTAATCGCTGACAAAATACCAGAACCCCCCCCCAAGCTTCTCTCTCTCTCTGCTGCGTTCTATCACTCCCAAACCACCAGGGGCCCCGGCGCACTTCCTCTATCTCATCCCATTAGGACTTGTATTCTCCGGGGCGGCACCACGCTCCCTCTCCGCCGCGCTCATGGCTCATGCTAAATGCTAACGCTACGTGGGGATCGCTGTGGAGGCTCCCATAGCTTCAGCTGCCAATTCCCCCCATCTGAGTCCCTTTATGATCACTGGCAGCGGTGCATGATGGGACGCTCACACCCGGGTCCGCTCGGCGTGCGTTCAGAGTGCGTTCAGAGTGTTCAGTGTAGTCGTGTGATGGGGGATGGTTGTTGGGGATAAAAACATCTATGGAGGGAAACGAGGCAATAAACCGTAATGAGGTTTTCCATCAAATGAATGAACGGCCTGTTGGACTGAAATCTGAGCACGACAGAGACGTGAATGAGTTTTATTAGTCGTAATCAAGTCCACTCATACATTATATCTCTTTTTCTTTGTCTCATTGTGTGTCTAAAATTATGATTTAGGAGGTAATATGCACGAGGATTTAGTTTTCCTTAATTTTTCGACTAAAAAAATCATGTTAAAGGAAGTATCAGCATGTAGTTTTACCTTTTTTCACACAACTTCCTCTACTTTACACCTCTATCCATCCTTATTTTTCCTTTCCCGGCGGCTCCTGCTCCGATTGTTCGTCTTCGAGGGCGACATAAGCACATTACGTAATGACAGTGACATATTTAAAGAGCCTCATGCCTCTTTTTTGAGACGCACTTTGGATTTGCATGAAGCACAGTCGGTTGCAGAGTTGAGCTGAGCCAATGAAACGCTTCGATTCACTGAAGCGACTGACACAGAGCGAAGCAGGAGGGGGAGGGACCGACACTTCGACAGTTTGGTCACGTGAGCGGCTACTACAAGACGTGCTCCGGAGCTCCGCCTCTTTTGCCCGACGATTCGCTGGTTTGAGTCGCTGTAAAGGGTTTGTCACCATCAACAGATGTTTTTTTTTTCCTGTTGCTAATTGTCCAGCCGCAGTCATTAAACTTTCATCACTGGAGCCTCATCGACAGAGTTCACAGATTTACAGCCTGTGAATATTCTGAGGCCATCTGGAGCGGAGCTGGTTTTAAAGAGCAGCTCTGAAAGTCTCAAGGACAGAAACATTTACATATGAGATTAGGAAAAGTCATTAATGCAGATGGTGGAACAGTGTCCTACCGACGGCAGTGAAGGACAAAAAACCTAGAGACACAAGCCCAAAGATGGAGAAGGTCCTTTCTGCGCAGAGCGTCGTGTGGAGCAGGGGTGATGTCGGCTTGTGGGCGGAGCCTCGTACAGAATCTAAACACAAGGAGAGTTCAAATAGTGCCCTGTAAAGATCGCTAGATGACTCAAACCTGCATGGATGACATCTGAAACCTCATAACACGGAAGAAAGACTAAAATAAATCCATCTCGACGTCTTTAAAGATGCACTGTGTCACTTTTCCTTCGCTTGGAGTGTTCTGCAGTGTTATTTATTTCACTCCTGCTGTTTGTGTTACTCAGAAACACCCTGAAAATGATGCGTTCTTACACCGTCATGATGCTCGCCTCTGCATAGATCTGACCTCTACCTTTGTCTGTTGTCTTTATATTTTCTGATTTATGTTAAAATGTTGTTTCCTCGTCACAAACAGATCTGAGTTGTGTTTTTTTTGTTTCATTCTCACGTGTTTTAACTTGAAAACTACCACTTGATGACATCACAAGGTGGAACAGAGCATTTTGAGCTTTGGAGATGTGACAGACTAATAATAAAGTGTAACTCAAACATGTGAATGAAACAAACACATCTCCAGGTGTTTCTGAGGAGGGAGCAGGGTTAGAACATGGGTTAAACCTCAGAAGTGTCACTTTTGTGTAAAATAGGATAAATATAAATATGGATCTCTGTCTATTTGGAGTTTTTCAAATGTGTTGCAGGTTTATTTCTTAAATGTGCATCTTTGTTATTAGCAAAACAAGATAAGATAAGATAAGATAAGATAAGATAAGCCTTTATTAGTCCCACAGTGGGGAAATTCCAGCATTGCACCGCACACATAGAACAGAAGAAATAAAATAAAAACAAGATAATAGATAAATAACAAGATAATAGATAAATAGAAATAATTTAAGAAATAGATTCAAGAATAACTCTAATATACACACACACACACACACACACATATATATACACATATAAATATACATCTCCTTAGTAAAGTGACTTGTGAAGTGGGTATTGCACATAGTGGAATGACACATGTTCAGTGTTAAACAGTGTTCATTGTATAGCCTGACAGCAGCAGGAAGGAAAGACCTGCGGAACCTCTCCTTCACACAGCGAGGGTGAATCAGTCTGTCACTGAAGCTGCTCTCCAGGGCAGACAGAGCGTCCTGCAGGGGGTGAGACTCATGGTCCAGCATTGAGATGACCTTAGCCAGGACCCTCCTGTCCCCCACCTCCTGCACTGAGTCCAGAGGACAGCCCAGGACAGAGCTGGACTTCTTGATGACCTTGTCCAGCTTCTTCCTCTCTCCTCTCTGTGATGCTGCTGTTCCAGCAGACCACACCGTACAGGATGGCTGATGCCACCACAGAGTCATAGAAGGTCTTCAGGAGTGGCCCTCTCACTCCAAAAGACCTGAGTCTCCTCAGGAGATAGAGCCTGCTCTGGCCCTTCCTGTACAGTGCGTCTGTGTTGGGAGTCCAGTCCAGTTTGTTGTTCAGATGAACACCCAGGTACTTGTATGAAAACAAACTTAAAATCAAACAAATAAACCTCTGATGGAGCCAAGCAAACACGAGTAAACTGTGGAAAAGTAAAAATCTATTCTCAAATACAAACTGATACTGAAAATGTTGTTTTTCTGAATAGTTTTAGCTTTTAAATAAATCAAGACTCTTTATCTAAATCAAAACTATAGTATTCTCTGGACTATACGTCACTCTGGAGAATAAGTCGCACCAGTTTATTTCACAAAATCCAAGACCAAGACCTGACATTTTATCTTTAAAGACAAGTTATAATAATAAGAATAAAACAGAAGAACAGGCAGAATATCAGAACATCACTAACGTCACACATTTATATTTATTCAGCTGAAGCACAGACAGAACTGAACTGTCTGGTTTGTTAAAATAAGATATTAAAGCATAAAAAACAAGCAACAAGTTCACTCTGGATCTGCTTTACTCTGAACAACTCGAACAGCTCCAGAGGAAGATGAAGCGTCGCTCTGGAGGAAGAGGCTGTGACGAAGACGTGAAATTATATTTTTACATATTTCACATATAAGTCGCACTCCGGGGCAAACTGAACAAGTGCAGCTTATAGTCCAGAAAATACTGTAGTACAATAAAGAAAAGGCTTTTTTTTATAGAGAAAATTGCATTAAATAGTCAGTTAAATGTTGTTATTTATACAGTTAAATGTTGTTATATATATTCAGTGTGGCCCAAAAGTCAGTGACACTTTTAAATCTTCAGTAGCTCCTTTATTTCTTAAGTTAAACTCACCAAATTTTAGCAGTAGATAAACTGAACCTTCCCAGATTTTTGTCAAAATAAACAGTTATAATTGTTCACTTACACTTGAACTTATCACGACTTAAACTAGAGGAAGTAAAAATGACCTAATGTCACTTATTTGATCCTGATGTCACGTTTGAAGTGGTTTATTGTCTGAGGTTTATTCACAAACACCTTTTCTTTAAGATAGACCCACAGGAAGAAATCAGGACGAGTCAGGTCTGTGGAGATCACATACTGCCCCCTGTCTGTGAAAAACACTTATTATTCCTTTAATGGCATTTACTCTTGGGACATCTCTGGTATTAAAATGTGGACGGTAACACCGCTGGGTTTGTGAATTTGACCCATGTGACTCAAAGTACCACTGTACAATGAGGGTTCGTTCCTCGGTGCTGGATTTGCTCAGATTAATGTGGGAAGAGTCGTTCTAAATGTTCTGGAAAAATAAAATAAAAATATGTAGAAACAAAAGAGTTATGAGTTTTTTTCAACTGTCAGTGACTTTTGGGTCACTGTTTTTTCGTATCAACATAAATAAAATATCCGCTGATGTGTCTGATCTCGACCCGATGAGGAGGACGGTTTTAGGGGACAGAAAACCTCCATGAATCACTGCAGCAAAACCGCTCAGTAAGTTATTTTTGAGGTCAGAAACCCTCCGAAACTGCACGAAAAATCCAATTACGTCACCGCAAACTGCATCAAGACCGGCCGTAGTAGCGGAGGACGGTGTAGTACTACTTCATCTCAAAGCCGTGATCAGTACTTCCATGACTCTGCAGGATGTGTGCTGTTGTGCGTCCCCGGGCCCCTGTATTGTCCCGGTGTCAGAGCAGAGGAAGCACATGTTCTGCAGCTCTACAGGAGAACTCAGATCTACTGTGCGCAGCTGTCAATCATCTCTGGACAATGCAGCGAGCGCCAGAGGTGAGCCGCGCTCCGCAAATAACTCCAGTGTTATCAGCAAGAGACGCAGAGCAGCAGGAGGAAAGGCTGCAGTACTTGTAGTAGACATAGGATCAGTACTAATAAACATAGGATCAGTAGTAGTAACAGCAATAGTGGACATAGTATTAATAGTAGAAGCAGTAATAATAGAAGCAATATAAATGTTAGTAGTAAGAGCATCATAAACATAGTACCAGTAGTAGTATTAGTAATAGTAGTTGTACTGTATTTGTGATGAGATTTAAAGTATATATTTCAATGCCCAAAAAAGATCCATCTGTAGCAGGAGCAGCAGGATGAAAGGCTGCAGTAGTTGTAGTAGTAAAAGTAGTAGTAGGTTTGTACTAATAAACACAGGACCTGCAGCAGTAGAAATAGAAGTTTTAATAAAGTCAAATCAACCAACTCTGCAGTTAAGACCTGGTTTAGACCAAGTTTAGTCCTGGTTTAGTCCTGGTTTAGTTCTGGTGTAGACCTGGTTTAGTTCTTTTTTAGTCCTGATTTAGTCCTTGTTTAGTCGTGGTTTAGTCCTGATTTAGTCCTTGTTTAGTCGTGGTTTAGTCCTGGTTTAGTCCTGGTTCAGTCCTGGTTTAGCCCTGGTTTAGCCCTGGTTTAGCCCTGGTTTAGTCCTGGTTTAGGCCTGGTTTAGTCCTGGTTTAGTCCTGGTTTAACCCTGGTTTAGCCCTGGTTTAGTTCTGGTTTAGTCCTGGTTTAGCCCTGGTTTAGCCCTGGTTTAGTCCTGGTTTAGCCCTGGTTTAGTCCTGGTTTAGTTCTGGTGTAGACTTGGTTTAGTCCAGGGGTGGACAAACTTTTTGCCACCGTTAAATAAACAGCAGAAAAACTCACATTCAGTTTTATGAAGTGCCAAAAGATCAACAACTTGTTAAAAAGTAAATCGAAGAAGTTTTACTCTCACCTATTTTAATATAATCTGGTCACGTTTGATTAATAAACCCAAAGGGCCGTGTGTGGCCCCTGGGCCGTAGTTTGACCTTTTCTGGTTTAGACTAAAACTCTTCAATTAAAAAAAATGAAATTTTTATTATTACTATTTAAACTCTTCATTCTGACTCAGTTCACGGTGCAGATTTGGCACAAACGTGAAAACTTTACACTTAAATAAACTCGTATGTAAACAATATTTCCACAAAGTTCCAGAGTACGGCATTAAACTGCTGTCATCCACGTGAGCCGACATGATTCACGAGTCACGTTTGGACTTTAGGTCAGGAGCAGTTTGTTCAAAAATGAGTTAGCGACTTTGTGCTTTGTCCTGAAATATCCAATAATTAAACTCACACAAACTGAACCTGGTCATTTCTATCAGTGACTAGACCCTAGAACTCAGCATTTAACAACCACAATATAATAATTTAAACAATATTCATCTGTGTTAAATGCTGCTGGTCTGTGGAATATTGTGATATATTTTGTGTTTTGTTCCCAGGTCCCAGAATGCAGTGCTCCACCTCTCCACAGGGTCGGTGCTTTAAACCTGCACATGCACAGAAACGATGTAAAGTTTGATCATAATGGAGCCTAAATGAAGCTCCAGTCCTGGACCCTTCATCGTGCACCACATCCGTCTTCATTAACACGCTCTATAGGCAGGTAATTGCCATTTGCGACCCTGCCTTTAAAGCTCCAGCCCAATTAATTACAACACGATTCAAACAGCAACCTTCAGGAGCCAGTGACCCCCATAAACATAATGGAGCTGAGTTAAAGCAGGAGCCAAGAGCAAAAGCCCGATGTGAGCGGCACGATGTGAGCGGCACGATGTGAGCCGCACGATGTGAGCTGCACGATGTGAGCCGCACGATGTGAGCTGCACGATGTGAGCTGCACGATGTGAGCTCCGCGATGTGAGCTGCACGTCTGACGCTGTGTCCATCTGTGAATCATTTTATCAGATAAACGCAGATAAAACCTGCTACAAACACGAAACATGGAGAGAACGATCTGCTGCCCAAGTCATTACATTTCTCATCGCTGTAGAGAGAAAACATCTTGATCCACAAAGTTTCTCTGATGAGATTTAGAGCGTTTCTGCAGCTCGGGTGGATTCATGAGCTGCCAATCCACGTCCAGCATCGAACCATCATATTTATTTGTTATAATTGAAGTATCAGTAATAGAAGTAGTAAAACTTTTGAATGATGGAGAAGAGTGTAATTTTATGTATATTATCTGTGTTGTTTTAAATAGTTTTCTTTCGTTCCTAGTTTAAGTTTTCACTATTTTCTTCATTATTCAAACATTCCAGTTCAGCACCTGATTTGACCAATCCGTGATCACCCTTCTCGCTCCTCAACCAATCACGAGTTATTAGCCACCAGCGGAACCTTTAGTTGTTGTCTGTTTTACATTCAGAACAGTCGCACCAGCAGTCTGTCACGAATTTGTTTTTCTTCTTTTATTTAAAAATGTCCATGTTTCCTTGAGATCGTGAGTTAATATCATCATTATAAGTGTTTGTAGTTCATATCACATCAGTTCGGCCTTAATTAGTTCTATTTTCTTTGTTCAACATGCGCGAGTGCTGCATTCACAGACCAGCCGACATTTGCATTTCAGTGCACTCTGCTGCCGGCCGTGGTGCATTTAAGGACAGTGGGAATTTTGTAATTTAGGCGAGAAAGTGCCATGTTTCAATTTAAGTTACTGTATAAGTGTATTCTAGTGTTTCTTGTATTTCTATATTCTGTATTTGCATGCTTATTGTTGTGTTTATTATTATCATATACTTGATATTTTATTTGTTATAATATTCATAATGTTTATTTCTGATTGTAGCACTGGCACTTTGTTCTGGCCGAAGAACCTGGGGATCTGTGGATATCGACCTCGTCCCAAATCCATTTTCCGAGGTCACGAGTTTGGGTTCCTTTCCCAGCACCTCATTACAAGTACGAGCCGTTAGTAGTTTTATAGTAATAGTAGTTTTATCAGTAGTTAATGCAGCTGTAGAACTATTTTTACTACCATTTATAGTACTACAAACAGCAAAACCAGTAATAGTAGTAGTTGCAGTAATATAAATGGTAGTAGTAGTAGTATATGTTCATAAACTGTGCTACAGAACTCAAGAAGATGATTAAATTACGCATTGCAGCAGAGACACTGAGAAAACATCTTATTCTGGACAAACTAATGGTGCCAATTTTGCAGCTTGAAGTATTTTCCAACACAACTTTTCTTTTTTCTTTCTCTTCTCCCTTTGAGTGTTTTTCTGTCGCTGCCTGGCATTCAACACAATTGCCTCTCGGAGTGACAGCAGTTTTACTCTGCCACCTCTTCATCAAATCAGTGGAGCAGGGTAATAACATGCTTCAAATGTCAGGTGTGTTGATGCGAGACACAAACATCTTGGAAAGTCGTGATTTGGACGAGCAAATAAGGCCGTTACCTACTGATTCATAGTTTCAAAAGATTAATGTTTTCTCCAGTTTTCTTCAGAAATTACAGCATTCAAAAAAGTCTGATATCGAGAAAAGCAGAGGGCCCAGTGCGCTACCTTGGGGTACACCCTTTTTAATTGCAGACATATGAGATGATAAGATGGAAATGAACTTGGAGATGTATTTTTATTTGCAAAGAATTCTGTTTTAAGTGTCTGTATCGGTCACTTTGGTGCGACGTTGGGTAGAATCAGTCGGGTTTTGGGGAAGTGTGCGTGAGTGTGTATGTTCTCTGCATTTGCGTGTGATCCTGAAGTTATTCGTCCATCTTGGCTGAATAAATGTGTTAAGTGTAATTGTGATTAGTAATGCTCAGTTGTGGAAATAAGTCTCCTTTTACAGGCTCTGATGAACCTTGAAGCAAAGAAAATCGGTCCGACAGCATCTTCCCCTAATGTCAGACTCACGGAAATCACCAGGTTTATACAGTTTGAGATGAACCAGAGGATGTACATTTATTTTATTTTATTTATTTAGCTTTATTGATACAGGGGGAGCACTTGGACTCTCTTTTTCATGGGCGCCCTGTCCAAAATACAACACAAACTGGAAAAACCAATAAGTCCATATAAAAAAACATGAAAAACAGGTGCAGGTGTGTCCAGTTTTACTTTTCCTTGGAGAGTTTTCAATTTTTCTGAAGCAAAACGGCTAAAATCCTCTTTTCACGTCTCAGTTCTGGTGCGGCCCTCAGCCTTATACAGTTAATCTGGTGTAAATGTTCCAGTATCAATGATTAACCTGCATTTCAAAGTAAGACAAGCTCCTGGAGGCTTCATGAGCTGGATCACCTCAGGATGGAACATGTGGAGTGGATATATGTGCTGATATGACAAGATCAGCCATCAAACGTGAGCGAAAGGGTTTACATGAAAAGTTTTCTAACACTGATTTCCAAAAGGTCAAATAATCTCACAATATTTTAAATTATTTTACAGCTCCGAAAACACTTTTAAACCTGTGAGGAACTCTATTCTACTACTGTAAAATTAAAGTGCTTACAGTGAGATATTTTGGGGGGAAAAATGTAAATGGTGATGGTAAATGATCACATTTTTATATAACGCTTTTCCATCTTTGAGACAAACACACTCACAAAGCCGACTTACAAACATGAGAATGAACCCACCATCTACCGTTTCATCCTGTCGTCATTGTAAAGTCTGGAAGAAGCGACTCATGAGTTTGTTTAAATGAGGCTTCGTGGCTGTAACACGTCTAGAAACTGTCCTGTTGTAGTTTGTTTAATGATGTCTTAAAAAAACATTAAAAGGCTCAGCAAGAAACATTAATAAAATAAATCTTTATCATCACAGCGTTCGTCTGCGGGAGCTGGACTCGCACAAAGACCCTGGGCGTGTCCCTACGAGGCTGAGTCGTACAGCGCTTCCCTGGGGAGTTTTGGGTCCCTCCAAAATAATAAAAGCACAGGGTTAGAGTCTCCAACTGGTACAAGGTTAGAGTCCCCAGTGATGGTTAAAGTACCTCACGAAGAAAGGGGTTAGAGTCCCCAACTGGTACGGGGTTAGAGTCCCCGGTGAGGGTTAAAGTTTGGCCTCATGTCATTTCGTTGTGCTGCTGCTAATGATTGGAATTTGGCTCAGAATTCTCTTAAATTGGACTTTAAAATGTCTCTTTCTGCTTTTAAATGTAAAGTGAAGAACATTTTTAAACACTCATGTAAATGTTTTAGTAAGTGATGATCATTTTATGTATTTATATTTCTGATTGTTTTATTATTACTTTTTTTTGGGTTGTTTTTTTTTTTTTTTTTTTTTTTTTTTTTTTTGTGTGTCTGTGTTTTGTTTCACTCCCTCTCCCTTTCCCTTGGGTGCTTTTGCACCCAAGGCCAACATTGTAAATAAGAATTTGTTCTTAATGTTTTGCCTGGCAAAATAAAGGTTATAAAAAAAATATAATAATAATAAAATACCTCACGAAGAAAGTGGTTAGAGTCCCCAACTGGTAATTAAAGGTGTGATTATTTGTCTTGATTGTGTGTCTTTCTTATTCTGTGAAGCACTTTGAATTACGTTGTGTATGAACTGTGCTGTACAAATAACCTTGCCGTGGCTCAGTGGCTCTGACGGCTCAAACACTGATGTTTGTGTTGAGCTGGAGTTGAACCACCAACCTTCAGCTCAGTGGAGAAACACACAGGTGATAGTCGGTCTGCCTCGGGACAGCTGCGGCTACACGCTCTAAACTGCAGCGTTACCAGCGGAGATGAAATAATAAATCAAACTCAAAAACACAGTCTATAAGAAAAAAAATAGTGAACGTGGAGTAAGCAGCAACATAATAAATGACTGTCTGCTTTTCTTTGGAACCACTTATAACACCAGGAATGTAATTATTCAGCGATTTCTACAAGAGCCGTTCTATTTAACAAGAGATAACGTAACAAAGAAGTCCTCAGGAAACGAAACATGGCATTTGCTTTGGCTGGAGTACAATCCATGCTAACACTTATTAGCGAGCGTTATCTGACACCAGTTCAAAATAATGGAAGTGCCTCTTGACATTTGAAATTACGGGATCTTCCCAAATTCTACTTTCATGCAGATATAGACACGGCTGATTTGCATCGGTGGGAAAAATATTATGACAAAAACAGTGACGGGTCCTAATTACACCGTATGCAAATATATGTTTGATTTGTGATGAAAAAAGGCGATTTTAAGCACATGAAAATCCATCTTTGTGCGTCGTGCGTCTGACTGTGGCAGTTTAAAATGTTTTCGCTCCAAATAACATGACTGGGTGTCGCGCTGAGATAAGGGCGGCGGCAATTACATAGAAAAGATTGTGAGGAGATAGCGTCTTTTGGCTTTGATTTGAAAACGCAGTCGCCAGTTTTTCATTATAATTGTAGAGGCAAGTTCTAGCAGCTTTTTGATTTTCTCAAAATTGATGTTTTTGGATTCGGCTTCAGTGATTTTCTGTGTTGGATTGAAACATGGGACAGAAGCAGCTGGTGAAAAGATGTGGTACATGTTACTATAGTTTTAGAGGAAGTAGTAGTCGTAATACTAGTTTGTAGAGATCAGTATCGGTTGATATCGGATTCTGGCAGATGGTAGTATCGGTCGATTTTGATACTTTTTGTCCAATATTCTCTGTGTCGTTCCCAGACTTTGCTCAATGCATTTGTCTTTTTGAGCAGTGCAAGTAGTGAATATGAAAACACAGGGTGGCCCAAAAGTCACTGACACTTTTAAATCTTCAGTAGCTCCTTTAATTCTTAAGTTTTACTCACCAAATTTTAGCAGCAGATAAACTGAACCTTCCAGATTTTTGGCAATATAAACGGTTATAATAGTTCACTTACACTTGAACTTATCATGACTTAAACTAGAGGAAGTAAAAATGACCTAATCTGGCTCTTATTTGATCCTGATGTCACGTTTGAAGTGGTTTATTGTCTGAGGTTTATTCACAAACACCTTTTCTTTAAGATAGACCCACAGGAAGAAATCAGGACGAGTCAGGTCTGTGGAGATCACATACTGCCCCCTGTCTGTGAAAAACACTTATTATTCCTTTAATGGCATTTACTCTTGGGGCATCTCTGGTATTAAAATGTGGACGGTAACACCGCTGGGTTTGTGAATTTGACCCATGTGACTCAAAGTCCCACTGTACAATGAGGGTTCGTTCCTCGGTGCTGGATTTGCTCAGATTAATGTGGGAAGAGTCGTTCTAAATGCTCTGGAAAAATACAAGAAAAACATTTAGAAACAAAAGAGTTATGAGTTTTTTTCAACTGTCAGTGACTTTTGGGCCGTCCTGTAGAAGAGTTTTATTTCCGCTTTGTGTGCAGGATAAATACATTTTCTTATTATTTGTGATCTTTACTGTAACTTAAGAAAAGCAAAGTTATCAGCAACAGCAGCAAAACAAGTCTGTATCAGCTCAAAAAAACAGTATCGGAGGATTTCTACTCATTTGAGCGAAGGTAAATTGACTTTAAAAACAGAAAGAGGCTTCTACATTACTGTATTTAGAGTTCTGAAAGGCTCATTTTGATGATAAAAGTAAACTGAAGCTTACAGAATACATTAAAGTTCATTTTGCATAATAGGACCTTTAACGTCTAATACAGAAGCTCAGAAAGTTGAATATTCTCTGCAGCGTCTCACACAAAGCAGACTGGATATGAATCACAAGTACAGACATTAAATCCTCCTGTAAAGAGACGTAATTGGTCCAGATCTACCTGGACCCTGAGCGGCACACGGTAATTAACATGACAGTGTGTACTTATCACAGGGATTACATCTGTGCAATTATTCACACAGAGACGTGGCTGATAAGCAGCTTTAGATTTAAATGCATGGGGTTTTTTTGTGCTTATAACAGAAGGTGCACATTCAGATGAGGCTCGGTAAATAATCTCAATTCTTATCTTTTGTAACTTTTCCGGTGGACAGTCTGAAGCCTGTTTGTCTCCTTTTGTTGAATTGGTCCAAATGATCATCAGGTGGCACTTTTGACTGAAAATTCAAGTCATTCTACCCCTGTAACATCAGTAATATCACATTAAATTGTGATCCAGAGCGTGTTTTGTCAGTGTCAGTGAACTCAGCCTGGACTCCTGTGATGTAGATGATGTCGATGTTATTTTTCTTTTGGATTGTTCCGCAGTAAAGCTGTCAAGATCCCAGTCTGTCGGTGTTTCTGTGCTGTGTTTCCTCGTCCCGTCTGTGTCTGTGGGTGGGCGGAGACTCTGGCACCACCCACTACACACCTGCAGCCAATCAGCAATCAAGGCTTCACCTGTGGAGGACTAAAGGATCCTGCACATATCACCAGATCGTCTGTGTATCCTCCGTGGTACAGTTCTGCTCTGTTCAGTCTAGTTTCATGATTCTGTTCTCAATGCTTAGCTGCCTTTTCTCGTTTTTAGCCAGATCTTGCTTTTTGGAACTACCCTGCACCTCCACCTCCAGCCCAGGTCTCCTCGACCGGAACGAACACCTCCACCTTCGACTTAACTCTCCTCGACCGGAACGAACACCTCAGCTTTCGACCCTGCTACCTACAACCGGTACGAACACCTCCACCTTCGACTCAGCTCTCCACGACCGGTACAAACACCTCCACCTTTGACTTAGCTCTCCACGACCGGTACAAACACCTCCACCTTCGACTTAGCTCTCCACGACCGCAATGAACACCTCCGCCTTTGATTCAGTTCTCCACGACCGGTACGAACATCTCCGCCTCCGACCCAGCTCTCCACGACCCGTACAAACACCTCCACCTTCGACTCAGCTCTCCACGACCCGTACGAACAGCTCAGACTTTGACCCCGCTACCTACAACCGGTATGAACACCTCCACCTTCGACTCAGCTCTCCTCGACCGGTACGAACACCTCAGACTTTGACCCCGCTACCTACAACCGGTATGAACACCTCCGCCTCTGACCCAGCTCTCTACAACGCATACAAACACCTCTACCTTCGACTCAGCTCTCCGAACACGAACACCTCCGCCTCTGACCTCCGACCGGCTCGAAGCCCTCAGCCTCCGTCCCCGTTCTCTACTTTCTGCTCCGTCTGTCAACATTTACTTTTCCGTGTTTGTGAATAAACTCTGTCGTGATGTGTTGGGGATCAAAGATAAAGACCTGAACAAAGGCAATAATCTTATCTTGCGATTATTTGATTCCAGGAGCTTTTAGCCCTAAAATACCTTAAAAGTGGAACACTTAATGTGAGCAGGGTCACCTCTTCGGTTTAATTCCAAGCAAAGAATAACAACTCCATGTACGCTAAGTTACAAAAGTTACTAACTAGTGAAGCTTCTTCTTTGGGCACACACCGTCTTTTCTTTGAGGAGATTTAGTTTGCAAATCGTAAGAATCAAATGAAACAAGTTTTGCTGAAATTTGCATTGGCAGGAGCATCTGGGTGTTTTAAATTTTGGGCGTTCACAAAGTCACAGGTGAAATATTTGAACAGAATATCTGCGGAGAAGGTGAGAGGATGGAAACATGCAACACAACCATCCTCCAAACTCCTGAGAAGAAGCATGTGGTGCAGAACAATCGTTCACAGAGGGATTTATCACCATTTTAAACGTATCTTTAGTTTGAGAAGTGCTACGTCTGTTAATATAACGGAGTTTGAATCAATTATTTTCAGGCTCTTCAAATTTACCTTTTAAACATTTCTCTGCAGTTTTCTACAAAAGACCAAATATAGTAAGTCTGAAAAATAAAAAATCAGCACAAAGCGACAGCAGATGGTGTCTTGCTCTCGCTCTCGGACTGAAAGTGGCAAATTCTTTAAAAACACTTGACACCTGCGTTCACACATTTACGTGACTTTTCTTGCTCAAGGACACAGCAACAGTGACCACCAACCCTCTCGTGATAAAACCCCTCCTCCACCACCTGAACCGCTGACGGGAGGTTGTGATGTAATTTGAAACAGTAATAGTATCAGAGGAGTGCGGGGCGACTCTTTGGAGAGCACTACATTAAATTAAATATATGTGCACATTTTTACAGCTCCCTCTATGGACACCGCCTAAACAATACACGACCGGCTTCCATTTATCCGTATCTCTGCGACCGGCTGCTTTTAGGGAAAAAATGCAAATGTGGAAATCCTCTGAGAAAAAAACGCAATTATGGTCCACAGCCTTCGAGCAAGGTTAGCACAGAGAGGCAGGTAGTATCCAGGACCGCTCCCCCCAGAGGAGAGTCTGTCTGGGGCCGTGCAGTCAAACAGTGACCCCCTGGAGCTGATGATAAATGACCTAATGACCAAGAACAAAACGGTTTCTATTATACAACCGAGCTTTTCGAATGGACGGGGAGGGGACGGACATCAGAGGGAGGAAATGCAGATAAAAAAAACAAAAAACTAAACTGATGAATGAATTTACAAGCCCCGGAGAACACAAGAACCCCTTATTTCTCTGGAAAATTATGAACAATGCCTTAAATTACAGCTTTAAGCTCCAAATTTGACCCATTGGGCTCGCTGATTTATCCAAAAAGAATATAAAACTTACTTCTAGACATTCTCCAAGCTATTACTAAAACATTAACAAAAAAAAACACAATTTTACCATCCGCTGGTGCTGAAAAGACGATTTTGTTTGTAGTTTTCCATCTTGTCTCTATCACTCTGGCTCATTTTAGTTCAATATTCATCCACTAGGTGTCTGTATGCAGGGGCCAGAAGTGGCACTCTGGGCTTCTGAAGTGAAATTTGACATATTTTTTGTTTGTTTGTTCATTTTGGGTTAGCAGCAATTAACCGCGGCGTTTAGTATAACCTATTTTAAGATTATGGTTTTGTTTTTTCCCATTTTGCTTTGAATAATTAAACATTTTTGCACATGTATCTAACAGATTTTTGCTGTCTGTTTGCAGTTCTTCCTCACTCATGCACCTTATGCGTTCAGAGCATCCTAATTACTCACCGTGATGAGTTTATAAGCTCTTTTACAGAACTATCAGAGGCCAGAGCGGAGTGGACGAGCATGCTAACGCTAATCTGACGCTTCCTCATGGTCAGACAGTAAAACACTGTATAATTGGATGCAGATAGTTCACAGTGGACATATTTTGATCTCAGGAGCTGTTTACACAATATCTCTGAACTGGAGCAAGATAAATTTAGCTTAAATACACGTGTTGGCTGTTAGCGCGCTAATTAGTCCGACCGATGTGCACAGAAGGAGCAGAGGGGCTGGAGTTATGGCCGTGGTGCTTTTGCGAGATTATTTCATAATACTGTAGTAAAAAAAGAAGTATAATATTAAGAAGAAAACAGCCACACATCCTTCTGTTTTTGAGTTTTGAGTCTCTACAGTGACAGGGAGGATCTCTGTGGTAGGAGCGGACGTTTCAGCAGTGCATTTGTGTTGTTTATGGGAGCATTCGGAGCGCATATAGGCCTAATGATGCTTTCAGCGGAGCACCCAGAGGAGAGCCGCTCCGAATCAGTGACATCACCAGCACCGTGACCCCCCCTCCCCGCCGAGTGTCGTCATTCACACGGCTCCCACTGCTATGGAAACTGTAGGAGGGAGAGCAAACCGGGGCTTGTTAAGAGGCTCCACAGACACAAAACATGAGGCGTTGTGAGGATTCAGGCAGGTGTCGTACTGAACGCTGCTCATTTCAGACGTTAAACTTTGAGTAATACACTTACAGCAAGTCTCTCAAGATGAAATATGAACAGAAAGGCACTGTACCGGCTCCAAATGTGCTCCTCACTTACCTTATGCATAATTACTCACTGCAACCAGTTTAAACAAGGCCCAAAAGTCACTGACACTTTTAAATCTTCAGTAGCTCCTTTAATTCTTAAGTTAAACTCACCAAATTTTAGCAGTAGATAAACTGAACCTTCCCTGATTTTTGGCAATATAAACGGTTATAATTCTTCACTTACACTTGAACTTATCAAGACTTAAACTAGAGGAAGTAAAAATGACCTAATCTGGCTCTTATTTGATCCTGATGTCACGTTTGAAGTGGTTTATTGTCTGAGGTTTATTCACAAACACCTTTTCTTTAAGATAGACCCACAGGAAGAAATCAGGACGAGTCAGGTCTGTGGAGATCACATACTGCCCCCTGTCTGTGAAAAACACTTATTATTCCTTTAATGGCATTTACTCTTGGGGCATCTCTGGTATTAAAATGTGGACGGTAACACCGCTGGGTTTGTGAATTTGACCCATGTGACTCAAAGTCCCACTGTACAATGAGGGTTCGTTCCTCGGTGCTGGATTTGCTCAGATTAATGTGGGAAGAGTCGTTCTAAATGCTCTGAAAAAATAAAAGAAAAATATTTAGAAACAAAAGAGTTATGAGTTTTTTTAAACTGTCAGTGACTTTTGGGCCGCCCTGTACATGTGCTAGTTCCTTCTGTGAACAGTGAATGTAAGAAGAGTCTTGTAATTGTGATGTGGCCCATAGTTTTATTGTGAGAATCGATGTTTTAGAACTCTCTTTTTCTGCAATTTTCAACACATTTCTCAACTTTTCTCTGCAAATTGCTTCTTGATTGGTGTAAAAAGCAATGTATATTTATAACAGGTGCATGAAAGTCTAACTATTGTGTGGGTTTTATGCTCAATCTGGCCTTTGCAATTTGAGACATACTGTGCACAGCCATTAGTCCCGTTATGTGCGACACAGTTTGTACTAAAGTTAGAAATACTGTACAGACTGTAGAAAAGTACAACCACAGGATTCAGAAATGTTATTTAGAAAAAGCCAGGGAGGTGCAAAAGAGTTAGGCCTTTTTTTCAGCTGTCAGTGACTTTTGGGCAGTATATCTAAACATGTGTACAGAGAGTTTAAGAAGAAATCAGACTGTGAAGCCGAAATGCTCCGTTGAAACAGTGCTGACTCAGTCTTTGTACATTTGCACTCTCAAGGTTACACTGGGACAAAGGCACGGCTGGACTGGACATATTTGATTTCCTTCCTGAAGCAGAGGAAACGCTGGAGACCTTTTTGGTGAACCTGATCTGAGAGGAATGTGCTAGATATGTGGGCTACCGACTCTGCCAGCTCCAGTGATTACAGAGCCACACCAGCAGAGTGCTATGGTAACAGGGACAGAGAGAGACGAGAGAGGAGGTGGAGACGAGCGAAACGCAGCACAGAGCTCAAACTGTTTCTAAAATCCACGGCGTAACTTCAAAATGCACAAAATCACTTTTACAGTAAAGGATCACTACCTGCGCACCGTAAAAATGCAAGTTCATCAAGCAATTAACACACCTGTGACTGAATTCAGGTAAGATGTGTTAGTTTAATGCCAGAATGTGGGATATTCCAGGCACAGGAAGAGCATCTCCATGGAAACAAGCAAGTCGTGTTACATAATGCATCTTTAAAGGTCTTATATGACGCAAAATGTGAACTTTAAGCCATGTTAGAAAGGTGTTGAATCCCCAAAAACAGATCTGGAGTTGTGTTTTGTTTCTTTATTATTAGTCTGTAACATTTCCAAAGCTCAAAATGCTCTGTTCCACCTTGTGATGTCATCGAGTGGTAGCTTTCAACCGTTTTAACAGCTCTTTTTACCTTTAGTTCAGCAGAAATTGGCAATTCCAGAGCTGAAATCATCCAAATGATTCTAGAAATGATAGTGTGTGGAGTTTAAAAACACAGTGGAGCACTTCCTATGATGACGTCACAAGGTGGAACAGAGTATTTTCAGTTTGAGAGAAGAACTCAGCCAAAATCTGCAGGTTTGTGAGCTATACGAGCCCTTTAAATAAGACAGATCTGAGGTAGTTTGGATTTAAAATGCACTTTGCACAGTTTTACAGTGTTACCGTCCACATTTTAATACCAGAGATGCCCCAAGAGTAAATGCCATTAAAGGAATAATAAGTGTTTTTCACAGACAGGGGGCAGTATGTGATCTCCACAGACCTGACTCGTCCTGATTTCTTCTTAAAGAAAAGGTGTTTGTGAATAAACCTCAGACAATAAACGAGGATCAAATAAGAGCCACAAGCCGGAAATGCTTTAAATGTTCTGTAAAGTGTAAGTGAACAATTATAACCGTATATATTGCCAAAAATCTGGGAAGGTTCAGTTTATCTACTGCTAAAATTTGGTGAGTTTTACTTAAGAATTAAAGGAGCTACTGAAGATTTAAAAGTGTCAGTGACTTTTGGGCCACTCTGTCTTTATAACTTTATAATTATGAAGCTCTTCACTGGACGAATGAAGCACAAAACTGTGGTTGAGGCTTTTAGTCCGACATCAGCAGCAGGGATATTGTCAACAGGAAGCTAACAGATAGATGTTACATTAGAGAAGGAAATTTAAGCACAAAAGAAAATCTAGCGACACGTAAAACCAGGATAATATTTTATAGTTTAAAGTGTATTCATGTTTTTAAGGTACAAAGAACACGCTTAAAAAGGATTTAAAGTGATGAAAAACAGCCATATAGTGACATGAACGCAGGGTTAACCACGTCTCTGTAACAGTATCCCACGGCAACCCGAAACCCCGCCCCCTCGGTGACCCCGCTCCGCCCCCCCGCTCCTCCGTGTCTGGCAGTGAAAGTGGAAAAGGCCGTAACATTAGCCCCGCTGCCCTCGGTAAAGTGCATCTGAGAGTTCACGGGGTTAATTATTCAACATGGGGATTTGTGAATGGACACGGCGCAGGGACAGAGCGCGGGACGTGACAAAAAACAGACAACTTCAGCGCAGACTTCGTGTGAGGGCGGAGATAACGCCACGAGCACAGATTCTCGCCGAGGAGTCCTCAACGTGTAGATTAAAGAGACAATATCACACTATTCTCTGATCTGTCTCCTCAGCAAAAACAGACCTGGACTTGCGTTTTGTTTCTTTCATTTTCTGAAAAACTGAAAACACTCTGTTCCACCTTGTGATGTCATCATGTGGTGATACAGGAAGTGCTTCACTGTGTTTTTAAACCCCACAAACCTTCATTTCTAGGATCATTTGGATCATTTCAGCGCACTTATCTCGACTGAACTAAAGGTAAAAGGAGATGTTAACGTGAAAACTACCACTTGATGACATCACAAGGTGGAGCAGAGCATTTTGAGCTTTGGAGATGTTACAGACGAATAATAAAGTGTAACTCAAACATGTGAGAATGAAACAAAACACAACTCCAGGTCCAACAAGGCTTAAACTTCATTAGAGTCAACTTTGTGCACAGTTAAATCAGTCCCAAGTTTAAATTAAAGATGCAGATTTTTAGATTATTAACAAAAAAAAACCCAAACATAAGTATTTACGTTACAAATCTATACTCACATCAACATTGGAGAAGCAAATTCACAATAATAATCCAAATTATTCAGCTTCAAAACAGCAAAAATCAAAGCAAATATGTCCCAAACTAAATCAAGACCAAACCAGAGTCAAATAAGAGCAAAAAAACCTGCTGCGCCACAAAAAAGTTAAAAACCTGAAACACGAACAAACAACAAGCACAAGCACAGACTTTAAATATCGCACGTTGTTGTTGGTGGTTTGCCCTTTAAAACTTATAAATGATGCATCAAGGAAAACAGGGTCAAGTAATTCAAGCCTGTTTTCAGTTCTAATCAGGCTAATAACAATAACTGCTCGTCCATCAGGCAAAAAGACGATCGTTTGTGGAACAGAGGAAGAAAAAACGATCAGACAGCAGCAGCACGTCAGGGCGAAAAAACAAGTCTGCAGTGTAACTTTTCAGCTGCAGGGTCCACTACCTGCTTGTTATTGCTTTGCCTGGAATGTTCTACAGCCCGGCTTTAAACATGTCATCTCCATGGAGACGAGAAGATGATGTGACCAGGGCAAGACGCAGGTCAGATCTGTGGAGAGGCAGCCCCGCTCGCCATAAAAATGTACATTTTCGAGTTTTTTTTGAGCAGTAAAATGGATAACTTTGATGCAACATTCTACATGAAGCAGGTAGTGACCCACCTTCTGGAAAAGTTACACAGTGCAGCTTTACCAGCGTGAAAAAAAATGATGTCATGTGATAAAACCCACACAGCCGTCAGCCAAACGCACACATACGACTTCAAACTGTCTGACTTTGCAGTGAAGTATTCAGAAGACACACGATCCGCTCTTCCCCGGCTTCAGTTTCTCTTACCGTTGTGGTTGTGCTGACTTCCCTCCGTGCTGTTCCCGGTGCTGCTCCCACTCCCGCTGCCGGTGGAGTCGTTAGCCCCCAGCTCGGCCAGTCTGCGGCTGGTGGCGCTGAGCTCCGAGCGCAGGTTGGTCACCTCCTGGCTCGCGGACTGGATGGCCCCATCTATCCTCTGGGCCAGCTGCTTGTTGTCGTCCATCATTTTGACGATTTTGGCCTAAAACGCACAAAGGGAAGAAAAGTATCCATGCGAAACGTCATGCTCTGGACAAGTTAGGCATTTCCAAGTCAAGAAAATTCATAATAATCCATGATCAGTGCAAAATGGTTAATCCGTAAAGAGGTATCCGTGATTGGAGGAGATGGGGAAAAAGAGAAAGACAGAGAAGTGGGAATGTGAGTTTATGGGCAGCATGTGTAGCAGAGCCGGTGATCGTAGGTCTGGGGAAATGTGCTCCCGAGCAGCTGACTGGGAGAGGACACAGCTCTGAGGAGATGACAAGCGCCTTTTTAAATGGACTGTACCAACGCAGGGAAAACAGGGGGGGACTGAGGAAAGGGGAGAGGGAGACGAGTGGGCCGGACCAAAGATGTGAGCACGTGGAGAGGAAGAAAGACAAGAGAGACGAGCTACAGCTGTGGATGCAAATGAGACGAATGGACCACGGGGCTTTGTGTGTTTAAAGAAACGAAGAGGAGCCGTCGTATCACATGAGGAAGGACCAGTGTGGTGATGTAAGAATAAGAGCTGAACAGTGAACTAGGATCTAAATGAAACTGCATTCTCTTAAAAATGTACGCTGACTATTTAGGACGTAACTTAAAGTGGAAATAGACCAAAAATCTACTTTTTTGCTTTTAATAGTATCGTCTACTGCTCCTTCTCCTTCTTTTTTTTGTAATTTTAGTGCATATTAGGTTTATTTGCAGCTTCAAAAACATTAAGCGTGCTATCTCCAGTGGTCAGTGCAATTTTAAAAAGTACTACGTGACATCACAAAGGACTGATTAAAGCAAAGTGTTTCTGATCACAAACAGCTGGCTGCAGGGGGCGGAGTTTGAAATGTGCATAACGATTAGACCAATCACACTATTTCTTATCAACCCAGACCCCCCTATTTTCCATCGTCTCCACAAAGTTTCAAATAAAACCCAAGCTTTAATCCACAAAATCCATTTCTGTCTCATTTGTGAGCTCAGGTTTGCTCCGTTCTGCTCGTTGTATCAGTTCTATCTCAGTCGGTGTGTGATTCTGGGCAGGAGGCTCTGACTGTCACTTGTTCTCTGATAACACACATAATCCTCACCGGAGACGAAGTCAATCTACTTTCTCCCACTGCATCTGAGGAAAGACGTGTGATACTTTTATACTGTCAAAGATTATTACTTTACTTTAGCACGTGTTTATTCAGGCAGGACAAGGCACATACAACAGGACCTACAGGTAATTCTGGCATAAGGTGTTTGTGAATAAACCTCAGACAATAAACCACTTCAAACGTGACATCAGGATCAAATAAGAGACAGATTAGGTCATTTTTACTTCCTCTAGTTTAAGTCGTGATAAGTTCAAGTTTAAGTGAACAATTATAACCGTTTATATTGACAAAAATCTGGGAAGGTTCAGTTTATCTACTGCTAAAATTTGGTGAGTTTAACTGAAGAATTAAAGGAGCTACTGAAGATTTAAAAGTGTCACTGACTTTTGGGCCACACTGTATATTAATTTTGTAAATAACATGGTTTAATTTGGAGTGTTTTATTATTAAGTTCATAAATTGTATAAAGAAGTGGACTAATAGGCTGTTACATCACCCACAGCAGTCAAATGAAGCAGTTATAGCGGTGAATTTGAGTCCGACTTCCTGATTTGTATCTCCGACCGCGAGTATCATAGCAACCAAAGAGCCAATCAGGAGCGAGGCTGTTGGAGGTAACGCGTGTGCACCACTGGATCAGGTGGGGTGGGTAAAAACAAATATTTTACAAACAAAAAGACGAGCCTGACAGCAGCAGTTATGGAGAGAGGAGCGACAGATTTTCAATAGAAAGTGAATTGGAGCCAGAATCAATGTGTCGCCCGTGCAGTTTAATGTGTACAGGTTTAGGCATGCTGACATTCACTTTTATTACCAATTTAAAATCACGACTTATTTACCTCCAGAACATCACAAGATTTGACTTAAAATATAGAAATTATGAATCAATTTTCTACAATATCCATCTGTTTGTCGCCGTGTTATTAACGAATCGACACCAGTTCTGGAAATTACCACGGCACGTCGCTCGCTAATCTGTGATAATTGTCTAAAGGACTATAAATACGGATTTGGAGGCGGTTGCCATGGAGATTGCATCGTCTGTTCAAACACAAAGCATCTGTAACAAACGGATGAAAAGGTAAAGATCCGAGCTGTTTGTCGATGTTCGTGTTGGACATCGTTTTCGCCGATATCGCACAGTCTGAACGCCGTCCGCTCCGTTCTGTGGTTAAAATCTATAATTGTGTTTTTATTCTGATGATTTCATTGGCAGTGGGACGTCTCCGCAGAGCTCCAAAACACACAGCCAACAAGCTTTTCCTTTGCCAAATTCAATTAATCAGAATAATTAGTAAATGTCTCAGTAAAATGTTTTCAGAAACAACAGCATGCATGTGGAAGCTCAACACTAATTATACTTTTAAAAGCCACAGAATCACAAAAACAGGTTCATTCAGCGTCTCGCCAGTGGCACAAGAGCACAGCTGGTGAAGGGAATCGAGCCAACAACCTTTGGGCAGCGGAGAGTTTACTGCACCAACTGTACAACAAAGGTTTGAACAAAAGTTTTCTCTGCGTTTGACTCATTCTTCCATCCAAAATCACAGTTACGTTTAAGTTTCTTGTAGTTTCAAACCTTTCAAACTTGATTTCGATGCTGAGGCACAGACTCGATACCATGATGATAGTAAAAAACTTTCTTTAAACAACAGAATGTCATTTTCAGTATTAAATAATATGACTTTCTTTTATATTTCCATGTGTTTTATATCTGTGTAGTTCAGTGTCGTGTGTGAGGTTCATGAGGCTCTGGTGTCGTCACAGATTCACAAACATATAAACCCAGTGTCTCACATTTGTCCCGGGTCAGTTTCTCTCCCAGTGACTAAAAAAAAAAGAATTTCAAAATAAAAGTTCCTTAGTCTGTATGAAATAGCTCTAATAGTATGAAATAAAAGCTGGTTTTGTATTGTTTTTTGTCCTTATTCTGGTTCCCCAGTTTTCAGTGGATTAAAGTCATTAAAGGTTTTAAAGTCGAGGTTTGAGTCTTTTTGTAGATTAAACCTCCATAATCTTGTACAGAAACACACAAAATGTGGCTTGAACATTTTCTTTTATATAATTCAGTGGGATGCAAGGTTTGTTTCTGTAATAAAAATGATTATCTCTGGATGTAAACTGTTCCAAGACATCCATTTTAAACGATAACCTCTCGTTTTTTTTAGTCTTGATTTGTATCTGACTCTTTTTTCTTGAGACATAAGCCTGGATCCTGAGCCGGATTAGAGCTGGAACAGTTTAAGGTTGATGGAGGAAAGTGTTCGGTCTTCAGATACAGGGAGAACATGCAAACCCCAAACAGAAACACGCTACATGGAACAATAAGAGAATCTGGGACTTTGTTGGTGTGAAACAAAAGGTTTTATCATTGTACAAGAGAGGTGCAGTCACCAAACCGACGTAATAAGGAAATGTACTTTATCTGTTTGTATAGAGATCGAAATAGACAAAGGATGCAGTAATCGTAGGTTGTCAAAGCCTGTGGAGGTGGGAGTCTGAGTCCCCACAGTAAACCGTCGGATTTTCTTCAGATTTTCTATGTGATGTTTGTATGAAGCTCATTTTGTTCTGTTAACAAGACTCTATAGTGACGCTGTTTTAAGAATATTCACAAAAATACACATCTGCGAGCACAAAAAAGGCCCGAATCAGCTTTCTTCCCATGTATTTGAGCTAAATGTGTCTAGATATATTGTATAAGCAGCTCAGAGGTCAAAATAAGTCCACTGTGTACTGTCTGCACCGAATTATAAAGTGTTTTAATGCTTCAGTATCAGAAACCAACATGAAGAAAGTCGTCTCTGCTTGTGAATATTCAAAAGGGCCTTCGATAGATCTAAAAGAGCCAAAAAAAACAGGACAACAGAGAAACAGCACCTAGAAAAAAGGTGTAGCTGTTCCTCACGCAGTGGGTGTGTCAGGAAAACTTCAGAGGGTTCTCAGACAGAATGAAATCCGAGATATTTCAAACCTACAAACACTTTAAGACAGAAACTGGTTCAGCCAAAGGACAAAACCCCGAGTCACAAACAAAGTAATGTGTCGACTCCAGGCAGTGAAGTGAAGAGTGAAGTGAGCGTTAAACTGGAGAAACTAAACACCAACTAAACACTCCATAAGAGAATGAACCAACACGAGAGAGAGCAGCTCAGGACCACAATCTGATGTTCATCTACATCTCAAACACACTAACCACTTCTGAAGACAGTGAAGTTCAGATCTGAGCCAGAGAAAAATGGTTTGAGAGGAGAGTTAGAGAAGATATTTTTTGTTAGGAAAAACGATCCTTCTTTGAGCAGGAATGGGGGTCTTAGGCATCATTTATCTCCAGCCTCAGACCTAAATCTGAACAGGGAAAATAATAGCTCTAGCCAGGATGCTAACAGGCACAGTTCACATGGACATAGACCAGGCCAACAAACAGAAACTGTAAACTACAGATGTGTTAGCGCCTCCTTCAGACAGATATAAGTCAGTGTCCAGCAGGAATCTGACCAGAACTGAAGAAAAGGCTTGAAGGAGCAGTTTTTGTCCAGTTACAGATTTTTTTTTTTAATATCCTCATCCTTGTGTATAAGTCCCTCCATAACCAGGCCCCTCTCTTCCTCTCTGAGCTGCTCCACACACCCTCCTGAGCTCTCCGATCAGCTGATGCCAACCTCCTGTCTCCCAGGTTCAGGAAACTCCTGCACACCGTCTCACTGTTGATTCACTTTAATTTTTACAACGTTTCAGTCCCTGTGACCTTCCTCAAGTCACCAGAGGAAGGTCAGAAGGTCAAAATGTTCATGTTGGTGCCAAACTCTATTTTAAAACGCTCAGGAAAATGCTTGACACAAAATTCCACTTTTTTATTTGATTGGGCAGCGCAATATGAGCAAAAAAGAAAAGACTTCATGTAATTTTGCTACATTAATTTCCTGGACATAAACTATTCACACTTTTAATAATTTCCTGAGAGTTGTGGCTGTAGATCCAAACAGATCATTGAAGAGTAGAATTCGATGAGTTGCACAGTCCTACAATTAGGGCCGTCATGAAGAAAGAATATGTCTGTGAAACTTTATGTGCAGAAGAGTAAAAGAAAAATTCTGTCAACTGGAGAAAAAGTTTGAGTGGAGATGATTTGCTGCTGTCCAAGCCTCTTCCTCAGTTCTGCTCAGGCAGCTGATGGACAGAGATGAGGCTTAGACATTATTTATCTGTTATTTATAACTTCATCCTCAGACCTAAATCAAAACATGGAAAACAATAGTGACGGCGAGTCTGCCAACACATGTGAGAGCCGCCGTCAGGGGCTCCAACGAGTATGCAGAATATGAGGTAAATAAACAGATGTGTTAGTTTCAATTTTATAAGCTCCTCCTTCAGATCGATACAGGGCGGCCCAAAAGTCACTGACACTTTTAAATCTTCAGTAGCTCCTTTAATTCTTAAGTTAAACTCACCAAATTGTAGCAGTAGATAAACTGAACCTTCCCAGATTTTTGCAATAAAACGTTATATATTGTTCACTTACACTTGAACTTATCACGACTTAAACTAGAGGAAGTAAAAATGACCTAATCTGGCTCTTATTTGATCCTGATGTCACGTTTGAAGTGGTTTATTGTCTGAGGTTTATTCACAAACACCTTTTCTTTAAGATAGACCCACAGGAAGAAATCAGGACGAGTCAGGTCTGTGGAGATCACATACTGCCCCCTGTCTGTGAAAAACACTTATTATTCCTTTAATGGTGTTTACTCTTGGGGCATCTCTGGTATTAAAATGTGGATGGTAACACTGCTGGGTTTGTGAATTTGACCCATGTGACTCAAAGTACCACTGTACAATGAGGGTTCGTTCCTCGGTGCTGGATTTGCTCAGATTAATGTGGGAAGAGTCGTTCTAAATGCTCTGAAAAAATAAAAGAAAAATATTTAGAAACAAAAAAGTTATGATGTTTTTTCAACTGTCAGTGACTTTTGGGCCACCCTGTATAAGGCAGTGATCTGTCCAGAGCTGAAGATGAGCAGAGAAACATCTTCACTCCTACAACTTTTTGTCCAGTGACAGAATTGAATTTTTCTTTTGCTGTGGACGATTCCTGGAGACCTGAGATCACACAGACGTCGTTTTGTGCAGAAATATGAACTGGTTTATAGTTAAATCACCAAATTACACCTGTGTTGAAACTCTTTAAAATGCAAAATCAGCTTTAAATACACATGTATAATTTTCAATACAACATTTTCTTTAAGTTACCATGTGGTTAGTTCTAATATGCACCAAGACCAAACCTAAACTCTTCAGGGAAGGTCAAACTTTGTCCTATTTATGTAATTTATTCAATATCAATATGTGCTCAAATGAGAGTCTAGTTTCGATATGAGTTTTAGTATCTGAGTATTGATTTGTTTTGACATCCTGGTCCGTATACGCTGCTGTAACCGTACCTCCACGTCCTACAGTCTGTGCAGAGTCTCATCCATCAGGCCGACACCCCTCGCCCCGTCACAAACACCAGGGGTATTTATAGACACCTCTGACGCGCCTCATGCATTATTCCTACGGGACGCTCTCAAACGGGGCCATAATCCCAAAGTCACTCCATGCTCCTGAATCCATCTATTGCACAATGTCAAGACACGGAAATGTTTGACCTTTAGGGGCTGGAAGAGTTTGGTTACGACGTGGGAGCGTGAAACGATTCAGTGTTTTAGTCAAAATTAAACTAAACTAGACTAAGACTTTGTGTTTCCAGAATATCAGGAAACAAAAGTGACAGGTCAGATTCATCATTTCACTAAAGTTAACGGCATTATATTTAAGATCTGACAAAACAAATCTTGTCTTTTTTCAGACTTTCTAATATGGGTGAAGTTTATAAATGAACTTCCTGTTTGAACATGGACAAATGTAACTCCAGAACTGTTACCTGCAAACATTATGTTAACAAGGGTCAAAACTTGTACTAATATGAACAATAATTATGATTAGACCAATAAAAATAAATAACAGCATCACTTTCTGTTCATATAATGTTTAAACTGTCACAAAACACCTTCTTTACATGTAAATTCCCTGTATTTTGAAAGGTTTGGTGCAGCATAATGACATAAATAGAGATACTTTATTCCGTTTCAGAACTCACTCAGTACTTCCTGTATTTTTATACTTTTTTTCTCAACTTTTCCCACAAAGTGAATTGATGTGAAGCTGTCATACATTTCTAGTCAAATCTGAAAAACAGGAAAACCTGTCATATGCACCTTACCCTAATCTCTTCAAGTATAACCACAGTCTGTTTGATATAAATGGACAGACCAGTCAGACGCTGCCGTGTTCCAAACAGGAAGTGATCATGTCGCCCTGCTCCATCGACTCTGGCTTTGATTCACTTTCTGTGTTTTAAATGTTTGTATTAACCCACTCTACATGATCCTGGAGTCTTTTGGGTTTTTTTTAAGTTATTTTGAGCTTTTTTTTTTTTTTTTTTATTTATTCTTTTTTTTAATTTTCTGTCCTTCTGTATTTTTTTTTTTTTTGTTTGTTGATTTTGAGTTTTTTTTTTTTTTTTTTTTTTTTTTTTAGGTTTTTTTTTTAAGTGGATTTCTTCTTCTTTTTTTTTTTTTTTACTTAAGTTATTTTGAGGGTTTTTTTTTTTTTTTTATTATTTATTTATTTTTTTTTTTTTTTTTTTTTTTTTGAGTTTTTGGTTTTTGTTTTTTTTTTTTTTTTTTTTTTTTGTTATTTTGAGGTTTTGTTTTGTTTTTTTTGTCCAAGTTATTTTGAGGGGTTTTTTTTTTTTTTTTTGTTTTTTTTGTCTTTTAAAAAACCGTGTCCCCCTCTCTCTCTGTCCCTGCTGCTGTCAGACTCATGTTGGTCTTATGTTTCGTATTAACCCTCTACATGATCCTGGGGTTTTTATTTCACGTCTGTGTCTGTAAATCAACATATGAACATTAATAACAGACACATCAGGTCCTTCTGTCCCCGACGTCGCTCCTGTTAGCGTTAGCAACAGGTTTGATTGACAGTGTTGCTAAGCGCCTGCTCCCTGTTAAACCAGCGCTGTGGGCGGGAAGGGGCGTTACCTTCAACATCCTCTCTCCTGATTGGCTGTTGGTTGCTATGATACTCGCAGTTGTAATTTCTGCTGGGAGTGAAACTCTTAACCTCGATGAGCTTCGTTTGGAGCTGAAGCTGCGGTGACGTCACACTCAGTCACTTCTTTATGATCGTGACACAAACACACAGAGAGGTTGTTCTGAGCCATAATCAAAAAAGAAAAATTTGGTGCCAGAAAAAAAAAGCGCAGGATAAAAGTGATTGAGCTATTTTCAGTTTTTTTTGCTAATAACATCATGCTAAGTTAGCGTGTTAGCATAAACAACGACGGTGTATTGATTTTTTTCTCTATTACAGGACCACAAACACATTCTTAAATCAGCCCTGAACATACGCTCTGTTTTTACACGTCTCAGCTGCACGTTTTACTATTTCAGTCACAATCTCACAAACATATGGACCCATCATATTATTCTTGTCATTTTCCTCCTACACACCATTAAAAAGTGCAGATGAAACGATAAACACTCAAACTTTACGTCTCTGGTGCTGAACACGTGTCTCCTATGTGCACCGTGTTTCCGTCTCTATTTTCATCATGTTTCTGTCTCTTTAAATGATGCATGAACCACGTCTCTGCAGGGGTCGTCTGCATGAACCACGTCTCTGCAGGGGTCGTCTGCATAAACCACGTCTCTGCAGGGGTCGTCTGCATAAACCACGTCTCTGCAGGGGTCGTCTGCATAAACCACGTCTCTGCAGGGGTCGTCTGCATAAACCACGTCTCTGCAGGGGTCGTCTGCATAAACCACGTCTCTGCAGGGGTCGTCTGCATGAACCACGTCTCTGCAGGGGTCGTCTGCATAACCCACGTCTCTGCAGGGGTCGTCTGCATGAACCACGTCTCTGCAGGGGTCGTCTGCATGAACCACGTCTCTGCAGGGGTCGTCTGCATAAACCACGTCTCTGCAGGGGTCGTCTGCATAAACCACGTCTCTGCAGGGGTCGTCTGCATGAACCACGTCTCTGCAGGGGTCGTCTGCATGAACCAGTCTCTGCAGGGGTCGTCTGCATAAACCACGTCTCTGCAGGGGTCGTCTGCATAAACCACGTCTCTGCAGGGGTCGTCTGCATGAACCACGTCTCTACAGGGTCGTCTGCATGAACCGCGTCTCTACAGGGGTCGTCTGCATAAACCACGTCTCTGCAGGGGTCGTCTGCATGAACCGCGTCTCTACAGGGGTCGTCTGCATAAACCCACGTCTCTGCAGGGGTCGTCTGCATGAACCACGTCTCTGCAGGGGTCGTCTGCATAAACCACGTCTCTGCAGGGGTCGTCTGCATAAACCACGTCTCTGCAGGGTCGTCTGCATGAACCACGTCTCTACAGGGGTCGTCTGCATGAACCGCGTCTCTACAGGGGTCGTCTGCATAAACCACGTCTCTGCAGGGGTCGTCTGCATGAACCACGTCTCTACAGGGGTCGTCTGCATGAACCGCGTCTCTACAGGGGTCGTCTGCATAAACCACGTCTCTGCAGGGGTCGTCTGCATGAACCGCGTCTCTACAGGGGTCGTCTGCATAAACCACGTCTCTGCAGGGGTCGTCTGCATGAACCACGTCTCTGCAGGGGTCGTCTGCACGAACCGCGTCTCTGCAGGGGTCGTCTGCACGAACCGCGTCTCTGCAGGGGTCGTCTGCACGAACCCCGTCTCTGCAGGGGTCGTCTGCACGAACCGCGTCTCTGCAGGGGTCGTCTGCACGAACCGCGTCTCTGCAGGGGTCGTCTGCACGAACCACGTCTCTGCAGGGGTCGTCTGCAGGTTTGTGGTTTCACCTTCACCGGACTCAGATCAGACCAGTTCAATTATCTTCAGCGCTAGAGCTGAGTGACACGCCTTAAATAAACAAATCAATGTTCATTTCCTGAACATAAACGATACAGATGTTTATTCATTTCCTTTGGACACAAAACAAGTCTGCAAAGTCTGTAAAGTCTGTAAAGTCTGTAAAGTCTGCAAAGTCTGTAAAGTCTGCGCTGTGCTTCAAACTCTCCATTAAAACGACCCAGTCTAATCGTTACAAACTGAATCTTCATTTTCAGTTTTATGAGGTGCAGAGTCCAACTTTTCAAATAAAAATGCTGCTTGCTTCTAAGTTTTGGCCACATTTAACCTGCTGAACTCACCTCATTGTTGCCAGCAGAGGGCGCAGGAACTGTTCAAGGCATTTACACGACACAATCTGCATCATGAATCGAGTCTGACATTTTAAAATGACAAAGTTTTACTTAAAGTGTCGATATTACTCTGTTTTCTGATCTGTTCTAATGTTTCCTCGTCTCAAACAGACCTGGAGCTGTGTTTTTTTGTTTCATTCTCACATGTTTAACACAAACCTGCAGATTTAGGCTGAGGTCTGTCAAACTGAAAACACTCTTTTCCACCTTGTGATGTCATCATGTGGTGATACAGGAAGTGCTCCACTATGTTTTGAAACCCCACACACCTTCACTAGAATCACCTGGATCATTTCAGATGTGAGTGGAATAGCCACTCACATCTCGACTGAACTAAAGGTAAAAGGAGATGTTCACTTGAAAACTACCACTTGATGACATCACAAGGTGGAACAGAGCATTTTGAGCTTTGGAGATGTAACAGACTAATAATAAAGTGTGACTCAAACATGTGAATGAAAGAAAAAAAAACACAACTCCAGGTCTGTATTTGAGGAGGAAACAGCATCAGAACATGACTTAAAGCTTTAAACGACCTTTAAACTGGCCGATCCGGACATGCTGCAGTCCCACAGATCACCACTAGATGCTTCAGACTGACAGTGTGGCACCAGGTGAGCACAGGTGAGCACAGGTGAGCACAGGTGAGCACAGGTGAGCCTGAACAAAGGCCAGGTGAAGTCAGGGGGAGAGGTTTCATTTTGCTACCCAAAATGAAAAAAAAAACAAAACAAAAAACACATTTCAATTAAAAAAATTCAAAAGCCCAGAGTGCCACTTCTGGCTCCTATATAGAGACACCTAGTGGATGAATATTGAACTAAAATGAGGCAGAGGGTCGTGACAAGATGGAAAACTACACAAACAAAATCATCTTCTCAGCAAAACCAGCGGCTGGTAAAATGTGTTTTTTTTTTTTGTCAATTTTTTTAGTAATAGCTTGCAGAATGTCTAGAAGTATGTTTTATATTATTTTTGGATAAATTAGCAAGCCCAATGGGTCAAATTTGGCCCTGATCAGTGAACTTCTAACAGTAATTTAATGCATTGTTCATAATTTTCCAAAGAAGAAAAGGGTTCTTGAGTTCTGCAGGGATAATATCAAACACTGTTCATGTTTCTAAATGAAACTCAGTGTAAATATAAATGTCACTTTTAAACAGATTATTTTAGTCACAAGTAAAATGATTATGGGCCATTTGCAAAAGTTAACTTCAGAAAGTATGTTCTGTTTTCGTTTCTTTCCAGGATTTCTCAAAAGAACACAGGCCACGATTGAATTTTTTCTGATTAGCCAAGCAGATCCCGCCTCAAATACACAATTATCCCGTTTTACCGGAGCTCATTACCATCAGAATACAGACTGTGGTTTTCTGTGTGAGCTGCTTACACTGTGCTCCTGTATCACAAAGTTGCAGCGCTGTAGGTCTCTATACAGTGAATCCCAAGCCTCAGTGGTTTCATTTTCACTTACACCACGGCCATTGTTGCAGAGCAGTGACTGTACAGAAGCGCCTAATGCACTGAGGGTTTCCAGGCAGCAACGCAAGCAGCATCCACACAGGGAGAGACTGGAAAAGGGTGAAATCTGCACTTTTTGGACAACTGTAAAACAAAGGCATTGGTCAAATCGATTATTTGAACCAAACTATTCACAACAAATGGGCAGAATCTTTAAATTCTGCCCATTATTATTATGCTAAATGTACTTTTTTATCATTCCAAGTGCATGTTATAATGTTAATTCTTCACCTGAACATAGCTGCACTCGCCATCTCAAACCAGGACTAAACCAGGACTAGAACAGGACCAGCTCAAGTCTGTACAGGACTAAACTGGGCTTAAATCAAAACCTTTACAAGTTTAACTTCACTCACAGGCTGTAGTTTTCCACCCGTCTTTAAAAAAGCGTCAGTGAGATCATCAGTCGACAGATAGAGTCAGACTCACTAATCCATCTCAGGTAAATGAATGAATGACTGTATAATGTGTGTGTTAAAATGTGGTTATTACAAATATAAACTTTACTCTTTTATGAATAAAACTATGGCAGTTTATTGAAACATCTCTGAGGAGCTACCAGACTGCACCTGTTTGTCATTCATATCTTTACTGAATACAAACCTGTTCTCAAATCACTGCACTGGCTCCTGTTTCATCCTGGATTGAAACAAAATCCCTCTGCATCACTGCTCAGGCACCACTGTATCTGTGAGACCTGACACTTTACAATCTGCAAACCTCAGATCTTCAGGTGGCTCCTTCAGGTCCCTCCACGAGGCTCCGTGCGATGAGGGACCGAGCTTCTGTTCAGCTGCACCACGACTCTGGACCTGCCTCCTGCCCTGAGCCGTACAGAGTCACACAGAGCCGCACAGAGACCACAGAGCCACACAGAGCCTCACAGAGCCGCATAGAGCCACACAGAGCCTCACAGAGCCGTACAGAGCCACACAGAGCCGCCGTACAGAGCCACACAGAGCCGTACAGAGCCGCCCAGAGCCGCACAGAGCCTCACAGAGCCGTACAGAGCCTCAGAGAGCCGTACAGAGCCGCCCAGAGCCGCCCAGAGCCTCCAGAGCAGCACAGAGCCACACAGAGCCACACAGAGCCACACAGAGCCGTACAGAGCCGCCCAGAGCCGCACAGAGCCTCACAGAGCCGTACAGAGCCTCAGAGAGCCGTACAGAGCCGCCCAGAGCCGCCACACAGAGCCGTACAGAGCCTCACAGAGCCGTACAGAGCCTCAGAGAGCCGTACAGAGCCGCCCAGAGCCGCACAGAGCCTCACAGAGCCTCACAGAGCCGCACAGAGCCGCACACTGTACACCAGAGTTGTTGGCTCTGCAGTTAAATGTTCTCAAAAGGCAACATTTCGCTGCTAATGTCACAAAATTATAATGTTTCAGACAAACTGAGGAAGAACTATCTTTGCTGTTGTTTCAGCACAGTCCCTCCTCTCACATCTGTGGAGCATCTTCTACAAAAATGTCCAGACTGTGCACATAATATCACATATTACTACATTCAAGGGGTAGATGTGTTCAGCAAAAGTAAAGACGTATATCTGATACAAATATACAACTATTTTATTATATTAAAGTGAACACTCAAACATATTAACATGTATAATATGTGTTCAGTTTAGAGTTCAGGAGTCTCTGGGGGATGTGTCTCAGTTAAATAATAGTATTCAAGTGGTCAAATCTGAAAATGATTTGGTCCTTATGAAATTTTTTTTTTTATTTTAAAGTGTTAAAAATCCTGGAGTAATTTACACCTCACAGCTTGCAGGTCTTTATGTTTTATTGTGCAGACTCGTGGTACTTTGAATATTCTACTGTCAGCTCTTATTACGACGTCTGAGTTACTATAATTCAACCAAATAATAGTTTTTTTTAGACAAATACGTGTGTAGAGATTGCAGAGGAATAGTTTCATTATTATTACATCAATATTACATTATCTTTTTACATGTTTTACTGTAATACTGAAGTTTCATACTAAAACTTGCTTGAAATAAATGAAATAAAAGTACTACAATGTAATAATAATCCTGAATCATCAACTCAATGACTTTGTCTCGTGGCTGGTTCATTATTTAATGTTTTATATTATTATCAGAAAGGAAAAGTGAACTCTTAAGTGAAATGATGCAGATATGATCCAGCGTCATTTCAGTAAAGTTGAACATTTAGCCATTAGCTCTGACGTTAGCGAGCCTTTAGCTGTCACTGCTTCGACCGCGACGACTTTCAGGTAAAATGGAGAAATCAGAGTGATTCCGAGAGCTGCTCGGGCTTCACTCCGGCCTGCTCCGCCCTGCGACGTCCTGCCATGTCTGAAGACGAGGGAAACGGCACGAGCCAGGCACAAATGTTCACTCTGTTTTGGATTATTGGTCCAGAACCAGACCCAGGGAAGCGCTCGTTACCAGCCTCCTATTAACAAATTAGAACATTTTATTTGGCCATATCAGTCACTAGGGCAGCAGGATTAATCACAACTGAATCAAAATCGACGGGATTAGCGAGATTGCAAAGGCTGCAGTTTTGAAGTGGCATAATTTCCTTCACAAACAACAAAATATCACGTCTTTTATAAAAAAAATCCACTCCCAGCCCTGTGTTTTAGCTTTGTACCAGCGCGTTCTGAAATGTGCTTCTTGTATTTGCTTTTTCAGTTCATATTTCCGTCTTTGTCTGTTCTTTTGGATGCGTTTAAAATGTGAACTTTGAACAGAATCACATTATTAAAACATAAATCATAAATCTAACTGCGATGCATGTTAAAAAAATGTCAATTAGATGTTTCTTTTCCAAATTGTTCAGCCCTACCACAGAAAGTATTGCAGAATTAAGCTTCTAGTCCAGCTTTATATATTTCAAAATTCACATTCGCACATCCAGGTTGGAAAGATTGTGCATTTTGACTAAACAAATGACAGTATTTTCCTCGTCTCTGCTGCTGGCGGGCGTCAAATTGGTCAAAAATAGACAGATCTGGGATATTTCTTAGATAAAACCGGGACAAATCTTGCCTGTGATTCAGAATAAACAATTCTTCAACACTTTACGAGGATGTGAGTCTGGTTAACGGAGAATCTGCATGTTTCCAAAAGGGTGTGATTGACAGGTGGATTAGCCAATCAGAAATAATACAGTAAAAAAATCTCACAGGGGCTGAAAAACATCACGGATTTGTGCAGAATCGATGAGCTAAACATTACACTGCACAGTGAACTGAGGGGAGACGGATCAGATTGTGTTTGTAAATCAATGAGCTCCTTTGTTTCGCATGTGTCACTGTAAAAAAACACAAATCTGATTGGACGATTAAGTTTGACCGGGCTTGAGGCTGATTTTGGATAAATCTTCTGGGACATGGGACACGGGCTCAAACCTGGGACGTCACAGGGAAACAGGAACGTTACGGCGCTCGGCCTCCAGCTCCTACAGTCGTGTGTGATGTCTTTTGCGTTTAACATTAACTACTTTTGTCCTGAGTCTTCTGTCGTTAGTTTTGGTTTGCTGTGTGATTTTAAGTTTGTGGTTATTGTGACACCATCATTTACCTCGTTATAAAAGAGCTGCTTATTGTTCACGAGTGATGGGCGGAGCCTCGTGAAGCACTGACGCCTCAGACGCAATATCGTCTCAAATGGTTCGACGTGTCTGAGGAGAAACACTGACCTCTAGTGGACAAATTTAACCATTGCAAACCAGCACACAACCCATGATTTGGGAACCAACAACTCGATTTTCTTCTATGCCACTGAAAATGAAACAAATGTCAAAAATCACCACTAACGTCACACAATACTCCGCACTACCCAACATTTTTCAGAAATATTGGTGCATCTTTTATACTGTAGCAGTTTCGCACTTGTCAAACCACAGAAGTCACTGAACACTCTGAACCAATCACAGAGCGGAACAGTCACTGAGCCAATGAAACGCTTCGATACTGAAGCGAGGGGGAGGGGCCGACACCTCAACACTTTGGTCACGTGAGCGGCTGCTGCGAGACGAGAGGCAGAAAGAACGAGACGAGCCCTGGAGCTCCGCCTCTTTTGCCCGACACCATTATTTACCCTTTTTACCTCCTGGGTCGTGTTACTTCCTTCCTCCTTAGGCTGGATGTCCCTGTTACAAACGGGTCCTAACGCCACATCCTCCAGCCCAATATGGTGCAATTAAAATAAAATCCAACGAACGCCTCATCTCCACTTCACTGAACACATATTAGCATAGCAGACGTCATTTTCTCTCCTCGTTTCCAAACTGCTCTTTGCCTTTATATCAGCGTAAGCCGCTCACGCTGACGCTGAGTGATGGCGCTCGCTGTTGACCAGTTTAGCACATTATACCGAGTGCTTTTACTGCACAGTGTGAAATGCATCTGTGACAGCGGCTCTGAAAAGCCCTTTGAATGACACTGTTTAGCATAAGTCTCCACAGACACGTTCCATTATGGACATTTTTCATCTTTCCGTTGATGTTTTCAGAGCAACATGTCTTTATGTTGGTCTGAAATGCATCAGATTATGGCTCAAAAAGTGATATATGTGCATGTTTTGGGTTTTGTTTCGTTTTTTATGCCCTTCCTCATGAAACCAGAGACGAATCAGATTTTAAAATGCATTGATAAATTAAAAAAGATGTTCGCTGATCTCATTTTCACTGATGTTCTGCAAAAGTTGTACCTAGATTTCATTTTTTTGTCTCTTTCTAAAACAATATCTTATGATTTGAAGGCAATTATTTGGTCCTTATGAAATAGTTTTTAATTTTTGAGTGTTACAATCACATCCTGGAGTAATTAAGACCTCACAGCTTGGAGGATTTTGTGGAATATTCTAGTATCAGCTCTTATTACGACTAATAAGTTACTAGAATTCAGCCAAATAATCGTTTTTTTAGACAAATATGTGCATAGAGTTTGCAGAGATCTTTGTCTTTTTACATCTGTTTTCATGTTCTTCTTTTCTGTAACAAACTGAAACTTGCTTGAAATAAATGTTCTGTCCTAAATCATCAACTCAATAAATTGTCCCTTGACTAGTTTAATGATTGGTGGATGCTCAAAACCGATTCCGATACCTCGATGATAATTAAAAACACTCTTTTTAGACGATAGAATGTGATTTTCAACATTAAATCAAAGCACTTTCTTATAGATAAAAACGTGACCTGTACATCCTTGTAATTCCTCAGTCGTCCAGTAGGTTGCGTAGTGGTTCATGAGCGTTTATTAGTTTATATGATCTTATTTTTCTTCAGAGAGGACTTCAGGAAAGGTTCATTTCTGTCCTGGGAATGTGATTCTTTTAGTATCAATACCAGCTCAAAAGAAGAGTTTTGATACTAGTTTTAGCATTAATTATCGTACATTTCGGACTATAAGCCGCGACTTTTTTCCCCAGACTTTGAACCCTGCGGCTGATTTAAAATTTTTTTACTGGCTAACGTCCACCGGGGGGCGCTCTCCAGCTGTAAATGCAAAAGTGAGACAGACGTGGGGAAAGATTCTGCGCTGAGGAACACACTAGTTTTGATTTTGAAGTGTTATTTTGAGCATCATCATGGAAAAACACACGAAGAAATGAAAATGATGCAGACTTAAGTTAAAGGAAAAGGATCTGGCGTCAAAGATGCGGCTCGTAAGTTTGAATCGATGGAGCGACGTTGGAGGCGGCAGCGGGAAGAACTTAGTTAATGTAAAAGAGACGTGTTGATGCCGTTTTATTTTCTAAACCTGCAGTGTTGATGATGTGTTGCTGCTGATGTTCAAGTGTCTTAAATAAAATAAAATAAATCCCATGTACCGTCTTTCTGTGTAAATATTTCATGTCACAACGTGAAAACCTGTGTCTTATATTCAGGTGATCTCAACAGTCCAAAAATGACGATAGTTTACATTTTCAATATTTTTGGCATCCCTAAAGTGTCGCAGTACTACTACTACTACTACTACTACTACTACAGGCCCAAAAGTCACTGACAGTTCAAAAAAACTCATAACTCTTTTGTTTCTAAATATTTTTCTTGTATTTTTCCAGAGCATTTAGAACGACTCTTCCCACTCTGAGCAAATCCAGCACCGAGGAACGAACCCTCATTGTACAGTGGTACTTTGAGTCACATGGGTCAAATTCACAAACCCAGTGGTGTTACCGTCCACATTTTAATACCAGAGATGCCCCGAGAGTAAATGCCATTAAAGGAATAATAAGTGTTTTTCACAGACAGGGGGCAGTATGTGATCTCCACAGACCTGACTCGTCCTGATTTCTTCCTGTGGGTCTATCTTAAAGAAAAGGTGTTTGTGAATAAACCTCAGACAATAAACCACTTCAAACGTAACATCAGGATCAAATAAGAGACATAAGGTCATTTTTACTTCCTCTAGTTTACGTCGTGATAAGTTCAAGTGTAAGTGAACTATTATAACTGTTTATATTGACAAAAATCTGGGAAGGTTCAGTTTATCTACTGCTAAAATTTAGTGAGTATAACTTAAGAATTAAAGGAGCTACTGAAGATTTAAAAGTGTCAGTGACTTTTGGGCCTGTGTAGTAGTATTCATTGGCAGTAGCAGAAGTGCAGTGGCAGTCGTACAGACGTTTTCTTTAAATTATCATTATCATTAGAAATTTGCATCACTGTAGATTTAGTTTGCTCCACAGCAGAATCACACACAGAATGTCCGTGTTAAGTGCAGTTGTGTCCATGCAGCTCGTACACGTGTGTGAGACGCCGTCGCTGTGTCGACTGTGGCGTCTTTTCAGTATTCAGCCCGTGTCGTGCTTCTGCTGCCGGGGCCGTTCCTTCAAAAGCACTTTTCTTCAAAACCACCGAGCGCTGATGACAAGCCTCCACATCACAACAAAGCCCCCAAAACATTAACAATACATTAGATTCAGAGGAACATTTGATTTGAGCAGAAGTTAAAGGAGGGAGCCAGGGGGAAGCAGCGAGGACGGCTCAGAGCTGCCGGGGACGTCTGTGTGAATGTATTTATCAGTGATTTATGCATCTTTCACTTACATTCGTGACGTTTACATGTGGGAAAAAAGATCCAATTTAAGAAAGAGGTTGTTCAAATGTCAAGGATTTTACGGATATATATGAAGAAACTGGTGCCTGCAGCAGATGTAAAGGTTTTGTCTGATTTACAATAGGCACGTACAGGGAGAGGCGTTCAACTGCACGGGGTCCTGCACAGCCGCTCCACTGAGCACATGTTGTTTTTGGGGGTTTTTTTTTTTTTCCCGCTATGTTAAAGTGAAAACTCCCAGAGCTTCTGATCATCTGAGGTAAATGACACGTCGCTCATTTAAAACTGCCAAAAGTGGAACGAGATGTGTGTTTTTCTTATAGCTGTGGAATTTTACAGCGTATTCTAACTTACTATAAGCATCTGGATTAACATGTCGTAGCCTCACATTCGTACATGTTTCATTCTTTGAGGTGCATTATAAACTGGGACACGAGCGGCTCAACATATTCTGGGGTAAAGACGGTTTGAACTTGAGTTTCTCTGTGTAAATAGTGACTGTTCTGTGTTTTAAACTCTGTAAAGCTTTAAATCAGCACATACAGATATTCCACAGTTTTAAGGATAATGAAACGAACCAAACTCAATTATTATTATTACTATTATTATTTTCACTTCTAAATTCTCCACTGTCTCGATCTTATTTCTTTTTTTAAACCTTGATCGTCGAGCTCCCAGTTCCATCAAAATGTCTTTGTCTCTAATATTACCATTAAAAATATTCCACTTATCTATCTCCATAGAGACAAGCAGGTGAGATCTGTGGAGATGCGAGCCCTCTCAGTTTTTTTTCATCGTATTATGTGATCAAATAAAAAACAGAGCAGTAGTATCTCTGTGGTGAAAAACAGGAGGGAGACTCTCAGCCTGAAAAGTTACACAGTGTGATTTTAACATCCAGATAAATGACACAAACTCACTCAGTCTTGCTCCAGGACACAGCAACATGACACATTTCTATCAGTAGCAGCGATTAAACCGTCGACCTCTGCGTCTGGTTAAAAATGTACCAAAAAAAAAAACACCAATCGTCACAACAACAGAACATTAAACGATCAAAAAATCCAAACACATCCTGTCCAGAAGGTGAAGCCATGAACATAAACTATAACATAAAACTGGACTTGGATGGACATCGTGGATCCGTGTTGGAGATAAAAACCTAACCAGCACAATTAAGTACCTGCTCGTTGTGGCTGATGTCTTTCTTTTTTGCAGATAATGACGTTGCTTTGTCACTGGAGCGTCGTCTCTGATTGGTTGACGCCAAAAAATTCTGCTTTTTCAACTCTTGGACTCACGAACAAAGCATCTGACGCCTGAAGACTCAAGATGTGCCACGTAAACACCTGAAAACACACAGCAAAAACGCCATCGTACGCCCCCGACGCCCCTGACGCCCCCGTATGAGCGCACCATGAGGAAGTGTGATGTCACCCACAGTGTTTGGCTCCACCCAAATGAGCGGTTAAAGGTCACGCCCCTTTCCACCCGGACCGATGGTTTAGCAGGGAGCAGGCGTTTGGCAACACTGTCAATCAAATCTGTTGCTAACGCTAACGGAAGCGACGTCGGGGAAAGAAAGCACCTCCTTTTATCTGTTATTAATGTTCATATCTTGATTTACGAAACAGAAAAAGCAAAACAAAAACCCCAGGATCATGTAGAGCGAGTTAATGTGAACATTTAAGACCAAAATGATGAGTCTGGCAGCAGCAGTTTTGGAGAAAGGAGCGACAGTTTTTCAATAGAAAGTGAATTGGAGCCAGAAGTGCCAGCGGGTTAGCCATGTCCTTTTACAAATACAGTCTATGGCAATGTCCCAAACAGTAGATAAACCTGTAAAAGTAACAAAAACACACACAAATAATGATTCATGAAGTTGATTCTCTGGGTGGAAATGTTAATTTAATTGTTAATGAATTCAACATTAAAATACAGCAGTCCAGATGGATTATGGGTGTGCTTCACAGGAGTCGGGTTTGGCAGCACCCAAAGGTGTCTCTCTCATCGTCTAATCATCACTCAGTTTTTCTCCAGGCGCCTTACGCTGATATAATAAAACAGTAATGGTTCATTTGCAAAACATCTGCATCATCACACGAGCCAAACACGACGGATTATACGTCTGATTCTGTCCTCGATGATACACATTTTAGAACTTTAAGCTAATTAATTGAAAGAAGTTGTTTCTTCAGAGCTTAAAATGCTCAGTGTCACTGATCCAAGAAGTGCTCCTCCTGGTTTTTAAAGTCCTAACTTCAGACCATTTTCTTCAGTGGTGGTAAATCTTTTATCTTAAAGTGGAACTACTTTTCAAACAGAGCTGCTAAACCGGGCAGAGTCTGGACTAAAGGTAAGAGAGTGGATGAGGTCCACAGGTAAATGAACTCCGCCCCTGCACCCGGCTGGTTTTGATTAGATACAGCTGCCGTTAATCATGGAGTGGCCACTGGGGGCAGCACACACTAAGTATCTGAGTTATACTACAGGAAATAACAGCACAGTGTGGTGAGGTGTTTAAAATGACTTTGAGCGGCGATAGTGGTGCACAGGGACGTTTCTACAAACACAGACTGTTTATACAATTCTAATGAAGAAACATAAAAAAGAACAGAATACAATGATTTGCAAATCCTTTTCACCTTATATTGAACTGAATAAACTACAAAGACGTGATATTTAATGTTCAAACTGATAAACTTTATAGTTTTTATGCAAATATTCACTCATTTTCAATTCGATGTCCGTTTATTCAGTTCAATACAGGTTGAAAAGGATTTGCAAATCATTGTATTCTATATTTTTTTTAAGTTATACAACCCCAATTCCAACTTCATTGGAGTTGGGGTTGTATAAGTAGACACAGCGAACCTGTTAGTCGCCGCGTTCCAAACAGGAAGTGATTATGGGCGCACTTCCAGCTCCATCGACTCTATTATATCCATCTATTGACTTTCTGTGTAAAAACTGTGTCTCTCTCTGTAGCTGCTGCTGTCAGACTCGTCATTTTGGTCTAAAATGTTCATATTAACCCTCTACATGATCTTGGGTTCTTTTTTTTTCGATTTATTATGACTTTTTTTTTTTTAGATTATTTAAAACATTTTTTTTTTTTTTTTTTTGAGTTTTTTTTTTTTTTTGTTTTTTTTTTTGTTTTTTTTTAGTTATTTTGGGTTGCTTTTTTTGTGTTACTTTGACTTTATTTTTTATTTTTTTTTTATTTATTTAAAAATGTTTTTTGTCATTTTCAGTTTATTTTTTGTTATTTTTTGTCATTTTTTTTTTTTTTTTTTTTTGTTGTTTTGAGTTTATTTTTTGTCTTTTATTTTTTGGGTCGCACACATTTATATCTTTTTGGACATACTTTTGTGAGTATTCCACCACCACGACCACAACAACTCCTCCACATTCCAGAGTGTTCTTCACTTTCTAACCAAAAAGTCTCTCCTCTTCATCACTGACTGAAGCATAACGACTTAACGAACCCGTACAAATCAAGCTCGTTCCTCTGTCACATTACCTACAGAATATACAGGATACTTTACTCACTTTACAGCCCAGACGAGTACAGAGCCTTTATTCACAGTCTGTGGAGGGAGGCCATTTTGAAAAACCCTGATTCACGCTCGTCCTCACGGTTATTTACTGCACACGCCACCGACACCGGGAGAGCCACTTTGTCACGATATCACCACGGAAACCAAAGACTGTTAGGGAGTCATTATCTGCGGCGGGACAGGGAAATCCAATCTGAAGTGTAATTTAAGAGGCTCCGCACAACAGCAGCATAAGGAGAGAGAGGTACGGCCTAATCAAACTGTGTACACGCCGGCGGTAATGACGGAGGACGTGCGGAATGGGCCTGTGTGGAGTCTAATTGAAGATAGTGGTGTACGATAAATCATAACGAGAGTGGGAGCTCAGGACGGGCCTCCGTGTTTGTGTAATTATGTTTCTTTGGTGGGATAGTACCTGTGGTAAATATTTGTCATAGTTTTACATCAGTTAAAGGCAGTTTGTGGGAAAAAGAGGAAAGTGGAAAGTACAAAAATACATCTACCATTTTGAACTAATCTAAGATGTGAGGTTATGACTGTTTTGCATGAATCAAATTTTAAAAGTATAAATGAATTAAACTACATAAAGGATGATCCATGAATCTAACGGCTTCACTGCACTTTCCAGCACATTTTAGTAGTTTTTAATAGTTTTACTTGTGCAATTTTACAGGCTTTTTTACAGCGTATGAACGTGCATTGTGTTCTGCGTCCTGATTGGCTGAGGGACTGTAGACCATTGTGTTCTGCGTCCTGATTGGCTGAGGGACTGTAGACCATTGTGTTCTGCGTCCTGATTGGCTGAGGGACTGTAGACCATTGTGTTCTGCGTCCTGATTGGCTGAGGGACTGTAGACCATTGTGTGTTCTGCGTCCTGATTGGCTAAGAGACTGTAGACCATTGTGTTCTGCGTCCTGATTGGCTGAGGGACTGTAGACCATTGTGTTCTGCGTCCTGATTGGCTGAGGGACTGTAGACCATTGTGTTCTGCGTCCTGATTGGCTGAGGGACTGTAGACCATTGTCCATCAGTCTCCTCCGTGTCTCCTGTACAGTACAGAATGTGTCAGACACATTTACATAAATGTTGGATCAGTGTGACTCTGAAGTGCTGTATGTTTGCAAGTTTTCTCCCCGACAAAACCCACAATGTCGATGAAACGTTCTGCACCGACAAAGGCACCGACGAAGGTTTGAGCTTTGTGTTTAAACAAGAGAGAAATGTGAGAAAATGTTAATGTGTGAGAAAAGTGTATAAAGTGTGTGGTGAGGGGTTTTACAGTCCTGAGACTCTGAGTTTACCTCTTTTCAGGGTTAATTTGGACTGAACAGGCCCGAAATCTTAATCCTAATAATCCCAAAAGTATGTCAACCAAATCTTAAATTTTGTTGTGTCAATGGGCAAAACAATTCATCCAATTTGTGTGACTTGGGTAAGATTATAAAGGTAAAAAAACACAGATACAGTCTTGGTTTTAATAGTTTATAATGTGTTTAATTAGTTTTATCAGTTTAATTGATGATTATTGTTTATTTACTGTTTTTTTCATTCATTGTTTTAGGTCAAACTGCTCATTTATAAACGCGCTACATAAAAAAAGTGGATTTCGATGTAGATATAATTTATTTTCAGATTGACGCTGCGGTCGACACTTGAAACGATGGATACAGGAGAACTGGGCTGTATCGTGGTAACAGACATCGATTGTTGACTCTGCAACGCAAAAGGTCAATTGAAAAATGTACTTGTATGTTTGAGCGCACTTCAGTCAATAAATCCATTTGTGCCCAGGCCTGGAGGACAAGGACACGGGGACGGACCGAGCCAAGTGTGGACGACATGTATGAGCGAGTAAATACACGAGCCGGCCAAAAAACAAGACGCCGCCTGAATTTAACTACGCAAATATGTCCCAGCCTCCTCCAGACGCAGAGTCCAGACCTTAAACCCAGTGAGAATCATCGAATGCTAAAAAGCTAAAGGCGAAACAACCAAATATTAGAGTGTGGGACCTTTTTTTGTCCAGTGAGAACTAAAATCTGTAAATTATTCATGGTTTAATGTTCAGATATGGTTTTAAAATGGTTAACGTTGGGGCTAAGGTCACGCAAGTAATAACTAGTGCCAGGAAATGAATGAAAGTCAATGTAATGTCCCCAAAATGTGTGTGTGTGTTGTATTTTGTAATATTTTCCAGTTTTTACTTCAACGAACCACTAAGTTAAGTGGGTGAAGTGTCTTGCCCAAGGACACACACATGGGTTTAAAATGGTTAACGTTGGGGCTAAGGTTGCGTAAGTAATAGCTAGCGCAAGGAAGTGAAAGTAAGTCAGTGTAATGTCCCCAAAATGTGAGAGTGTGTTTAAAAATAGAGGCGAAAATCTTTATCTAAAAATATAAAAAGAGTGTAATACATAAATATAAAAATATGATGATTTACTGTGTATTATTTTCCAACTTCAGCGTCTCTCAAAGCGTTTTACTTCAACAAACTACTCACCCGTTCACACGCACATATACACCGACACTGGGGACGAGATGGGTTAAGTGTTTTGCCCAAGGACACAACAGCAGCGTTCAATTATCGGAGCTGGAATTGCACCGCCAGTCTGTGGGTCAGTGGATCTAACCGCTCAAGCAATCACGTTTATGTGGAGAGTGGGATTCGAACCACTGACGTTCGGATCAGACGCTCCAGACACCAACTGATAAACAGGAAGTGTACTGTTAGCATGCTAGTTGTGGGGACTAATCTTGGACCACTGCAAAGTTCTGGTTTTTTTCAAGTTTTTTAAGTCTGAAAATCAGGTGCAGCTCCTCTGATGTCTTGATTTTTGTCGTTGCAAATAAAGTAAAAGAAATGTGAGCGAGTGGTAGACGGGCGGGGCGGTTCAAAGTGGAGATTTTTCATTACGTCGAGAGGAAGTGTATTTGGAGAGAGCCTAAATGAAACGCAGTCGTCTCCGTCTCTGTGGTGTTTGTTCAGCACAGATCTGGCCCTCGGCACACACAGCCAGAACCTGCAAACACAACAGGAATCCTCGCTCAGCTTGATATTTGATTTACGCTCCGTTCAGACAAGCCGCGGACTCTTCATCCCGACAAACATCAATCGAAATCAGAAGAGGAAGAGGTAATGAAAGTCTGCCCTCATGAGGAAACATTAGGAAAGTAAATGAAATCAAAGGTTTTACTGCTACTGGAAGAGCAAGTGCCACTGCAGCGTTGGAAGAAGTACTCAGTGTAGTTATTTTATTTTTATTTAACCTTTATTTAACCAGGAAAAAGTCCCATTGAGATTAAAAACCTCTTTTTCAAGGGAGTCCTGGCTTCCTAGTCCTAGTTAAGTAAAAATACAGATATCTGAGCAAAAAAATACTGAAGTATAAGTAAAAGTACAGCATGAAAAATAGCTTAAGAAAAAAAGGTGTTGAGTATCCCTTAAAAAATGTACTTAAAGAATAAAAAGAGAAAGTATTTGGTGCAGGTTTTGAGCTCGAATAAAGCTTCAAACATTGTGATTTTGTTGAAGATCCATCCATCTTCTTCCTCTTATCCGGGGCTGGGTCGCGGGGGGACTTCCCTCACCCCAGACACCTCCTCCAGCTCCTCCGATGGGACCCCAAGTTGTTCCCAGCCCAGAGACATGGTCCCTCCACTGTGTCCTGGGTCTTCTCCGAGGTCTCCTCCCGGTGGGACATGAACACCTCCGGGAGGCGATGAAGTACCTATATTTGATAATGATGTAACAGATGTTTTCAGTCCTGTTAAAAATGTGGAGTAGAAAGTACATGTATCTTCTCTCAAGTGTAGTGAAGTTAAAGTTAAAAGTATCCTCTTTAAAACTGTTAAGTACAGACGTCTGTGCCTCCCTCAGTCGTCCAAGTCTGATCCAGAGGAAAAGACGAAGTTTAAATCTGTAACTGGACAAATGGATGTACAACAGTTTGTCCAGTTGTCCAGAAAACAGATTTAAACTTCGTCTTCAGTACAGAAACCTAAATTAAGTGCAGTACTATCCTACTTTTACTTTGCCACCGCTGCTATTACAGATCTGACAAAATGAAGTTACTTCAACAGTACAGCTGCTCAAGGTCAAAAGTATTCACTCCTTAAAGGCAAAAAACGAAGAAAAAAAGGACTGATAATACTACAACTACAAAACGTACTTGTAGTTCTTCAACTATTATTTCTGACATGGTTAAGGTAATTTTAAATGTAAATAGTTTAAATATAGGATTGTTTTTGTTTTGCAAAACCTGCTTTTGTTAGAAAATATGAAATACAAACCTGTATTAGTATTGAAGCAACAACTACCACTTTTAGTACAGATTCACTGTCAGGCCAAAAAAAGTCACCACCTGGATTTATCTAAGCAAATAGGTCCGAGTCTGTAGGTACGAGTCAGGTCTATGTCCAGCAAGTCTGTGCTCAAAGAATGAGGTCAGCTGACACCTGAATAAACTGATCAATGGATTTGTTCTTCCCTGATGCTCGGGCATTTTCCAACATGACAATCCCAGGATTCATGGGGCTCAAAAAGTGACAGAGGTTCAGGAGCATGAGACAGAGTCAGACCTTAACCCCAGAGAGGATCTTTGTGCTGGAGAAGCTTTGTGCAGCATCAATGCAACATCTGCAAGAAAAATTAATGCTGCACTGGATGGAAATAAATCTGTGATGTTGCAGAAGCGAAATCGAAAAAGCTAAAAAACAACCAAATATTAGAGTGTGGGATCTTTTTTTTGGCCAAGCAGTGTATAACAAACCTGACCATCTCCAAAGCAGTTCAATCAACCAACGAAAATAAGTCATCTTTCTTATCTAGTCACTCAAGGTCAACAGTGGAAAAAAACTGAAAAACTACTGCGTTTTAGTTAGTTTGTCGAAATCAGAAGTGCCCCATCCAGCTCAACAGTGACCCCTGCTTTGGTTCCATTCATTTTCCCATAGACTTAAAGAAATCTTCAAATATTGGGAGTTCAAAGGCAGCTACATGGTAAATAATATCCATAACACGACTGTTTTAAGGTTTTAAATATAAATATGGTCATTAGTTACCGCAGCTGATTAGCCCTGAGCTTTCAAACTTGTCATTTATTTTTATTTTCTGGAAAGTCTATGTAAAAAATGAATGAGAAATGTACTTCTGGAACCGGGGGGGTGGGTCGTTGATGTAAACTGAAGTGCCCAAATCCAGCCAGGGACAACTTCACCCAACAAATTTCACCCACAATGCCCCTCAGAATCTGGGAATCAAACCCCAGACCTCCTCAAAATATCAGCCACTTTTACGCCAGCACCATCTACCTGCTCTACTCTAAAACATTTCCAGTTAACCAGCGATTTCATAAAATAACACTGTGCCTTTTGTTTGAGAGCAGGTTAATTAACTTCTTGAGTAAAATTACTACATTCAGCATCTCCAGAAAGCTCACAGTGAATATCACCTCTTCCTGTTCCCCCATTTTAATTAATGCTCTAAAACGCTCTATTCATTTGGCTGTATTAATTAGAAAACGTCAATCATTCTCGTTCACTTCTCGGCACAGTGAGTCGGGAATCGTTTTTCATAGTCTCGAGGATTGAAATGTAAATGAGTCTGAGGTCATTTATATCCATATTCAATCTGAGAGGCCCTTGATTCAATAGACGCAGCGTCGTCGGCTCAGGGGCTGCACTGTGGCTTCGAGAAACAACTTGTTGGTCTATGGACGACGTGTTCAAATGTTGATGTTTTTATGAAGGAAAAGCCTGATCGTTTAGAAGCTACAATGTAAAACACAAAAAGAATTTGAAATAATAGTTCCATGCCTCAAAATAAAATCTGTATCAGTGTTGGATAGGCTGAATAATTAATACAAACACTTTTGTCTGGCAAACAGACAGAACTACTGTATATAACTGTTTCCTTTGCTGTAAATTTAAGTTTGTGCTAGCTCCATGTTTCCAAAACTTTACTCTCACCTCTCAACAAAGATTGTTGAGGCAGACCCTCCTACTTTCTGCTGTCAGACCCTAGAATCACAGCTGCAATTTTCCCCTAAAATTTGGAACAAAATCTATAACTTCACATAAAATGTCCCTGACCTGAGGGGTGCCCCAGGGGTCAATCCTGGGACCCCTGTTGTTCAGTCTCTACATGCTGCTGTTCAGTGTATGGATGCAAAACAACTTTCTCCAGCTAAACCCAGACCAGAGTGAAGTCGTAGTTTGGTTCAGAGAAACATAGAGAAAGTGTCACAGTCACCTCCAGATTCTCTAAAACCTTCAAATCAGGCGAGAAATCTAGAGGTAATAATGGACTCAGACTTGAACTTCAACAGCCAACACACCTGTGCTCAGGTCTAGAACCAGGAAGTACTTCACACATGTGTCCTGTGTCAGGTGAAGTACTTCACACATGTGTCCTGTGTCAGGTGGTGAAGTACTTCACACACATGTGTCTGTGTCAGGTGAAGTACTTCACACATGTGTGTCTGTGTCTCTGTGTGTGTCTCAGGTGAAAGTCTCTCCATGAACCAAAGAACATCTCTGACATGTTAGAGCCACATGAACATCTCACACTCTGAGGACGTCAGGGACAGACTCCTGCTGGTCCAGAGTCACGACTAAACCTGGAGAATCATCAAGTTTTCTGCAGCTAAAACCTGAAACAGTTTGAAGATGTGAGACAGTCTCGACTTTGACTATGTTTAAATCCAGGCTCAGTTCTGTTCAGCTGCTGTGACTGAAAGGTTTTTATTCTGCACTTTTCTCCTTTAATGTTAATTTTATGATGATTATTTATTTTGATTTGTTGATAGTGTGATTTTAATGTCTTTTTTATTCTGTAAAACACTTTGAATTACCTTGTGGATGAAATGTTCTATACAAATAAACTTCTTTTGGGCGACAGTACCTGAGTCGGTAGAGTTGTCGGTTTGAATCCTGCTCTCGACACAATCACTGGTTGGACGGTCAGACTCACTGACCCTCAGGTTGGTGGTGTGATTCTAGCTCCACAGATGAAAAAGCTGTGGTTGTGTCTTTGGGCCCCACCTTGTCTCCAGTCTCCAGCTTTAAGAAAACTACATAAAAAAGTGACACTGTAATCTTGGATTTGCAGTTTAGAGTTGATTCAGCAGAAAAGCGGCTGGTCTTTATTTCTTCTGTGTTATATTTTATTTCTTTTTTACGTGTAAGCACAGTGTTTGCTTTTCTCTGATTGGTTAATTCAGCTTCAATCAAGCTCATAGGAAATCGTAAAAGTCTGTGGGCCTTAGCCGGCCACGCAAACACAAATGTACCAGGTTTGTTTTCTACTTTATGTTTTTTTTATGTGAAATTTGCATAATTCTTTGGTTACTCCGACACATGCAGACAACAGGCACGTGTAGATGGTAAAGAAAAATATTATTCTGTCAACTGAACACGGCGTTTTTAGAGTTTCGCTGCTCATCTAAGCGGTGAAACGTTTTGTCCAGTGGGGATTACACCGACATCTCTCTGTAAATACTTCTGGAATATAAGAATTGTACATCACACATGTTTTCTATAAGTTCAACACTGTTTTTTACACACCAACTGTTCACTAACTAAGCCTCATCTTCTCTCTTTAGGGTCATCGATGCTGTTTTCCTGTATTTTTCTGCTGACTGTGTGTGGGCACGCTTGGGTGTTTTTCAATTTAGGCCCTTGTGATGGCTCAGCCTTCTCCGATAGATAAATATTAAATTAGAACAAATGAGCCACCGTTTCGCAGCGGTCCTTCTCTCCCTCCGGCTCTCAGCGTCAGCCAAACTAGAGCTGCTATCTGTAATTAGAGAGACAGGGTAACACGCCGACAGGCCGACAGCAAAGGAGGAACCAGGCTGCAGAGGGACAGTGACAGTTATTCTGCAAGGTACTAGTACTTCTGGACATATAACTCGCTCTAAAGATGAGGCTGAAGGATGGGTTCAATGTTTCGGAGTCATTTTCTTACAGGGCAATAAAGTACATTTAAGATTAATGCAACTTCATCATTTCAGGTTTGAGAGTTTCTGCAGAGCTGCATTTCCATCTGCACGACCCATTTGAGCTGCACAGCGTCAGACTTAAGCCTCTTTTCCTCGGCGTGAGTCAGTTCAGTGGGGCCACCTCAAGCTGAGTGTCTCCATGCTCCAGGCACAGCTCCAGGTCCAGGGCTCGGTTACGTGAGCAGCTTGACGTTACCCAAACATAAGGGAGATCTCACTGAGTCACAGAAACATGTTGGTGCTGTGAAACGTGGCTAAAGCTAAATCTAAAGCTGGAGTAAACCCCTCTTCATCCCCTCTGCAGGTCCAAACATCTTGTTTCCTTGTGCAGCGACGCCTAAGCTGCAGCGACTGACTCCTCCTCTGTCCTGGTGCGAGTTCGATCAGCGGCTGCTCTGTCCTGCAGCTGCCGGAAGCACCGGCTCAGAGAGAATTCTCCCATCGGGAACAATGTATTTTTGTGAAATTAAACCGTGTGTGTTCGGGGCAGGGAATCGACGGCTTTCACAAGGAATTCTTCTCTATTTTTACAACATGAACTTTTCAGACAGTGGGCAAAGCCATTGAAAACAATAAAATACCATGTTTTTTTTTGTCTTCCAGATCTTATTATACTTCAACGGAAACAAGGCTTTATAAAACCAGTGAGTAAATGATTGTTGTAGTTTCTAAAGAACATGGACAGTTAAACCAGACAGAAGTAGTCTCGTTTTAGACGGTATAATACTTTTGCCACATTGACCAGCTCTTCAGCTATCGACTTTGTGAAAACCTGACAGAAAAAGCCTCCACAGGGTTCTACAGATCTCCTCTGGGGCTGGTTTAAAGAGAAAATCACCTTATTGCTGTATGATAACCACTCTGCTAGCATACTAACTGAAAATGTCAGTTTATTAAAGAGTTCTGAGTCAAATTAGACAAATTAATTTAAACGTTAAGCTTCTTAGACACTTTTTGAATCTCAATCCATGACTTTACCTACACAATGTAGGTTTAATTTTCCCCTGTGCGGTAGATTGGATATGAAAATGAGAGCTATAAATGTCACATACAAATCCTGTTTGTTTGTTTTTAGCTCAGATTTGGGTTTCACAGCATGTTGTAATCCTGTAAGCCTGTTGGAGTGTGGAAGAAATCAGAATGAGACAATTTGAAGCAGGTTTGGCTCGACTGTGTCGGGTGGACGGCTCAGAGAAAAGAGGAGGTATTTTTGGAGGCAGCTGAGGTTCTGCTTTGCTTTTATCAGATGGATTGCGAGATAGGGACAGCGCTGTAGAACGAGGAAGCATCGAAAGTCCCGTATCAGTGGGAGTCCTGGAGCTACTGTTCCTGTATCAGTCTAAGCTGTTGTCAATCACACCGCGCGGATGTTATCTGTCGGACGAGATTCAAGGCACCGGGATGAAGCTTTTTGAAAATCATTCACACGGTTATTTTAAAAAGAAGTGAGATTTTTTTCACTTTCTAGCTCTGTACAACAATGTTTTACCTGAGAATTGAACTACCAAACTTTCAGAGCAAACGTAAGTTTATTAATTATTAATAAAGAGAAAAGTTATTGAGTGAATTGGGCGGAGTGTGACTGCGATCAGGAGATTGAGATTTGACTGCTGGAGCTGGTGAAGTAAGTAAGAGGCGGGAGGCAGGAATTAAGTTTGGTGCTGGTACCATATATTATAGTGAATTATATTATAAAATAATTACAGAAACAAAATAGCAAACACAAAATAGTGGTATTTACAGTCTGCAGATTTGAACCCGTAAAATAGGATTGGTAAGTGCACTTAAAGTTCTATTTGGTTGAGATGAGTTTGTTGCAACAAAAGGGAAAAAATGAAAAGTAATCTGTACAGGTGGCGTCCACTTATTACTGATTTTTCAGTGTTTGAGAGTATGAGTCCTTTGTATAGTTTCCATTCATATTTGAATAATGTCCATTGGCTTTGCTTATACAAAAAGTCAGCAACAGATAGAAAGAGTGAGGGGGGGGGGCAGGCTGTGTCAGCCTCCTACCAGACCCGGAGGTGATGAAGCTGTAGGTTCTGGTCTTAGCTCGCCATCGTGATCAAGAGGACCTGGCCTGTATTTAAACAAACAGGACTACATCAGTGACTTAAAATAAAAATCAATTGCCTAAAGTAATTAACCTTAGCTGAGTGTTCAGTTCCATCGTGTACACAATAATTTACTAATCGAATACAATTAATCAATTAATTGCTTAATTGCAAATAAATATTGTCTGCTATCTGCAGTGTTTATGTGAAAACCTACAAGGTTTTTACATAATACATCCTCAAGGTAAACACTTAATGAATGTCCTACATTACAGGCATAAACATTGACTAAACAGTGCTAAATGCTCTAAAAAAAAGTCATTCAATGTGTTTTACAATAAACACGAACAAGAAACCACCGTTAGCCCGCGCATGCTAATGCTAAGCTAACTAGCTTAGCATCGAATGCTAGCGGCTCACTACATTCATTCAATTGACTCACCAATTCTCAGTGTAACAGCGCATGCCGGTTGCAAACGAACTCCCCACGGACCGGAGGTCAGCTCTACAATGTTAAGATTAGAACTATTTAAGTTGTTGAGCTTAAAACACAGAAAAGAGCGAATAATGGTGAATTGTTTCTTACTGACCTTTCCACACCTGCCTTGGCAGCTTCCCCCACAACTCTGACCAGGGAGCTGCCAACACAGGTGTGAAAAGACGCTCTGCGCGCTGTGATTGGGGGACTCGGGTCACGTGGTTAGGGGCGCGGTCATGTAACGTGCCTTACGTGAGAGACGGAGGGCAGAAAAATATAAATGTGACTTTTATATAAATATAAATAATATAATAAATAATAATAATATAAATATAAATTAATATTAAATGAAAATTAATTTTAACCTGGGTTACATAAGCTCAGCCTCTTTTTAGTTCAACTGTTCGCCAGAAAGGAACAGTTTTATACAGATGAGTCGTTAACGATCACGATACAGGACCTACAATTTGAGACCAGTTTGTTTCTTTTTTAACAAATGCCATGATTCCTGAATAAATGAACTGTCTATTGTCACAGTTCTGTCTGTTCACATGTTTGTCCTCCGTCCAGCTCCATTTTCCAGCCTGTCCCGGCTCTTCTTTTGTTACCTCCGTCTTTTTCTCTGCAGCTGCCTCTCGTTTTGCTCATCAGTCCAGGGTCGTCTATATAAACTGCTTCTGTTCTGTCCGTCGTTGTGAGATTGTTGTTCAGTCAAGAGCAACACTCCAGCTCGTCTGAAATCCTCCGTTTGCATTTCTGCATTAATTCCTGAGTCTGTTTCTCTTATTGAATCCCTGAAGTGGAAGAGATTTCATTGACATTCATTCCTCATGCCTGATTTATCATATTTTGAAGGACACTGTCTGTTGGATTTGCAAAGACATTTGGCTGTACTCTGCTGCGTTTGAGTCCAGTTCACCTGTGTGGGATTTATACTTTACACTGATGCTTTTGCTTTCATCTGGATCTATTATTTAGGGTCAATTTAAAGAGCTTTCATGAAGTGTATGTCGATGTCAAGTGCAGCTTTTGGACTCTCAGGACACGAGGTTCAGTGGCTCTTCCATAACGATGCATTTTTTACTCTTCGATGTGTTGTGACACTTTCTAATCACTGAGCAGTGGGCACTTGGCGACTTAACAAACGAGAAACTGAATCACATCAAAACACAAGACCAAAATCTCCAAAAATGCCGCCTGTGTAGAATCTTGTCTCTCGTTGGCATCGAGACCTGCTGGTTTCCTCATTCTGTTGTGCTTTCTTTGTGGATTTGAGCGAGCCGACACAGACACATGGCTCCCGGTGATATGCCTGTCCTGACAGCCCATATTTTCTGCTCCGAGGCCAAAACTGTGTGTTTCAGAAAAACACTAAAGCCTGAGCCGAAACAACAGTGTTTCATGTAGAACGGAGACTGGAGCGAGAGACACCTGAGCCTGCCAAACGGGAGAGGGAAGAGAGGGGCAGAAATGGGCTTAAATCTGTCTGAAGGACTGAGATTTGGACACATGAAGTAGCCGCTGAAGTAGCCGCAGTCCAGTGGGTAAAGGATTTGTCTAGAAACTGAGGAGTGGCTGGTTTGAATCCTGCTTCAGCCATTACTGCGTTTGGTCGTTTGCCCAATTTAGCGAAGAGTGTAGGACTGCATCTGCTGGAAAACTGAGAGAAGAGGCAGTTTATGGCTCTGTCCCAATTCGCCAAATGCAGCATTCGAAGTGCCCAGCCAGAGAACGCCTTTGTGCCGAAATGGGACACGGCGACTTCGACCGCTGTCTGTGCGGCTGAAGTGAGGAGAATTTGTCCCCGGTGAATAAGCACCCATTCTCCCCCTTTTTAGATGGATAAATTCTGCCATCGTCGCTCCTTAAAGACAAAATAATATACTTAAATAAGGATGAATGTGATAGCGACACTGATGTACAAGTGTGAGGGATAATTCCACTTGTTTGGTCAGTTCCACAGAGATTAAACTCAAACGAACAGAACGTCACTGTCGCCTCGTGCAGATCTTTACTCACATTTTAAGTTTCACGTCGCTCTGTTGTAGTGTTACATTTGAACATTTACGTCGGGTGTGTTTCTTCTTTAACAAATGCCATAACTCCTGGATAAATGAGCTGTCTGTACTTTACACTGATGCATTTGATTCCATATGACGGGGGTCAAACTCAAACTCAGAGGGTTAGAAAAAGTAGAGCTAAGTCGTGGGCCAAACTAAATATTTATTGAAAAATTGTAATATCTGCATGTTTTTTCAAAAGGGCCGATTAAACCCAAATGAACAGGACTCACTGAGAGTTGCTTCAGAGCTTTAATCACATTTTAACAGTTTCATGTCGCTCTGTTGTAGGTGACGTAAACCAGTACTTACATTTGAATGTGTACTGAGTAGCGGACTCCATTTTCGTCTCTTTTTTTGCGTAGGCGCGGTGCATGATGGGATATAGCAGTGCACAAAGTCTGCTCAGATGCACATTTTCGGCCGTATTCCTCGGGTGCATGAAATGGGACAGGCCTTGTCACACCGGAAGTTTCGTAAACCCTTAAATGCACCGTTTGAAGGGTACTCCAAAGGGTTCTTCGAATGGTGCGTTGGGCAAATTGGGACATGTCAAGATAATAAACAACAGCAGCAAGATTTAAAGTCGGTGCCAATCAGTTTTTTCCAGAGCTTTTCACAGATTTGTAACGAGAAAAGGTCATTTTTACTCTAACAACTGAACTGAAACCTAAAAATGACCTAAAACTGACTTAAAATCAACAAAAAACCAGATTACAGCAGGAGGGTTTTTGTCACGTGTCAGGAAAAAAACATTTTGAGAGCCAAAACTATGCACTATACAGTTAAAAAATAATGATCTTTAAGTAAAATCATACCACTGACTTTATTCGTTTATTTTAACCAAACAATAAGCTACTCGCTTATTTCTGAAGTGCAGCACCACCAATTATAATCTTTCCCGTCTCAGCGTCTTTTGTGACCTTCATAAATGAATAGGATCTTGTATCTGAGCACGACTGGAGCTCATCAGGTCTTTTTGAGGCTGATTTAAAGATTTTAACAGTGTCGCTCTGGATTATGATACAGCTCATTCAAACACAACACAGAGATAAGACAAATAACTCTGAAAGATTTGACTTCAGAGCTCTTTGTTTCACTTTGAGGTCACAGTGAAAGGGTCAAGACAATGGGCCGATGGACGAAAGGGGAATATCGATGTTAGACCCATGGGGGATTCTGCTTAATGGGACAATGAAAAATACTGGACGTGTACATTTGGCGACAGTGAACCTCAATGTCGTGACAGAGAAAACTAGTTTTTGTGGATTATGTGGAGGGTTTAGTCCACGTGTCAAACTCAAGGCCCGCGGGCCAAATGTGGCCCACCGTGTCATTTTATGTGGCCCACAACACGGTAGATTAAAAGGTATGACTGCCTTAAAATGTCGTTTATCAGGTGATGCAGTTATACAGCTATATTTTTTAAACTTTTATGAACCTGCATATGCAAACTGTAACCTGAGTAAGTCATAAATACAGAAACGGCTGAATGAACAAGTTTAAAAAGTAGTTACATTTATTTTACATTACCGTTTTGCTGATGTGGCCCTCGGTGAAAATGGGTTTGACGCCCCTGGTTTAGTCTTTTTCTTTGTACACGGAAAAACAAAAAAACTGCCTCTTTGGAGAACTTCCTCTTAAAACACTCACAGAGTCTCTGGATTATGAGAGAAGCTTTGGAGGTACGACTTTTTAAAGATTTTACGCTTTCTGGCTTCAAATGTTGTCACTGTAAACACGTTTTGGATTTGCTTTATTTGAAATTAAGGTTAATTTAAGGAGAGAATGTTGGCATGACTGTTCATCTGTAAGAGTGAGATTTGATTGTTTCCTCCAGAGTCAAACATGAGGGTGACCAGAGCACTCTGCTGGAGCTGCTGCTAAGATCACAAATATTACTTTAGATGATTAGTGATTCTGTGCAGCAACATTCTGCAAACAGTATCAGTTAATAAAGTGTGAGCCAATAAAATCACTGTATCTGTCAGAAAAAAACTCGAAGAATAAGCAAAACACAGGCTGAAGATGAACAAAGTGAACCAACTCAAACTATAACAGGTCTATTTTTACTACATATATTTCCTTGTATAAATGTGACTTCACAGGGTGGTGTGGGGGTAGGACTTTGTACCTGATGCCCTTCCTTTAACTGGATGAATATTGAGAAAGTTGAAGACGATCACAGGTGAGTGATCTGTTTTGTCCAGGTCTGAGCCACAGACCCAGAACAAAGAACAATATGAGGCCGTTTCAGGTTGAATCGGGTCATTAAGGCTGAAACTGGAGCTGTTTCAGTGTAGTTAGCTCCTCCTTCAGACACATATAAAGCAGTGTCCAAGAAGAAGCAGCAAAACGTCTTCACTCCAACGATTTGTTCAGTTCAGATTGAAACTTCGTCCTTTGCTGTGTTTGTTCACTGTGATTCTGTTTATTGTATTAGAGCAATAAGTATCAGTGTATTTAAACATGTTTAAGATGAATAATCACATAACCACGTCTTACTCCGGTGTCCAGAGACCAGAGCTTTTTCAGTGGAATAACACCGACACTGTGCACCTCCAGACTCCAGACAGACTGTTCTGTGTTCTCTCTGTGTTTGATTCATTTAAGACAGAAGTGTGGAAACATAAAGACTGTTTCTGTTCTACTTTTACTCTAAAACCTTTAAGGACATTTGATGTAAACTGAATTAAATAATAAAAACACAAAATGAATGACTTTAAAAAGGTAGTTTCATGATTCGGTGGCATAAAATGTGCATTTGGCAGGATCTGAGCAAATTTCATCAACCTGAAAAAAGTTTGTGTTTTTAAACAGTCGGTGCAGAGAGGTTGAATAAGTTGGACATTTTAGACATTTTACTGCACAAACACTTTCCACGGCAAATCCAGGGACTTTTTTTTCTTTCAGTGTATACAAGACGGTGGTAAATGTGTTTTTTTTTGTTTGTTTTTTTGTCTTGGGATATATATTTTTTAGAAAGACGTTGACGAGACGATTGAGGCGATTGTATCACATTAAGACAAAATGTAAATTCTCTGACTGTCCAAAGATTGTGCAACGTAAATATATTTTATCATGAGGTTAAATTATTCAGTCATGTTTTGTTTTTTGTTTTTTTTCCTTTTTTTTTTTTTTTACAATATGCTTCAAAACTGATTCTTGCTATTTTTTTTTTTTATTTCTATGTGTTATTAAAATGGATTTGGCATCATAAGTAAATCTGACTTCAGCCTAAACCGTTTCAGGCATGACGTAAATGTTGAATAATGTTTGATTTTTGAATGTGATGAACGAATAAAATAAAATGAATTTGAAAAAAAAAAAGAGAATTTGAGGTTTAAGAAATCACATGGACGTCATCTGTAATCAGTCCTCAATAAGTGGGGGAAAAAAAAAAACATTTCCTTTTTCTTCTGCTTTATTCAGGGCAGAAGTAGGAGTCTGAGCAGAGGGGCCCAGACTTCCCTCTCCACAGACACTTCCTCCAGCTCTTCTGGAGGGATCCGGGTCCAGAGACACAGTCCCTCCAGTTTTTCTTGGGTCTTTCCCGGGGCCTCCTCCTGGGACACCTTCCCGGGGAGGCGTCCAGGAGCCTCCTCAGCTGCTCCTCTCGATGTGGAGAAGCAGCAGTTCCTCATTCTGACCCTTTATACGCCTCGTTACTCTTAGTTTGTTTGTGTTCGGCCATTTTGGGCGATGAGACGCGTGATTTAACTTCCAGAACATTCAATTCTTTGCCTGTTACAAATGTAGGTCAAATTAAATGTAAGTACAAACAAAATCTGTTAATAAAAATGAAGCAAATTAAATCAAAATGACGTCTTGATGGTTTTAATTTCTTCGATAAATTGATGCCTCTTTTTACCCTAACGCAAAAAAACAAACATCCAAAGAAGCTCTTGAGACGCAGCACGATATCGTTCTTACTATGTTCTACTGCTGCTCTAAACTACAGTCTCTCAAACCCTTCTGCTCAGGGATAAGTGCGTCTGAATTTGACCCTTTCCCGACGCACCTTGAGATGCAGATTTATCTTAATAAAATGTTGAACGAGGAGAAATAAAGTCCTTGAACCTCACACAATCAACTGTGACCAGGATCGATGCAGCGGGTTAAATACTGTGCTCCTTTTGAAATATACAGTTCATCATTGGAGCGTTGTTGACCTCTGGTGGGGTCACGCGCTCGTGGTGAAGGGGCTGATGGGAAATTGTGTTTAAAAAGCTGTTAGTCTGCTGTTTTCTCTCAGCGCAGGACAGTTTAGGCTAATCAATGTTTAGTCTGGCAGAGAGCGACGACTTTAAGACAAAGTGGAGCTGTCACGATGCAAAATATTCACATTAAGGAACAGACTCGATACTTAATACCACGAGGATAATAAAAAAACACTCTTTAGGTAATCGAAAGCCTGGTACGATCTAAAAATAACCTGCAATAGACATTAAACCCTCACCACACACTTTATACACTTTTCTCACACATTAACATTTTCTCACATTTCTCTCTCATTTAAACACAAAGTTCAAACCTTCGTCGGTGCCTTTGTCGGTGCAGAACGTTTCATCGACATTGTGGGTTTTTTTGTCGGGGAGAAAACTTTGCAAACATACAGCACTTCAGAGTCACACTGATCCAACATTTATGTAAATTTGTCTGACACATTCTGAACTGTACAGGAGACACGGAGGAGGAGACTGATGGACAATGGTCTACAGTCCCTCAGCCAATCAGGACGCAGAACACAATGGTCTACAGTCCCTCAGCCAATCAGGACGCAGAACACAATGGTCTACAGTCCCTCAGCCAATCAGGACGCAGAACACACCCTCAGCAATCAGGACACAAACACAGTGGTCTACAGTCCCTCAGCCAATCAGGACGCAGAACACAATGGTCTACAGTCCCTCTCTCAGCCAATCAGGACGCAGAACACAATGGTCTACAGTCCCTCAGCCAAGCCAATCAGACGCAGAACACAATGGTCTACAGTCCCTCAGCCAATCAGGATCAGGCCAATCAGGACGCAGAACACAATGGTCTACAGTCCCTCAGCCAATCAGGACGCAGAACACAATCCCTCAGCCAATCAGGACTACAGTCCTACAGTCAATCAGGACGCAGAACACAATGGTCTACAGTCCCTCAGCCAATCAGGACGCAGAACACAATGGTCTACAGTCTCTCAGCCAATCACCCAGGTCTACAGTCTCTGGGACGCAGAACACAACGGTCTACAGTCCCTCAGCCAATCGGACGCAGAACACAATGGTCTACAGTCAGTCTCTCAGCCAATCAGGACGCAGAACACAATGGTCTACTGTCCTTTAGCCAATCAGGACACAGAACACAATGGTCTACAGTCCCTCAGCCAATCAGGACGCAGAACACAATGCAGGTTGATACTCTGTAAAAAAGACATGCAAAATTGTGTTTAATTATATCTGTGTAATCCCTCAGTCGTCCAGTAGGTTCATATTAGTCTGTGTCTTATATTTGTTCTGATTCAGCTTAAGATGGTTCTAAAGCTTCAGGAAAAGTTCATTTCTGTCCTGTGAATGTGGCTTTTTTAGTATCGATACTTGTTCAAAAGAGTGTCTAGTTTCGATACTAGTTTTAGTATCGGTTAATGGCTGATTTTCAATAGTTTTGATAAGTATTAGCAGAGTTTTTGTGCTAAAACGTGCACAGTCAAAGGTTTAAAAAGGTTTCCTCAGGGTCAAACTAATTTCTCTAAAGTTTAAAAAGAAATAAAGACTTTTCTGTCCTTATTCATGAAGCGTTTGTGACTGTGAGAGGAATATTTGTGGATATTTGAGAATCAATCATGACTTATTTGTTCCGATATCACAGAAAAATAACTAAATTCTAGTCATTTTAATCCATGTTGGAAATATTTTTGCGCTGCAGACGAATGAAACTGGTAACAAAATATGAAAAAAAAAGTGTTCAGGTGTGGAAGGATCTGCAATACTACATCAAAATGACCTCTCACCATCAGCGGCGCATCGTGTCTGAGACTGGGCCAGGGGGCAGATGGGTCCAGACTCATGTTTAATGCATGGATCACAGCGTGCTCCTGGGGGCCAGCTGGGGTCCCGACTGCAGAGGGGCCCCACTGACCCCGGATCACATCACACATTCAGCACTATATCCACATCTGTCCACTCACCGCTCTGGTCTTACATGGACGAGACCGGGCAAGTCATTTACATTTTTTATGCATTTTTAGGCTTTGAAGCTGCGATTCCCAAACTCTGGTCCCAGGAATGGAGATTGTACGCTGGATTATTTATTCGTCACTTTTTTATACAGCGCTTTTCCACTTTTTAAAGCACTTTACATCAAGGGAACAGTCCCATTCACACCAGAGCGCACACACACTGAGGCGAGGGGGGTTAAGTGTCTTGCTCAAGAACAGAACGACAGCATTCATTCACCTGTGGGAGCTGGAATTGCACCGTCAACCTGTGAGTCAGTGGATCCACCTTCGGATAGGTGGAGAAACGCTCCACCCACTGAGCTACTGTCGTCCCCACGTCTTTAATTCTACAGCGCTGGAGCCGCCGGGATTCAGTCAGTTATTAAGGAAAAATAAAGATGGATAGAGGCTTAAAATAGAGATAGTTGTGTGAAAAAAGGCAAAAGTACAACTGATACTTCCTTTAACATGATTTTTATGGCTAAAAAAAAAGAATAAAAGTCTAGAATTTCCATGAAGCACAGTTGGTTTGTGGAGTTATGGTGATGGAAAGTCCACAACCGCGAGTCTGTCGGCGGCGAGAGCCTCTGACGCTGTAGAGTTAATAAAAGTGAGTTTGTTTTCAGACACGGCGAGCTGTTATACAATAGCGAGAGTGAAATACAATATGCGCAGTAGAATAAACAGGAAACAGCTGTTGCTAACGTGCGCTGGTTTTGTTTAGCTCCAGGACTGTGGCTGTTCATCACAAGAACAACTGTTTAGTGAAAAATGATCATTTCCTGTATTTAGTCGAGTCTGTTTTTGTAGAGTCGCTCTTCCTCAGCAAAAGAAAGACTTGAAATGGGTTGGTTGACACTTTTGGGCTTGAATCGGTGACTTTGACAGTGACTTAGGAGAAGATGGTGAGTAATAGGACACATCCGACCTCCTCTGACCTCGTCTTCATCCGACCATAAACAGCTGCCAGTCACTTTCACCGAGGAGCCGCGCGAGTCGATACTGTGTCTTTGGGCGGATCGTGCAAAGAAAAAACCTTTTACTTCAGTGCTTCTCTGCTGCAGAACCTGGTGTGTACACGATCTAACCTGCATTACCGCTCGAAGGTTCAATTCTGGACTGTTACCACTTCCTCGTTTTGATTAAAGGCGCACTACGTAACATTTTTGGAGAGTTTACACCGACTCGTCTCTATAGAAATGTTATAACTTTGAATGTTCCTCAAGCCTGAGAAGTTCCATGTCAGATCTAAGGAGTGGTGACCCCGCTCACAGCACAGACTCATGTGTATTTTGAGCATTAACAACATCGGTTTAATGCTACACTGTGGAATATTTCAAGCAAAGCAATGACGTCGTCGTGGAGATGTGCACAGGGAGATACAAGTCCAGTGCTTCTTTTACACTGAACTGTTTTTTTCACTTAGTTTTCTGTGTTTCCTCATAAAAAACACATCCAGAGTTGTGCTTTGCTTCATTCACATGTTTTAGTTCTTCTCTCAAACTGAAAACACTCTGTTCCACCTTGTGATGTCATCATGTGGTGATACAGGAAGTGCTCCACGGTGTTTTTAAACCTTCAGGAGAATCATTTGGATCATTTCCGTCCTGGAGTTGCCACTTATCGCGACTGAACTAAAGGTAAAAGTAGCTGGCAACTACAAACTACCACTTCGTGACATCACAAGGTGGAACAGAGCGTTTTGAGGGTTAGAAAACACAACTCTGCTTATGTTTTTTGATGGCTTAACATTATAACACGTCTTAAAGCTCACACGAGTCATTTTTGCATAACATACGACCTTTAAGCACAAATCTATAAACTGAGCCCCGTCGTTTTGTCCATAACGAAGCCTCATTACGACATTCTCATGATCACGTGACTCTGGTTTCAAAATTCTGCCACATTTAGGGGATGAATAATTATCGCAAACAGGCTCTGGGGCGACGGCTCATTAGTTCAGGAGGAGATCTGTCCTTCACTGCACTGAGGCTGTTATAAATGTGCTGCCTTCATCATGAACACGAGCCCAGAGCAGCGCCACCGAGGAGAGACCAGCTAATTACATCATTACACAGGTTACATTATTTTCGGTGGAATGATGCTGCGGAAAGCCAAATTGCATTGGATCAAAAAGTGATTGTTGTTTAGATGCTCTTTGTTATTTTTTTATTTTAAGGTCGTGTTTTTGCTGGGCGACCATTAAAACACGGTCAAAAAAGTTGATTTAACATAACACCCCGTCCTTAAAACTGGAAAACATAAAATAAACAACCTATTAAAATACAAATGAAGTAAAATAAACGCTACCCAATTATTTTTATATGTAGAATAATTCAGTTTGTGGTGTTTTAATGTTTATTTCGCTTCAAAATTAGCATTAGCGTTAGCACTGAGACACAAACATGCCTCTTTCTAACCACAGACGCGTCTCTGGTGAAGTATTTGTTTCATGTGTGTCATTTTTAACATCCACCTGCAGCTCGCATAGAGAGAGAACTGGACAGGAAGTAGTGACGCTAACAGTGAGGTAGAGGGCGCTAATGTGCACAGAGCCTATTTCTAGCACCTGCCTTAGAATATAAAATATATCCTTCAGTTACAATTTGTATTACAATTTGTATTTATCCACGTTCTTCCTTTTATCCAGAGCCGGCAGCAGTCTAAGCAGGGACTCCCAGACTTCCCTCACCCCAGACATGTCCTCCAGCTCCTCCAGCGGGACCCCAAGGCGTTCCCAGGTCAGCCGAGGTACATTTAGATTTTATTTAATAATGCATTAATTAGTCGTACATAGCACTTTTATAGATCGTCAAGTCACTTTATAACTTCGTGCGTTGTTCCTTTAATCTCTACTCGAGGGTGTTAAGCAACTACTGAAGCCACAGCTGCCCTGGGGCGGACTGACGGAAGAACTGTGGCACCTGGCCCAGCCCTGCTTAGCGTCAGAGAGCAGGCTTTGACGAGGAGGTTTGACCACAAAAATAACCATAAAGCATCCGTGTTTGGTGAAGTTAGTTGTTCAAGCAGCTGAACCTGGACCAGTGACTTTTAACACCACCAGAAAGTTCGATTCACACGACAGAAATGTGCAAATCCTCGTCGTTTAGAGGCTCAACCCTTTTCCCCGACTCTCCTCCAGCTTCATCTGTGAACACACTGTCCACACATGACTGACAGTTTCCTCCTGACCTTTTATCTACCACCAACATCCAAATACTGCAGCGCAAATAAAGCAGCATATGGACGGCCGTGTGGAGGAAAAATGGCCGCTTCCCTTTTGTCGTCCTCTGGTCTTTAGTGAAGAAGAGGCCAGACCTGAGCTTGTCAATCACCACTCGCTCTGTAGTCTCCACGTGTCTCTGCACCGGGAACATTTAGGCAGTGAATTAAACATGATTTTCTGCCTCGAGAAGAGAAATGGTAAGTGGCAGACGGGGAACAAAAAGAGCAAAGAATATAGAACTCTTAAAAGGGCAGGTTAGTCGACTACTTTCACTAATACACTTAAAATAATAGTTTTTTTGAGTTAATCTTGTAGTGTAGAGGTGATTGCGTAACTGTTACCAAGCAACCACAAAGCTAACAAGGGCTAAAAGTTGTTGAAATTACATAATAGTTTTGATTAGACTCATTTTATTTGGTGAGATGAAAGTTTAAACTGGTGACAGTGACTCGAACTCTGCTCAACAACCGAACGTTTCTGGATCAGACCTGGACGACTGAGGGTTTACACAGATTATTGGTTGAACTTTCAGATCCTGTTATTGTGTCCTTGGGCAAGACACTTAACCCTCCTCGCCCCAGTGTCGGTACGCACGGGTGAGTGAAAGTGTGACCCGTTTCTTGATGTAAAAACCTTCCAGTGTCTTGACTTGTGTATAAAAATGTGACTATTTACCATTTTAAACTGTCAGAAAAATGGCAGTTTCTTCTTCTTTCCATGTAAATTGTCCCTGAATTTTGGATGGAACTAAAGGACTGTAGACCATTGTGTTCTGCGTCCTGATTGGCTGAGGGACTGTAGACCATTGTGTTCTGCGTCCTGATTGGCTGAGGGACTGTAGACCATTGTGTTCTGCGTCCTGATTGGCTGAGGGACTGTAGACCATTGTGTTCTGCGTCCTGATTGGCTGAGGGACTGTAGACCATTGTGTTCTGCGTCCTGATTGGCGTGATTGGCTGAGGGACTGTAGACCATTGTGTTCTGCGTCCTGATTGGCTGAGGGACTGTAGACCATTGTCCATCAGTCTCCTCCGTGTCTCCTGTACAGTACAGAATGTGTCAGACAAATTTACATAAATGTTGGATCAGTGTGACTCTGAAGTGCTGTATGTTTGCAAGTTTTCTCCCCGACAAAACCCACAATGTCGATGAAACGTTCTGCACCGACAAAGGCACCGACGAAGGTTTGAACTTTGTGTTTAAACAAGAGAGAAATGTGATCAAATAAAAAAATAAAAAAAAGTGTATAAAGTGTGTGGTGAGGGGTTTTACAGCCAAGAAACAGAATAATTGTATAAAAAAAAGTGGATTTCTCCTATTGCGGGTTATTTTTTCGAACATAACCCCTGCCATAAACCAGGGACCACTGTATCGATGATCTGTTAAAAATACGGTGCTTCTCAGGCCACAAACACATCTGCTCCTCGCTGCCGTAAATTCAAGAGCCCTTCTGATAAAGATTTGTCAGTGAAATTAATGACAGTGTGACCAATTAGCCCAACAGCTGTGGAGTATTATGGTAATGACATCTCAATCAGTCCATCTATCAACTGCGGTTTTTTATACAAGTTACGGAGGCTAATTACGGCACCAGCAGCACGAGTAAAATGCTTCGTGGAGTGTTTCTGTGACGGTCACTGAGCTGGTTTGTCTGCAGTTTGGAAAGAATCCCTCGATGTGTTATTGTATAGTTTTGTTCGTCAAGGTTAAACGTCATTTTTATACAGCGCTTTTCCATCTTCAAGGCACTTCCTGGATGTCGGAGCGGGTTTGAATCGTCAACTTTTTCTTGAACTCTTTACCAGCCGACCTTCTGTTATTACACTGTTGTCAAATAATAAGTTCTTAGACGAGCTGTGGTGTTAGTTATGGAATTACAAATCACATCTGCTGCCAATATCCAACCAGGAAGTAAAACTAGGTCCATCCGTCCATGTTCTTCTTCTTCTCCGGGGCTGGGACGTCTAAGCAGGGACTCCCAGACTTCCCTCACCCCAGACACGTCCTCTAGCTCCTCCAAAGCGTTCTCGAGACATAGTCCTGGGTCGTCCCCGGGACCTCCTCCTGTGGGACATGCCTGGAACACCTCCCCAGGAATTCGTCCAAGAGGAGCAGAGGAGCGCAAACCACCTCCTCGACCCTGGGGAGCAGCGACTCTACACCGAGCTCCTCACCCTATCTCTAAGGGACGCCCAGCCACCCTGCGGAGGAAACTCATTTTGGTAAAACTAGGTACAAAGCTCTAAATATAATTATGTTTTAGTGAAATGTGTCTAATCTAATCTGTCATATGCACTTTAAATACTTTAAAGACACATTCAGAAATGACTACGAGCCTGAAAAAACGAAGTTCCAAAGAATGATTCAGACTACACAATCTGCACACACGTCTTTGGATTTCTGACACGCTGATTTGACGACTATTGTTGAAAAGTGGTTCACATATAATAGTCTGTCATCAGGTGCGACCGGAGTGAGCCGCCGCTTCCTGGAAAACGCTTGACTCTGCACTTTCACGGAGCGCTCGACACCTTCTGAATACAAGTGACTCTGGCTAATCAAATATACCATTTGTTCAGCGCTAAACTCTTCGCAGTTCATTTAAATCACGCCAACGCACGTCCTCTGTCGTTTTTCTTTTACCGAGATCGACTCAGACGTGTGCTCTGCGGTAATGGATGAAACAGGAGCAGGAAAAGGAAGTTTTGAGGAAAGAATTAGGCAGCAAAATATTGTATCCAGGGAATTTAAGAGGCAATTGACTTTTTAATGGAAGTGTGCCCTTGCTGCGAGGAGCCTATTTAGGTACAGTCAATATTTTCATTCTGCAGAAACGCCAATCTGTGTCTGCGGCGCCATCTGCAGAGGAGGACAATGAGCCGTGAAGAGGAGCAGCGTCAGGTGCAGGAGAAGAGCACCGTGGTGGCAAATTAGGGCCATTCTGAGCTTTGTCACACAGGACGCTGCGTGTGAAGAGCTTTTAGGAAAGAAATCATGTTAGATACAGCAAGTAGAAGAAGAAGCCCCCGTGTGACCCCTGCAGCTCAACGTCTGTGTTTTATCAGAACTAGAGGAAGAAAAACTATTGTGAACACAGAATACAATAAATACATGGAGTCGAATTCAGCAAACCTTCATATGTTTCTCTCTCTCAGCTGAATGAAGCTGAATGAAGTACTGAAGTAGTAGTTTTGTGCAGATACAGAGGTAAAAGTATGTTAGTACCCAGTTAAAAATGTACTTATAGAGTAAAAAAAAGTATTTCACACACATGTTCAAGCATTAAATGTAGTGATTAAAAAAGAAAACATATTTACTACAGTAGCAATACCAATCTATTTCTTTTTCATATGAATTTCATGTTTTTATTCGTGTTTGTTCAAAGCCGAAGCTTGAACTCTTAAACTTTATTCAGGATGTTTCCATGAACATGGTAAAAATAAGCCCTCAAATCAGATGAAAAGTCCAGTTAAATCATGTTGTGAAGTCAAATGTATCCAGTAAAGTACTATGCAAGTACAGTAATTTACTACGTGTACTTCATGACTGGTGCCTTCGCAGAGGACAGAGGACAGAGGACAGAGGACAGAGGACAGAGGACAGAGGACAGAGGACAGACTGAGATCGAGGAAAACGTGTCCAGTCCATGTTCAGCACATGCAGCAGAGGCTCTGGTAACGACCGGCTGGAGGGGCTGTTTTCAAATTAAAAGTTCATTTTAGGTTTAAAGTGGATTCCTTTACGATATATTGGTCCGAACAACTTTGATGAGGACAATTATAATGTGAAATGGAGTGGATAGGGTGGAGACATTCAGTAAACGAAAGGAACCAAACCCACGAATCACGAACGTGCACGGCCTTAAACCACAACAGCACCAACGTGGAGCCGAAAAATAAACACACAGGATTATACCAGTGGTCCAGCAGTTACTTAGGTCTTAGTTCACTGATCAGAAAATGTCCGTGGATTGAAAGGAGAGGACGGTGTTGGTGGTTGTGTGATGGACACGTGTTGAACCTGGCGGTGACAGTGGTGCGTGTGGGACGTACCTGAGCGTCGACCAGCAGGTGTCTCATCAGGGTCATGGACTTGTGCATACTGTCCCGCTCCGGAGGACTGGGGCTGGAGTCCGGCTCCTCCTCCGGCTCCATGGGCTTCGGGCCGGGCACCATGAAGTTGGCGATCTGGTCATTCAGGCTGTTCAGTGACTGCACAGCTGCAACAAAACCGAGAAGAAGCAGGACGGCAGGTTTAGACAGATGTGGGAAAATACATGTTCACATCATCCTTCAGTCCATGAGGTTCAGATCTGACAGAACGGTTTATGAGCAGAATCATGTGTGTGAACTGAAATAAAAGTCACATTTAGTTTAGCTTATACTGAGTAGGGAATCGCCATGATATATTGTTCACGATATCGATATTATCACAATATGACGACGCAGCGACTCAAAGCAGCAGCCCAGAGTTTATTTAACTCCTCCTTTAAAATGAAGAAAACAAATGTCATATAAATACGGATTTTAGGAATGAAATACCATTTTTCAACTGCATAAAAACTGAACGTCTTCCAGAACAGAAGAAGTAGAGAACAGCTGTGTGTTTTATACATTCATGTTCTTCAGGAGGAAGAGCCGTAGGTCAGAGTTCAGGAGGCACCGCCCAACACAACAGTGGATCTGCACTGAGACGGAGCATCTGGATCAGAATCAGAATCAAATCAGAATCAGAATCAGAATCAAATTCATCAGACTTTAACTGCCAGTGTCAGTGAACAGCTCACAAACTAGGAACTTTCTTTGGTGATAAAGTGCAACATAAAACACTGAATAAATACAAATAAGGGCATGTATGAAGTTAAAAAACATATATATTTAGAGGTAAATATATACAACATCAGAACAACAGAGTGTTATAAAGTGTCCAGTTTACTGCAGATATTACAAAGTGTCCATGAGACCAACAGCAGAGAAGAAACTGACACTGTCTCGTCTCCTGATGTGGAGACTTAAGACGTCTGAAGGTCTCACCAAGAAGATCCACAAGTGCAGACTCTTTTCTTCTGAGGTGTCGCTCTCGCTGATCTGTGGCTCCTCCTCTTCATCCATCTGTGTGTGACCACAAAGCACAGGAGCGTCTCCTTTACAGCTGCAGTGTTTTATGTGTCGTGCACTTCTACAGAAATAAGAGATTTAAATCCGGGCTGTAGGGTGAGGACGTGTGGAGGAGCTGGTTTTCCTCGTCAGATTGAAAGCTCTTGAAAGCTCTTGATTGATGGCTCCTTAATCTCTCAAACAAGAGGAGAATCTTCTTCAGTTCTGCTCTGTCTCTCCATAAAGAGGGACGACCACAGAAACGGTGGGATTCTTCTTCTAAGGACGTCCACCACCTCAGCTCCAGCGGCTGTGGGACTGAGGCGTTTACAGCAGCACATGTTGAATTAAAACATCGATACTCGGCGAACACTGATGAGTAACCTCGCCTCTTTTGTTTGTTTAGCACCTCCTGAGTTGCCTGGCGGGTCAACAGTAATATTTCAGTGTTTTTTTCTTCAGAGGGATGTCAGGCTCGTCCCCCGTCCAAACATGTTCGCACAATCAGATTCGTTCTTTTCAGTGACGCAGGGGAAACAAAGCAGCTCCATGGTCATTTTTCATTTTGAGCTGAATCATTTTGAACACTTTTGTGCTCCGATCACTGATTCTAAGGATATCATGACGTTTTTCAGCCCCCTGTGATATATTTTCCTCTTTTTGCCTCTTAAGCCGCTCACATTTGTTTAGAAGTGTGTATTTTGGATCTGAGACGACCTCTTCAGCAGCTTTCTCTAAATGCTTTTCCCAAACGGCTGCAGCAGTGTGATGTTTTACAGTCTCCACATTCACGTCTCAACCCATTTATTTCAATAATCAAATTCCTTTCACTAAGTTTATGCATCTCGAGTGTTGAAGTGAACAAAACTCATTTAAAAAGAACCTGAATGAAACAAAACACATCTCCAGGTAAAAGCTTTAGAACATGACTTAAAACTCCCCAGACGCAAAAATAAAAAGATTTGAGAAGTTATATTCACCCAGGCCGAAAGAAGCATCAAAATAATCAGTGAAGAGCAGCTGGCAGTCAAACGCAGAATAAAACTCACTATAATTTAGCGTCTGTGATCTGGGTGCGTACTTAAACGTGTCATAAAAGCTTCTAATAGGTGTTTAAATCTTTGTTATGAGGAAAGACTTGTCGTTTCTATTAACTACGACAAACAGCGGCTCTTAAAGATTCGTAAAACTTATATAAACACCGAAGAATCGCTGTTTCATGTAAGATATTTGGCATTTACACAAATCACCAGCAGAAGATGCGAAGAGGAGTGAAGCAGTTTGAAGTTTGGTTCGCAGTAAGATCGTCAAAAGTTTTGTAACGTTCTGGTGGAAAGAAACACGGCAAATTACTGGTGGTTGTTTATTTTCTGAACATAAGGGCGACTTCAGGACAAAATCCACAAGAAAAAAAGAGCAAAAAAACAACAGCAGCCTCCAAAAAAGACCAAAACTCAACTTGTCGACAGAGCAACTACAAACAAAACAGCGCAGCCACCTGGACGACGGAGGGATTACACCGATGTAAGGAAATATAAAAGAAAGTACGAAGATTTAAGGTTGAGAATCACATTATATCGTCTAAAGAAAGAGTGTTTTTTATTATTATTATTAGGAGTATCATTATACAGGGAATCACTCTTGAGTATCAGGTATCGAAACTGAATTTGAAATGTTAGTATCGCGACAAAAGTTTCTAGTATTGAGGTACATTTTAAACAAAACGTGTACAGTCGTGCCTCGATTGGCTGAGGGACTGTAGACCATTGTGTTCTGCGTCCTGATTGGCTGAGGGACTGTAGACCATTGTGTTCTGTGTCCTGATTGGCTGAGGGACTGTAGACCATTGTGTTCTGCGTCCTGATTGGCTGAGGGACTGTAGACCATGTGTTCTGCGTCCATTGGCTGAGGGACTGTAGACCATTGTGTTCTGCGTCCTGATTGGCTGAGGGACTGTAGACCATTGTGTTCTGCGTCCTGATTGGCTGAGGGACTGTAGACCATTGTGTTCTGTGTCCTGATTGGCTGAGGGACTGTAGACCATTGTGTTCTGCGTCCTGATTGGCTGAGGGACTGTAGACCATTGTGTTCTGCGTCCTGATTGGCTGAGGGACTGTAGACCATTGTGTTCTGCGTCCTGATTGGCTGAGGGACTGTAGACCATTGTGTTCTGCGTCCTGATTGGCTGAGGGACTGTAGACCATTGTGTTCTGCGTCCTGATTGGCTGAGGGACTGTAGACCATTGTGTTCTGCGTCCTGATTGGCTGAGGGACTGTAGACCATTGTCCATCAGTCTCCTCCGTGTCTCCTGTACAGTACAGAATGTGTCAGACAAAAATTACATAAATGTTGGATCAGTGTGACTCTGAAGTGCTGTATGTTTGCAAGTTTTCTCCCCGACAAAACCCACAATGTCGATGAAACGTTCTGCACCGACAAAGGCACCGACGAAGGTTTGAACTTTGTGTTTAAACAAGAGAGAAATGTGAGAAAATGTTAATGTGTGAGAAAAGTGTATAAACCAAAGAACTCTGTACAGACTTTTTATAACTTAAAGTCATTCTTCTTTAGAAATGCTCTAACATTCCAACAGGATTCTGAACTTGTAAAAAAAACATTTTCAAAAAGTGATTTCATTCCTCTGTCATCACTATCTGTTCTTTTTGTTCCTTCTTCCTGTTTTTGTTCCAGTTCTGGCCCTCGTGTCCTCTCTCTTCTTTCCTCCTCCTCCACTTCCTAAACTTCGCTCTCTGCATTTTCCCATTATGAAAACTCCTCTAAAGGTCACCGCTAAACCGTCCTGACCACACGCCGCTCGCTGGATGCAGAGCAGCGCTGGGTAAATCTAATTACCATCTTCGGCTGGTCCTGTTTTGCATAAATGTCTGTGTATTTTTGTGATTGTTAAACTGCATTTATCCCAGGGAGCCGTGTTTTCAAGATATTATGCATCAGACTTCTGCAGTTTTAACCGAACTGGATGGCACATGTTGAAGTCATTTATAAGAGAATAAAAATACGTGTTTCCTCCACTTTGTGCAGACGATATGAAAAACTAAAATGAAAAACAATACTCCTGCTTTGTGGTGTTGTCTTTAATAAAACCTGCTGTATATAACACTTCTGGAGGGTAGTGCGACGCTGTTAGAGAGGTTTATATTGCTGAAAAATACTTTGAAAATCATATATTCTGACTGTTTCATTCATTTATTTTATTCAAGCACATGTATCAGGTAAACTTAAAGCACAGGTTCACAGATTATATAAGAAAAGGAGCCGTGTTACGGGCCTAGGCCTGAAGTTCTTTTGTCAGTTGTCCACTTTTTGTCAGTTTGTTCCTGAATCTTCGTTCCTTCTTGTTTGTAAGTTTTGTTGTTCCAGTACAGTTAACTTTTCCTTTGTTCTTTGTTTTAACCCCTTGTGAGGTGCCCTTTGTTTAGCTTTGTTTAGTTCACTCTTACATTCCTGTTAATTAAATTACTTTTTTACTTTCTTTACCCCCTTTTCCGTCTTGGTTGTTTTTTTGTTACTTCCCCGTCCCCGGATGAGCTGGGTTGTACAAGTGGGACGAGGAAAACGTCTTAAATCCGACCCCCGTCTTTATTTAAGACATCAATGAAATGCTTTGTTTAAGTTTCCTAACCGTCCTCTCTCTGTGTCAGACCAAACTGTGTCTTTATATAAAAACTTACATCTATAAAAACTTTGGCATTGCTTTTGTTTTAAACCCAGAGTCACACAAAAACTTTCACCATGGCTCCAACTTTAGGTAAAATCAAATTTCCATAGACTTAAATGTGTCTTTAAGAGTGAAACACTTCCTCCACAGATCTGACCTGTGACCTGCTTTTGTGCTTTGTCTCCACGGACGACGCAGGTTGGACTCCACATTTCACTGAAACATTCTGTAGTTAATGATTATATTTAACATTTGAGTTTATAATTTTACTTCCTGGTTGGACACTGTTTCCTAGCAACTATAATGTGGCCAAAACAAGTGTAAATTGCACAAAATTTATGATTAATACAAATAAATTACAGCCTTGTTTTGTAAAATCATTATTCTGTCAGAAAAACGCCTTCTTTTCTGTGATGACTTAAATAGAAGTATTCTTTTTATTGCTACTTTCTGTATCTTTGTATGTTTTTTCCTCATCTTTTTTCCACAAACTGTCACTTAACTGATGTAAAACTGAGAAATATTTAGCACAACTACTGTCCCACCAAACCAAGTCTTAATAAAACAACATGAAAACCAGTTTACTTCACTTTTATCCCATATTATGGAACATTTTAGGACAAAAAACAGCAAAGCCTGTCACGAGAACGACATTTAAAGTGCGATATTCACTGGTTCCTCGTTTATCGCATCAGTTATGTTCTAAAAATAACCTGCAACAGGCGAAATCCCTGAAGTATCAGAATACTTTTTACTATTCTGTCTGCTCTGTTTCTTGTCTGTAAAACCCCTCACCACACACTTTATACACTTTTCTCACACATTAACATTTTCTCACATTTCTCTCTTGTTTAAACACAAAGTTCAAACCTTCGTCGGTGCCTTTGTCGGTGCAGAACGTTTCATCGACATTGTGGGTTTTGTCGGGGAGAAAACTTGCAAACATACAGCACTTCAGAGTCACACTGATCCAACATTTATGTAAATGTGTCTGACACATTCTGTACTGTACAGGAGACACGGAGGAGACTGATGGACAATGGTCCACAGTCCCTCAGCCAATCAGGACGCAGAACACAATGGTCTACAGTCTCTCAGCCAATCAGGACGCAGAACACAATGGTCTACAGTCCCTCAGCCAATCAGGACGCAGAACACAATGGTCTACAGTCCCTCAGCCAATCAGGACGCAGAACACAATGGTCTACAGTCCCTCAGCCAATCAGGACGCAGAACACAATGGTCTACAGTCCCTCAGCCAATCAGGACGCAGAACACAATGGTCTACAGTCCCTCAGCCAATCAGGACGCAGAACACAATGGTCTACAGTCTCTCAGCCAATCAGGACGCAGAACACAATGGTCTACAGTCCCTCAGCCAATCAGGACGCAGAACACAATGGTCTACAGTCTCTCAGCCAATCAGGACGCAGAACACAATGGTCTACAGTCCCTCAGCCAATCAGGACGCAGAACACAATGGTCTACAGTCCCTCAGCCAATCAGGACGCAGAACACAATGGTCTACAGTCCCTCAGCACCCATGATAAATATTACCTCCCAAAAATCCATGAACGATAAGTTGACGTGGTATTTATCAGACAGACCCATCAGAAAAGTTCCGCAGTGCATCTTTAAATTCACTGTTTCCTCTTTGACAAACTCGACCTTTTTCTCACTCGAGCGTCTGACCCAGAGTCACATTTCACCACAGAAACTGACAGAGAGACAGAAAGTGTCCGAAGTGTTCGGGTCTTTTTCAGATGCAAATACGACACTGAAAAACCCACGCGGAGAAAAACTGAAAAAAAAAGAGAGAAAAAAAGAGCGAGAGAGACAAAAACTGAGAAAAAAAGACTGAAAATTTACAGCCCACAAAGAGAAAAAAAGAGCGAGAGTGTAGATTAATGTGTTACATAACTGATATATTTTCACTGTGGGTGACATTTACAGCCAAACAAGCCACGACGACCAAGAGAAAGTGTGACAGAAGAGGACAGGAAGAAGAGGAGAGGAGAGAGAGGAGAGGAAGTGTGACAGAGAGAGATGAAGAGAGACAGAGGAGGAGAGGAGAGGAGAGGAAGAGGAGAGAGGGGAGGAAGTGTGACAGAAGAGAGGAGGAAGTGTGACAGAAGAGGAGAGGAAAAAGAGGAGAGGAGAGAAAGTGTGACAGAAGAGGAGAGAGGAGAGGAAGAGGAGAGGGGGAAGAGAGGAGAGGAGGAAGTGTGACAGAAGAGAGGAGGAAGAGGAGGAGTGAGAGGAGGAAGAAGAGAAAGAGAGAGAGAGGCAGGAGGAAGACAAGAGAGGAGGAAGTGTGACAGAAGAGAGGAGGAAGAGAGGAGAGTAGAGAGAGGACAGGAGGAAGAGAGGAGGAAGCGTGACAGAAGAGGAGGAAGAAGAGAGGAGAGAGAAGGAAGTGTGACAGAAGAGAGGAGAGAGGGAGAGAGGAGAGGAGAGGAGAGGAGGAAGTGTGACAGAAGAGGAGGAAGAAGAGAGGAGAGGAGGAAGTGTGACAGAAGAGAGAGAGGAGGAGGTGTGACAGGACACAGAAGGACATGAGAAACGAGAGAGGGGAGAGGGAGAAAGAGAGAGAGAAAGATGAAAGAGGGTGAGAGAGGAAAAGAGAGAGAGCAGAGAGAAAAGAGAGAGATACAAAAGATGAGAGAGCGACAGATGAAAATGACACAAAGCAAAGCACAAGTCCCAGTTTCCACGGAAGTGTCTCAAAAACACAACATCACCAGAAGAAAAACCCAGAGACAAGTTTAAGAGACGTTTGGTCAGTCAGTTTTTTTTCTCTTTAGACATTGAAATTGTGAGAATATTTGCACAAATCAAAATCCAACTAATATAACCCTCCCAAACTAATATAACCTCCTAAACTAATATAACCTCCTAAACTAAACTAATATAACCTCCTAAACTAAACTAATATAACCTCCTAAACTAAACTAATATAACCCTCTAAACTAATATAACCTCCTAAACTAAACTAATATAACCTCCTAAACTAAACTAATATAACCTCCTAAACTAATATAACCTCCTAAACTAAACTAATATAACCCTCTAAACTAATATAACCTCCCAAACTAAACTAATATAACCCTCCCAAACTAGTATAACCTCCTAAACTAAACTAATATAACCCTCTAAACTAATATAACCTCCTAAACTAATATAACCAACTAATATAACCCTCCCAAACTAATATAACCTCCTAAACTAAACTAATATAACCTCCTAAACTAATATAACCTCCTAAAATAAACTAATATAACCCTCTAAACTAATATAACCCTCTAGACTAATATAACCCTGACTAATAATACTCTGCTAAACTAATAAATGAAGTTTGTGTGCCCCAGACGACACAGAGAACACGATGTTCTGCAGAGGAAATAACAGCCTTAAGTAAAACCTTTGTGACCAGGGAAATTTAAATGATTCTTTCAGCCTTAATCAAGATAATTAATACGTCTCACATTCATTTGCAAAGATCAATTTAAAAAAAAAAAAACAACCTCTGTCCATTAGTGTTGTTCTCACTCAGAGAATTTAAACTCCGGCTGAGTCTGACGCTCAGTGCAGAGGCTCTTACTGCCCTCTGCTGGACAAACACATCAAATACAAGAGGAGGATTTCACAGCAGGATGAAGAGCACGAGGCGACGAGGCACAACCAGCTTTTACTGCACTTTAATGTCCAGTCCGTTTTATTTTCTTGTGATTTCAGGGCCAACCTTGTCATACAATCCTACTTTTCTACAGTTGTTTGTTGTGAGACTAAAGTATCAGCAGCTGTACGGTTCACTCTGCTTTTTCAACATGTCACTGTCACAAAGTGTTTAATGAGCAGGAAATACACCTCAGAAAACCTACAGCTTAAGTAGCTTTAATAAAGTTTGAAGAAAGGTTTAAATGTTGGTAAATGCTTCGACTTTTATACAGCGCTTTAGAGCAAGGAAACACTCACACATTCACAGTGGGATTTGAACCACCAACCTGTGGATCAGATCAGCCCAGGCCTCCAGCTCCGAGTGTCAGAAACACAAGTCTCTGCAGCTGATCCGGTTTGTTCTGTGAAAGTTTCACCCTGACAGACCTGTGTCGTGATTGGAGCATTTCTCATAAAACGAGGCAAGTTTATGTGTAGAGCACAAAGTCAAAGAACTTTACAGAATAAGAGACATTAAAACCACACAAATCTAAACATAAATGATCACAAATAATCAAAAATCTTTCAGTCACAGCAGCTGAACAGAACTGAGCCTGGACTTAAACATTGTGAAAGTCGAGACTGTCTCACATCTTCAAACTGAATTCTGAATTCTTCATGTTTAGTCGTGACTCTGGATCAGCAGGAGTCGGTCCCTGACGTCCTCAGAGTGTGAGACACATGTGTGAAGTACTTCACCTGACACAGGACACATGTGTGAAGTACTTCACCTGACACAGGACACATGTGTGAAGTACTTCACCTGACACAGACACATGTGTGAAGTACTTCACCTGACACAGACACATGTGTGAAGTACTTCACCTGACACAGACACATGTGTGAAGTACTTCACCTGACACAGACACATGTGCTCATACTTCCTGGTTCTAGTCAGACTCTTGCAGCAGTGTTCTGGATGTTCTGTTCTGTCTCGTTTGCAGAGTCCAGTGAGACGTTACAGTCGTCTAACCTCCTGGAGACAGATGCAGGATAAGTCTCTCTGAGTCTGGTTTGGACAGTTTACCTTTGATTTTTGACGTGTTTTAGATGTAAAAAGCTGCAGATGTTACTGATTTGCTTGCACCTGATTGGCTCCTGGGGCCTGTGTGTGGATTGGTGCGACTCCCTAGAGTCTGGCCAATCCTGGGCCTTCACCTGCGGCAGCCACACCTTAAAAGGACCCGCCCCCTGCCGCTCCGGGCTGCTGGGCTCGGACAGGCGCCTCGTTTACTCTGTGACTCTGGATTAGTCTTTGTGCCGCTGTAAATTGAGTCTTTTGAATTAGCTCTGAGACTTTTGTGTCACTGTAAACCCTGTACTTTTGTTTCTGTTAGTTGTACATTGAATACTACTACTACTATTACTACTACTACTACTACTACTACTACCACTAATTATAACTTTAGTTTCACGAGTTTCCATCTTGTTTTGTTACTTCCTCTTTCCGTAGCTGAGCTGGTCGTAACATGGACAAACATGAGCTGATAGTTTATGAAGAAGGATTCAGGCTTAGGAAACACTTCAGGGATTAGGAGGTAGGAGTTAGGAGTTAAGGTGCTAAATAAGTAGTTAATCCTTATTCTTAAACAACTGTCTGTTCATGAAGATCAGTGAGAGCCAGACCACATCAGGTTAAAAGTTATAAAACTGATGTTGTGGCGACTTTAACATTTTTATTCTTGGTGTTTCCTGGATTTTTTGATATAAAAATAAAAAGAATATTCTGTACAAACAATATCACCGTCTTTGTTTTATCCGACTGAAATATTCCACATCTTCAAACTCCAGATGAATAAACAGCAGCCTGAGGAGAGGTGCATTGTGGGTCCTTTTCGGTGCTGTCAGAGTATGTAGGCCGCCCCATCACTGCAACGACTGTTTACCATGAAAACACTTTTCATCTTTTCTGCAGCTGTGAGAGAAACACAAACACGAGCCGCCTCAGCTCGGGGCGAAAGTCGCTGTGTTCTTCTTTTTCAACTAAAGACCTAAACAGCAACGTTCAGAGTTCAGGGTTCAGTTCAGGGTTCAGGTTTGAGACGGAGTATTACACGTCCTGAATACAACCAGGAAGTACTTCACACATGTGTCCTGTGTCTCTGTGTGAACAAGTCTCTCCATGAACCAAAGAACATCTCCCACATGTTGCGTCACAAACTAAGGTGAAATTGAATATATTGTTTTGTGTAAATATAATATTGTCACATACTGATCTGGTGTCGTTTGTTTTTACACTTTCTCCAGCAAAAGATGAATAAATCCTCATCACGTCAGAAACTCTCCAACAAAATCAAGTTAATGTGAAGGAGAAGTTAATATGAGTTTTTTTTCATTTTCATTTGTCATCTTTATTTACACGGCCTGAGTATGTCGAGTATGAGACTTTTTTATGAGCTTTCCACTAAAACACAGAACAATACAAACAAAAACTGCACAGGTCCAAATAAAACCCCAAAAACAGGAGCCGGTGTGAGTATAAATGTTTATCACTAGATTAATAAAATACATTAGAGGCACCAGTTTAAATCTGTCCATTTTCTAAAGTGTGACGGTGTCGGTTCTTTGTCCTGCGCTCACACACACGCCGTCGTCACACTGTTTGTTTAACACAGAAAATCAGACCAACAGCATGAAATGTCTCTTAAATAATGAGGCAGAGTCCTGCTGTGAAACCCTCCTTCAGAGTTTATGGATTAAACAGTGAGGAGGAGGAGGAGGACGACGCTTCTACACCTCTGTCTGTCTCTGAAGGTGAGTTTTAGAGCAGAGTTTGTTCACTTTTTCCTCTTCTCCTCCGTCGTGTCAGTGCACAGGGCTCGTGAACATGTGTGTGCCGCGCTCTGGTCCACCTCCTCCAACCAAACTGAAGTCCATCTGTCCCTGGTTCGTTTGGATTCACACTGGACAAACCTGGACCTTCGTACTTTAGTTCGATCGGGCACAAACGAGTGAGATACTCAGTCTCTCGTCGTCTCTTATAAAGACATTTAAACGGTATTGTTCGTCTGACAGTGACGGATAATCTACTTTTTCATAGAGTAACAGTGATGGGCTTTTAATTCATCGCTTCATCTGTTATGAAACGAAGGGCTGAGAGAAACAGTGAATCTAAACGTCTTAAAGTCGAGGTTTGAGTCTTTTTGTTTGTTAAACCTCCATAATCTGGTACAGAAAGAAACGCTTGAACATTTTCTTTTCTGTAATTCAATGAGATACAAGGTTTATTTCTGTAATAAAAATGATAATCTTGATTGTAAACTGTTCCAGGATATGCATTTTAAAACGATAACCATCAGGCCAAAACCCAAGAGATTTATCGGTGGTGACTTTTTCAATCAAAGCAGCATTTAGGGCATAAAGTTCTGCTCAGATTCTGCTGGACACGGCCTTATATCTGTGTGAAGGGACGAACTAACCACACTGAAACTGTTACATTCTTTACAGTTTGTAAGTGTGAGTCCTACTACAGAGTCATTCAAGCCCCTAAAGGGTGATTTCACACTTATAAGCATCCTGGTTAGCACTATTGTCAGTGTAGTTAGCTCCTCCTTCAGATCTAAGGCAGTGTCCAGCAGTAATCTGACCAGAACGGAGGAAATAATCTGACCAGACCTGAAGAAATAATCTGACCAGACCTGAAGAAATAATCTGACCAGACCTGAAGAAATAATCTGACCAGACCTGAAGAAGACACTTGGACGAGCAGCCAAACGTCTTCACTCCTACAACGATTTGTCCAGTTGACAGATTTTATTTTTCTCTTGGTGTGGATCTGTCATGATCCCTGTCGGTCCTGCTCTTTTTTGCACTTTCCCTCCTCCCGTCTGTATCTGAGCCTGGAGCTGGGTGGAGGTCTAACAGGGCTCGACTCAAACTATAAACCTGTGGGACTGAACTGAAAAATGGAAAACGTCATGTCTGTGTGAAAAGTTACTGATGCTGTTTATGATAAATGTGTCAAAAACGCTGAGTTGAGTCAATTTGTGTGAATAAAAGTGAGAAAAGAAGTTGGAGAAGGCACCGAGGAAAAGTCTGAACAAACTCTAACACTTTAGTCTTTTTTGTTAAGATTATATCAGTGTCTTCAGATTTCTAGGCTGGTTGTGTGAGACTGAGGTCACTGCAGGGGTTTAAACGTACACGACTCCATCAGTAAATCTGCAGAACTTTTTCCAGAACACTGTATAAAGAAACACATTGTGCGTTACATAAAGTGCGATGTCAAACCAGGCCGAGGCAGAGCCGCACTGTCGCCCAAATACAGCTTCATCTAAACTAAAATAGACTGTACCAGGAGCACGCCGCGAGCTGCGCCACAGAGACAAACCCGACGCTCCAATAACAACACTGCTGTCATTCTTCCTCCTTTTCACTTTTCGACGTCTTTTTTCCAAGTTAAAAAGTGAGTTGGAAAATGTAAAAGAGGATGTTTGAGACTCGAGGGAGAGCGGGACGACTGGGAGTCAGATCACACTGATGAGGAGCTGGTGGAGGACGGGCACAGGCGCTAACACGATGAGTTATGCTAAATCGTGCTGAGGTTTGGGGTAAAGATCATAAATTGTTGCTGCTGTTCACGGTTCATGTAGAAATCTTTTGTGCGACTGAAAAACCTCCAGTGTGAGGTCTGAGAGCGGCACAACTGTAACGTCTCACTTCTACTGCAAGATGAACGGCACTGTGCTGAATTTACACCTCCTACGGGGATTGAACTGGGATTTATCTGGGATTAGACGTGATATATTGAAAAACGGACAATATTGCACATCTCCAGTTGTTATTTTGTAGCAAACTTAAAGAGCAAATACATCAGCAGATAATAAGAAAAGAGCTGAGAGAAAATAAAAACACTCCACAGATTTGAAGTGTCATCCATCCATGTTCTTCTGCTTATTCAGGGCCGGGTCACGGGGGCAGCAGTGTAAGCAGGGACTCCTAGGCCCTCCCTCACCCCAGACACTTCCTTCAGCTGCTCCGGTGGGACCACAAGGAGGAGCAGCGGCTCTACTCCGAGCTCCTACCTCACTCTGTCTCTAAGGGAAATGGTAAATGGTCACATCTTTATATAGCGCTTTTCCACCTTTCAAGTCTCTCAAAGCGCTTTACAACAAGGAACCAGTCACCCATCCACACACACATTCACACACACATTCATACACCAGTGCACACAGACACTGGGGGCGAGTTGGGTTAAGTGTCTTGCCCAAGGACACAACGACAGCATTCATCTGTGAGGGTTTGAATTGCACCGCCAACCTTCAAGTCAGTGGATCTAACCACTCAACCAATGATGTTTATGTAGAGAGCGGGATTTGAACCGCCAACCTTCAGATCAGTGGACAAACACTGGGAGGGAGCGTGTAGCCACCAGAGGAAACTCATCAAGGTCCTAATTATACAAACAGAGGACCTTTAATCCATGTTCTAACGCTGTTTCCTCCTCAAAAACTGGAGTTTTGTTTCATTCACGTGTTTGAGTTACACTTTATCATGAGTCTGTAACATCTCCAAAGTTCAAAACGCCCTGTTCCACCTTGTGATGTCATCAAGTGGTAGTTTTCAAGTGAACGGCTCCTTTTACCTTCAGTTCAGTCGAGATAAGTGACAACTCCTGCACTGAAATGATCCAAATGATTAAAGTGAAGGTTTAAAAACACCTGTACTACCACATGATGACATCACAAGGTGGAACAGAGCGTTTTCCATCCGAAATCTGCATAATTTGTGCGTTCAACATGTGTGAATGAAACAAAACATAACTCCAGGTCTGAGGAAACAGCGTTAGAGCAGAGAATAGTGTAACACGAGCCCTTCAAAGTTCAGCTTTTAAATGCATCCAGAAGAATTGGCATAAAAACTGAAGCATAAACTGACAAAGTAACACAAGAATCACATTTCAGAACATGTTTGTACAGGTTGAAACTCCACATTGAGCCGTTTTTATGCAGAATAAGACGTTTAATTGTCTGTTGATGAGATTATTGTACTTCAAAATCTGCGTTGTTTGGCTAATTGCACCTGTTTTTCTTTCTTTTTCGATGTGATTGCGGTGCATCTCCGTTCTTCACCTCTCATTTATTCTGCTGAATCGGTCGCTTTGTTATTCCGCCCTGTTGACACATGTTACAGCTTCACATCTTTTGGCATCGTTCTCGCAGCAAACTCGGCCCCTGAAGTGTAAACAAGCCCGTCTGTGTGCGAAATCGCTCCTTTGAAGAACACGGACGACTATTCCTCACATTTGTTGGTGCTTTGAAAAGATTCACACAAAAATGCCTAATCGTCTGCTCGCCATCCTGTTGCGTCTCTGAAATCGGTTCTCCGCGGGGGTCTGCATCAAAAGCGGGAGAAAATAGCCCCTAATGGTGTAACATCTGGGCGTGGTGCGTCCGGGTGCTCGCTGCTCGGGCTAATTCTTCGCTGCTTAAGTGTGTATAAAAGCATGTGGCGTGTGGCGTGCACTGAACGCACCATTAGACCCAGTTTAAGAAGATGAAAAAACAGCTGGGAAGCAAGCAGAGCGAGGAGGAGAGAGGAGGAGGAGCGAGGAGGAGAGAGGAGCAGAGAGGAGGAGAGAGAGGAGAGAGGAGGAGGAGAGCGGAGGAGCGAGGAGGAGAGAGGAGGAGAGAGGAGGAGAGAGGAGGAAGGAGGGAGGAGAGAGGAGGAGAGAGGAGGAGAGAGAGGAGGAGAGAGAGGAGAGGAGGAGCGAGAGGAGGAGAGAGGAGGAAAGAGGAGGAGAGAGGAGAGAGGAGGAGAGAGGAGGAGAGAGGGAGGAGAGAGGAGAGAGGAGAGGGAGAGAGGAGGAGCGAGGAGGAGAGAGGAGAGAGGAGGGAGGAGGAGGAGGCGGAGGAGGAGGAGGAGAGAGGAAAGAGAGAGGAGGAGGAGGAGGAGGAGGAGAGAGGAGGAGAGAGGGAGGGAGAGAGGAGGAGAGAGGAGAGAGGAGGAGAGGAGGAGAGAGAGGGAGGAGAGAGGGAGGAGAGAGGAGGAGAGAGGAGGAGAGAGGAGGAGGAGGAGGAGAGCGGAGGAGAGAGGAGGAGAGAGAGGAGGAGAGGGAGGAGGAGAGAGGAGAGAGGAGAGAGGAGGAGAGAGGAGGGGAGGAGGAGGAGGAGAGAGGAGGGGAGAGGAGGAGAGGAGGAGAGGAGGGAGGAGGAGAGGGCGAGAGAGGAGGAGAGGAGGAGAGAGGGGAGAGAGGAGGAGAGAGAGGAGGAGAGAGGAGGAGGAGGAGGAAGAGAGGAGAGAGAGAGGAGAGAGGAGAGGAGAGGAGGAGAGAGGAGAGGAGAGGAGAGAGAGGAGAGAGAGGGGAGGAGAGAGGAGAGAGGAGGAGAGAGAGGAGAGGAGAGAGAGAGGAGAGAGGAGGAGGAGAGAGAGGAGGGGAGAGGGAGGAGAGAGGAGGAGGAGGAGAGAGGAGAGAGGAGGAGGAGGGAGGAGAGAGGAGGAGAGAGGCGAGAGGAGGAGAGAGAGGAGGAGGAGGAGGGAGAGGAGAGAGAGGGAGGAGAGGAGGAGGAGGAGGAGAGAGGAGGAGAGAGGAGAGAGGGAGGAGGAGGAGAGAGAGAGGAGAGAGGAGGAGAGAGAGAGGAGAGAGGAGAGAGGAGGAGAGAGGAGGAGAGAGGAGGAGAGGAGGAGAGAGGAGAGAGGAGGCGGAGAGGAGAGAGAGAGGAGAGAGGAGGAGAGAGGAGGAGGAGAGAGAGGAGGGAGAGAGGAGAGAGGAGAGAGGAGGAGAGAGGAGGAGGAGAGAGGAGGAGGAGGAGGAGGAGAGGAGGAGGAGAGAGGAGGAGGAGAGAGAGGAGAGAGGAGGAGGGAGGAGGAAGGGAGAGGAGAGAGGAGGAGCGAGGAGGAGGAGGAGAGAGAGGAGAGAGGAGAGAGAGGAGAGAGGAGAGAGAGGAGGAGGGAGAGAGGAGGAGAGAGGAGGAGAGAGAGGAGGAGAGAGGAGGAGAGAGGAGAGGAGAGGAGGAGAGAGGAGGAGAGGAGGAGAGAGGAGAGAGAGAGGAGGAGAGGAGAGAGAGAGGAGAGGAGGCGAGAGGAGGGAGAGAGGAGGAGGAGGAGAGAGGAGGAGAGAGGAGGAGAGAGGAGAGGAGAGAGGAGGAGAGAGAGAGGAGAGAGGAGGAGGAGGAGGAGAGAGGAGGAGAGAGGAGGAGAGAGGAGAGAGGAGGAGGAGAGGAGGAGAGAGAGGAGAGAGGAGGAGAGAGGAGAGAGAGAGGAGAGAGGAGGAGAGAGAGGAGGAGGAGGAGGAGAGAGAGGAGGAGAGAGAGGAGGAGACAGGAGGAGACAGGAGAAGAGAGGAGGAGAGAGGAGGAGAGAGGAGCAGAGAGGAGAGAGGAGGAGAGAGAGGAGAGAGGAGGAGGAGAGAGGAGGGAGGAGGAGGAGGAGAGGAGGAGGAGAGGAGGAGAGGAGGAGGAGGAGGGAGAGAGGAGGAGGAGGGGAGAGGAGGAGAGAGGAGGAGGAGAGAGGAGCGAGGAGGGAGAGAGGAGGAGAGAGGAGGAGAGAGGAGGAGAGAGGGGAGAGGAGGAGAGAGAGGAGGAGGAGAGGAGGAGGAGAGAGGAGAGAGGAGGAGGAGAGGAGGAGAGAGGAGGAGAGAGGAGGAGAGAGGAGAGAGGAGAGAGAGGAGGAGAGAGGAAGGAGGAGGAGGAGGAGGAGGGGAGGAGAGAGGGAGGAGAGAGGAGGAGAGAGGAGGGAGGAGAGAGGAGGAGAGAGGAGGAGGAGAGAGGAAGAGGAGAAGGAGAGAGGAGGAGAGAGAGGAGACCGAGGAGAGAGGAGGAGGAGAGGAGAGAGGGAGGAGGAGAGGAGGAGGAGAGAGGAGGAGAGAGGAGGAGGAGAGAGGAGGAGGAGAGGAGGAGAGAGAGGAGAGAGAGAGGAGGAGAGGAGGAGAGAGAGAGAGAGAGGAGGAGAGAGGAGGAGAGAGGAGGAGGAGAGAGGGAGGAGAGAGAGGAGAGAGGAGGAAGAGAGGAGAGCGAGAGAGGAGAGAGGAGGAGAGAGGAGGAGAGAGGAGGAGAGAGAGGAGGAGGAGAGGAGGAGGAGAGAGGAGGAGGAGGAGAGAGGAGAGAGAGGAGAGAGGAGGAGGGGAGAGAGAGGAGGGAGGAGAGAGGAGGAGAGAGGAGGAGAGAGAGGAGGAGAGGAGGAGAGAGGAGGAGGAGGAGGAGAGAGGAGGAGAGAGGAGGAGAGAGGAGGACGAGAGGAGGAGAGGAGGAGGAGAGAGGAGGAGAGAGGAGGAGAGGGGAGGAGAGGAGGAGAGGAGGAGGAGAGAGGAGGAGAGGAGGAGAGAGGAGGAGGAGAGAGGAGAGAGGAGGAGGAGGAGGAGGAGAGAGGAGAGAGGAGGAGAGAGGAGGAGAGAGGAGGAGAGAGGAGGAGGAGAGAGGAGAGAGGGAGGAGGAGAGGAGGAGAGAGGAGGAGAGAGAGGAGGGAGGAGGAGGAGGAGAGGGAGGAGAGAGAGAGGAGGAGAGAGGAGGAGAGAGGAGGAGGAGGAGAGAGGAGAGGAGAGAGGAGGAGGAGGAGAGAGGAGGAGAGAGGAGGAGAGAGGAGAGGAGAGAGGAGGAGAGAGGAGGAGGAGGAGAGGAGGAGAGAGGAGGAGAGAGGAGGAGAGAGAGGAGAGAGGAGGAGAGAGGAGGAGGGAGAGAGAGAGGAGAGAGGAGGAGGAGAGGAGGAGAGGAGGAGAGAGGAGGAGAGGGAGAGAGCGAGGAGGAGGAGAGGAGGAGGAGAGGAGAGAGAGAGGAGGAGGGAGGGAGAGAGGAGGAGAGGAGGAGGAGAGAGGAGAGAGAGAGGGAGAGGGAGGAGGAGAGGAGGAGGGAGAGAGAGGAGAGAGGAGGAGAGGGAGGAGAGAGAGGAGAGAGGAGGAGAGAGGAGGAGAGAGGAGGAGGAGGAGAGAGGAGAGAGGAGAGAGAGAGGAGGGAGAGAGGAGAGAGGAGGAGAGAGGAGGAGGAGGAGGAGGAGAGGAGAGAGGGAGAGAGGCGGAGAGGAGGAGAGAGGAGGAGGAGGAGGGAGGAGAGAGAGAGGAGGAGAGAGGAGGAGAGAGGAGGAGAGAGGAGGAGGAGGAGAGAGGAGGAGAGGAGGAGAGGAGGAGAGAGGAGAAGGAGGAGAGAGGAGGAGAGAGGAGGAGAGAGGAAGGAGGAGGAGAGAGGAGGAGAGAGGAGGAGAGAGGAGGAGAGAGGAAGGAGAGGAGGAGGAGAGAGGAGGAGGAGGAGGAGGAGAGCGAGAGGAGGAGAGAGGAGGAGGAGGAGAGAGAGAGAGGAGAGAGAGGAGGAGAGGAGGAGAGAGAGAGAGAGGAGGAGAGGAGGAGGAGAGAGGAGGAGAGAGGAGGAGAGAGGAGGAGAGAGGAGGAGAGAGGAGGAGGACGAGAGGAGAGAGAGAGGGAGGAGAGGAGAGAGGAGGAGGAGAGAGGAGAGAGGAGGAGGAGAGGAGGAGGAGAGAGGAGGAGGAGGAGAGGAGGAGAGAGGAGGAGGAGGAGGAGGAGGAGAGGAGGAGAGAGGAGGAGAGAGGAGGAGAGAGGAGGAGAGAGGAGAGAGAGGAGGAGAGGAGGAGAGAGGAGGGAGAGGAGGAGAGAGGAGGAGGAGGAGGAGAGGAGGAGAGAGGAGGAGAGAGAGGAGGAGAGAGGAGAGAGGAGGAGAGAGGAGGAGAGGAGGAGAGAGGAGAGAGAGGAGAGAGGAGGAGAGAGGAGGAGGAGAGAGGAGGAGAGAGGGAGGAGGAGCGAGGAGGGGAGAGGAGGAGAGGAGAGGAGGAGAGAGGAGGAGGAGGAGGCGGAGAGGAGGAGGAGAGAGGAGGAGAGAGGAGGAGAGAGGAGGAGGAGGAGGAGAGAGAGAGGAGAGAGGAGGAGAGAGGAGAGGAGAGAGGAGAGAGGAGGAGAGAGGAGGAGAGAGGAGCGAGGAGGAGAGAGGAGGAGAGCGGAGGAGAGAGGAGGAGAGAGAGGAGAGGAGGAGAGAGGAGGAGAGAGGAGCGAGGAGGAGGAGAGGAGGAGGAGGAGGAGGAGAGAGGAGAGAGGAGGAGAGAGGAGAGAGGAGGAGAGAGGAGGAGAGAGGAGGAGGAGAGAGGAGGAGAGAGGAGGAGAGAGGAGGAGAGAGGAGAGAGGAGGAGGAGAGAGGAGAGAGAGAGGAAGGAGGAGAAAGGAGGAGAGAGGAGGAGAGAGGAGGAGAGAGGAAGGAGGAGAGAGGAGGAGAGAGGAGGAGAGAGGAGGAGAGAGAGAGGAGGAGAGAGGAGGAGGAGAGAGGAGAGGAGAGAGGAGGAGGAGAGAGGAGAGAGAGGAGGAGAGAGGAGGAGAGAGAGGAGGAGAGAGGAGGAGAGGAGAGGAGAGAGAGGAGAGAGGAGGAGAGCGGAGGAGAGAGGAGGAGGAGGAGAGAGGAGAGAGGAGGAGAGAGGAGGAGAGAGGAGGAGAGAGGAGGAGGAGGAGGAGAGAGAGGGAGAGAGAGGAGGAGGAGGAGGAGGAGAGAGGAGGAGAGAGGAGGAGAGAGAGGAGGGGAGAGGAGGAGGAGGAGAGGAGGAGGAGGAGGGGAGGAGAGAGGAGGAGAGAGAGGAGAGAGGAGGAGGAGAGAGGAGGAGAGAGGAGGAGAGAGGAGGAGCGAGGAGGAGAGAGGAGGAGGAGGAGAGAGGAGGGAGAGAGGAGGAGAGAGAGGAGCGAGGAGGAGAGAGGAGGAGAGAGGAGGAGAGAGGAGAGAGGAGGAGAGAGGAGGAGAGGAGGAGAGGAGGAGGAGGGAGAGAGAGAGGAGAGAGGAGGAGCGAGGAGGAGGAGAGAGGAGGTGAGAGGAGGAGAGAGTGAGTGGGGCAGGAGTTTGTTCAGAACGCAAAAACACAGTCATCGAAATCAGGATCATCATTTTTTTATGTAAATCGTCGCCTTTAGCAGTGATGTGATACAATTTCAACCTCGATTTCACTATTTCACTAAGAACAGACTCGATACTCAACACTGACTCTGGTTTAGACTCTTTATTCTGACTTTACAATGTGATTTTCAGCATTAAACCAAAGCAGCGTCTTTTATGTGGAGATATGTCTGTGTAATCTGTCGGTTTCTGTTCTGTTGCATGAAGAACAGGCCGAGGGATCGTCTGAAGAAGATGAGCTTGCACCAGTTTCTGCACCAGAAATTTTAAGCACGATCAAACAATGTGATCACATCAGTGTCTATAACACCAGGTTGAGGTGATATATGGCCACTGCTGCATGAAAAACGTTTTACACGACTGTAAGAAAGTAAAAAAGATTACATTTATATATTGTCCACAAATCCACAGTCGTCCAGTAGATTCACACTGGACAAAGGGCGTAAACTAGTCTTTGTGTCTTACACTTGCTCTGATACAGCTCAACATCTTTCTAACTCAGGGGTGGGCAAACTACGGCCCAGGGGCCACATACGGCCCGTTGGGTTTATTAATCTGGCCCCGGACATGACCAAATTATGACACACTTCAGCTACATCAACCTTATATTCCTCTTATTCTCTTATGAAAAGAAAAGTGGACAGTGAGGCTGAGTGTTTAATACAGAGTGGCAACAAAATATTTTTTCACCGAAGTCTGATCAAAGTACCAATGTAAGTTTTTTGCTGAGATTCAAATTAACAAAAGCTAAAACGCCTTTCTCCGAAAGCGAGTTTTTAAAAGAGGCATTTGGAAAACAATCTGTACAATGATTATTTTGTGCAATATACAGGATATAAATACAATGAAATCCAAGGACTGAACCATTGAAAAATGAAACCGTGTGGACTGCACTTATTTAAGCCCAAAAAGAGGAACCTGCAGCTCAAAAGAAGAACCTGCAGCTCAAAAGAAGAACCTCGCAGCTCAAAAGAGGAACCCGCAGCTCAAAAGAAGAACCCGCAGCTCAAAAGAAGAACCCGCAGCTCAAAAGAGGAACCCGCAGCTCAAAAGAAGAACCCCGCAGCTCAAAAGAAGAACCCGCAGCTCAAAAGAAGAACCCGCAGCTCAAAAGAAGAACCCGCAGCTCAAAAGAAGAACCCGCAGCTCAAAAGAAGAACCCGCAGCTCAAAAGAAGAACCCGCAGCTCAAAAGAGGAACCCGCAGCTCAAAAGAAGAACCTGCAGCTCAAAAGAAGAACCTGCAGCTCAAAAGAAGAACCTGCAGCTCAAAAGAAGAACCTGCAGCTCAAAAGAAGAACCTGCAGCTCAAAAGAAGAACCTGCAGCTCAAAAGAAGAACCTGCAGCTCAAAAGAAGAACCTGCAGCTCAAAAGAAGAACCTGCAGCTCAAAAGAGGAACCCGCAGCTCAAAAGAAGAACCTGAAGCTCAAAAGAAGAACCTGCAGCTCAAAAGAAGAACCTGCAGCTCAAAAGAGGAACCCGCAGCTCACTTCTCCAGATCGTGATAAATGTTCAGAGACACGGTTCTTTTATCCACATGTTCTGGGATTGTAAAGACGTCAATATGTTTTCGAAAACTGTACATTCTTATTTAACTAAAATGTTGAACAAAGATTTTTTTTTCTCCAATGATTTTTTTAATTAATGATTTTTCAAAATTGCTAAATTGCAAAAAAAAAAAAATTGGTCCTTTTTTCACAAAAAGATGCGACTGGCAGCAGTGAAAAAACGTCTGTCCCTTCGCTGCAAACGTCCCTCAGCTTGACTCCGAGTCACTGGATCAAAACCTTTGGTTAAATCATCAACATGGAAATATCAGGAGTGAAAAGGCAAAAGAAAAACAAGCACCTGGTAGATTATAGAACAATTTATGTATAAAATTCAGAATAAACAATTATCATTTCATGTTCAAGACAGAGAAAGTGTTTATAATGTTCAAGGTATTTAAAAAAACACGGGTCGAATGTAAAACAGCTCCGTGTTTCAGACACTGAGTAAATGTGGAACTTTGAGCCGCTTCAAAAGTTTGTATGAAAAGAAAGTTATAATTATGTTCTTTAGTTTTTCTTTTATTCTCTGTGAACATCGTGAAAGCTGCAGCTCTTTATGTTCAGAATAAAAGGTTTAGACTTTTGTGTATTTTGATTTGTTTCAAGTCTGTTTGTGTAAAGTCTGTCGTCCAGGTCTGATCCAGAGAAAAAGACGAGTTTAAGGGACTGAACGACCGATTTACACCTCGACTTTTGCTCTACTTGGTTATTATTAGTCAAGTTTTATTCAACAAAATATAAATGTCATTCTGAGCTCGTTAAAGTTGAAGCTGTAGCTGCTAAATCACTTTTTTCTCGCAGCTTTTTGTCATTTACCAAACACTGACCCTTCAAACCAGACACCGAAGCGCCCTCTGCTGGCCACATTCAGACATTACACTGGACTCTGTGGACGGTGGAATGAAGAGACTGTGGGTAGAAACAACAGCAGGCTCCCAAACTAAATCAGAAACGTGAAGAAAATTGTCTCGTTTTTGCATCGTAATTGAGCTGGAGAGGCAGGTTACCATGGAAACGCCTCAGTTTGAGAGATTCGCTGTTTGAGGTTTGGACGAGCAACTGTTTGGTAAAGAAAAAACTGCAAAATTTGGTCGCTGAGCTGGAGGCATGTCGTGTGTGACGATGTGACACAGTGAGTTGAACGCCTGCCCACAAACGAGAGGGTGGCTAGTTCACTCTCGGCCTTTGCACATGTTACAGGGATAAATGATAAATATAAACGTGTGAACCTTTACAGCGATAAAACCGGCTGGAAAGAAGAAAAGTGCAATGAAAAAATCAATCTACAGTGATTCAAGTTGCCAGTTTTGTGTTGTATTCCTCTTTTTAGTCCTTTTCTGCAAAGATTTGAACTCTCCAAACCCAAAAGCCTCCGTTTGTAAACTCATTGTCGACAGAGTTTCAGCCAAATCCTCGTTTCCTTCACACGAGCCGAGTCTCTCCAAGAATCGTGCAACTAACAAACACAAATGTCAAAAACACCACCATCTTTGACCCGTCATTTAGAGAGTTTGTTTCAATCGTCTGTGAGGCTCAAACTTAGAGCAGAAATCTATCCAGACGTGACTGTATTTCCCTGGTGAAGTGTCAGACTAAGTTGCTCCTGAGGATTTGAAAAAGAGAAAGCAAAAGTGGAACTTTTGACAGATTTGTGTCACTGTCGTCGAGGGGCTTTAAAAGACGAGGCACGAACGAAACATAAACAAAAGCTCAGCACTTAGATTTACAGCTGAAAACCAAGGACAGGAACGAAGCCCAGGAAAGAAACACAGGAACGAAGCCCAGGAACGAAGTCCAGACGCTCAAGCGAAGCACAGGAACGAAGTCCAGACGCTCAAGCGAAGCACAGGAACGAAGCCCAGACGCTCAAAACGAATCAAAAAACAGAGTGTAGATGCTCAAAAACAAGCACTGGAACGAAGCTCAGGGCGAAGCACAAGTTCAAAAGGAACGACAACTCTACTGTCAATATTGGCCAGGAAAGATACAGGAACGAAGATATTCGAGCTCAGGGCTCTGTTCAAAATATATCACTCATCCCTGATTCTATCACTCGTGTGTACTGTGTACACTCTGCACTAAAGTCCTGTGTATTACTGCAGTTACATGTATTACTACAGTTTCATGTATTAATACAGTTCCATGTATTACTGCAGTTCCGTGTATTACTTCAATTCCGTGTAGTACTGCAGTTCTGTGTATTACTTCAATTCCGTGTAGTACTACAGTACAGTGTAGTACTACAGTTCGTGTAATACTCCACGTAGTGTTGTCGGTGCTGCAGAGCAGGTAATAATAGCCGAGTGAAGAGCACCCCGGGGTGCTCCTCCTCGTACCATCTCTGCAGAGCTCATTAAAGACTGATCGTTCCACGTGTTCTCGTGTTCTCCTGTAACGAGAGCAGAAATAAGCAGCTTCCTGGAGGTTTCAGTCACACTTCAAACACGTGTGGATCATTTTAAGAAGACTTAAGGCTGGAGGGTTGGTGAGTTTATCAAGCAGGAAACTTTGGTGGTTATTCTTCAGGAGGCAGAGGGTCCCAGGGGTGAAGAAACGAGGGGATCAGATGAGTCTGAGAAAATCTAACTCTGTTCAGAGGCACAAACTCAGAGGAAATAGAAGAAATCAGGGGAGCAGCAGGACGGTCACGTCACAGAGGAGCTGGGTTCAGTTTTTGGAGACTTTATTTTGGCGCAGCAGCAAAATGTTCAGCTGATAATTATCCCGCACAGGGGAGTTCTGTTAAATATAAATAAGGTCCATCGTGGAGGAACAATCTTAAATTACAGATACAAATACAGAACTAAATAGTCAGGGCCACATTTTTATACAGCATTTTTTCACCTTCAAGTCCCTCAAAGTGCTACAACAAACACTCACACACTCACATAAGATACACAGACACTAGGGCGAACGCTCAAGGGCACAACGGCAGTATTCCTGAGTATTTCATCACAATGTACGACGAGTTTAAGGGTCAGTTAAATAAAATAAATTATGCAGGTGCTACGAGAATAAAGACGCAGCATTTCAAGATTAAAGACGTAATACGTAATAATTTTATGAGAATATCGGCTCCTGTGAGAGAGCAAACTAGAGCATTATACGTCACTGGGGTTTGTGCACATGAAATACTGTGTTTATCCCACCATCACCTCACGATCATCAGATTTGAAGCGATCAGTCTAACTTTGTTTTGACCGAGGAATCACTGAGTTTGTTCAGTGGGAGGAACTACACCTCGCAACATAGACCTACGAAACATTACGACTTTATCCTCATAATATTAGGACTTTATTCTCATAATATTAGGATTTTATTCTCATAATATTAGGACTTTATCCTCATAATATTAGGATTTTACTCTCATAATATTAGGATTTTATTCTCATAATATTAGGATTTTATTCTCATAATATTATGACTTTATGCTCATAATATTACGACTTTATTCTCATAATATTAGGATTTTATTCTCATAATATTAGGACTTTATTCTCATAATATTATGACTTTATGCTCATAATATTACGACTTTATTCTCATAATATTAGGACTTTATTCTCGTAATATTAGGAATTTAGGACTTTTATTCTCATAATATTAGGACTTTCTCATAATATTATTACTTTATTTTATATTAGGACTTTATTCTCATAATATTAGGACTTTATTCTCATAATATTAGGACTTTATTCTCATAATATTAGGACTTTATTCTCATAATATTAGGACTTTATTTTTCATAATATTAGGACTTTATTCTCATAATATTACATTAGGACTTTTTTTCGGACTTTATTCCTAATATTAGGACTTTTATTCTCATAATATTAGGACTTTATTCTCATAATATTAGGACTTTATTTTTTATATCTTTATTCTCATAATATTAGGACTTTATTCTTTTAATATTATTAGGACTTTATTCTTTTTTTTCTCAATATTAGGACTTTTTTTATCATAATATTAGGACTCGTAATATTAGGCCCTTATTCTCGTAATATTAGGATTTTCTTCTCGTAATTTTACGCATAATATCTGTGCAAATGAGGACGATTTAGCTGTTTTCATGGTCAAGACACATTATCCAAATTGTCTCTGTATGAAAGTGAGTGAGCAGCAGCCTCACAAACACTTTAAGAGTGTCTTGTACGGCCTAAATGTTCGTCTAATAAGCTCATAAAATCCATGTGCGTGTAATATATTATCCTCATGTAACGAGGAACATTTTCACTTTGCAGAGACTTTAAATCTAGAAACTCTCATTAGTTTCACAAAACTGCAATTCTTCACTGTCCCGGTTCTCATAAAAACATTTTCAATTGTGGGATTATGGCGAGGTTTTATGTTTTTTACCGAGTGAGAAATTCAATAATAAAAACACAGTGCTATTCAGAGGCGCCGCTCACAGCTGCAGTGTAATTGGCTGTTGGAACATTAACTTGATCTTCTAATAAAGCCGCCTCATAATAAACACAGGAGGGACATAAAGAGCGAGATCTCCAATCAGCTTTGTGCCGCGGCGTGTCCTCAGGAGCCATTCAAACGCATCTACTGCCTTATCCAGGTTTATATGGGCAATGGAGCGGATTTAGAGGACACAAATGAAAACTGGACACAGTGAAATGAAAAGGCGAAGGAGTTTTAGGAAATAAATTATATTAAAACATCCAAAAAGCCTTGTCGTATTTTTGTGTAATGACATATTTGATAAACTGAGCAGCTGCGTGAAAAAAAAAAAAAAAAAAAAACAGTATTAGGCACGTTCACTTAAAGAGCTCATGTTACGATACCACACACCTTCACTTCTAGAATCATTTGGATCATTTCAGCTCCTCGAATTTCCACTCTACTACAAGAAAAACTAACTAACTTAACCCTGGAGAACCCACTGGGTCAAATTTGGCTGCAAATTAACTGCTGCTACCCAAAATGAACAAGCAAAAGAAAAAAAGAAAAAAAAAAAGAAAGAAAAAAAAAAGGCAAATTTCAATTCAAAAAATTCCAAAAGCCCAGAGTGCCACTTCTGTCCCCTGCACAGAGACACCTAGTGGATGAATATTGAACTAAAATGAGGCAGAGGGTCGTGACAAGATGGAAAAGTACAAACAAAATCATCTTCTCAGCAAACCAGCGATTGGTAAAATTGTGTTTTTTAAAAATCTTTTTAGTAATAACTTGCAGAATGTCTAGAAGTATGTTTTATATTCTTTTTAGGATAAATTAGCGAGCCCAATGGGTCAAATTTAGCCCTGATTCTAAATTAGGGAATAAAGTGGACATTTCAGTGTTCAGTGACTTACAGCAGTGATTTAATGGAATGTTCATAATTTTCCAAAGAAGAAAAGGGGTCTTGGATTCTCCAGGGTTAAAAACTACCACTTCATGACATCACAAGGTGGAGCAGAGCATTTTGAGCTTTGGAGATGTTACAGACTAATAATAAATAAATACTCAAACATGTATGAAGCACAAGCACAAACAGATACAGCCTGAACTCTGAAAAGGTGGAGCAGGTTTCTGGTGGAGGATCATGACTTTCCTCGGACTGTGCAACATTTGAAATTAATTCTACTGTATGTTTGGAACTGAATTTCTGGTATTTTAATTGCTTAAAAAGCGTTCTCCGTTTTACTTGAGTTAGGAAAAGCCGTATTTACCTCAGAGCTGCTGTAGGAGGTGGTGGTGTCTCTCCAACATGATGCAACAATACAACATTTTCATAAGAACAGCATCATCAAAATGATTTTTAAAGTATTTTCAGCCAGTGCCAGTCGTCTGAACACTGTGCACATCCTGCGTTAGCGTCATGTCCATGGGTTTCAGAGCGCGGAGAAATTATGACTGTTGTCGTAGAAATAAACAATTTAAAATAACAAAATATGATATACATGTCTCTTTTGAATGGGAAAAAGTCCTCAAAATGTTGTATCTAATATGAAGCTGAAACTAATGAATATTAAAGGGATTCTTCTGACACCTTCCTCGCTGCAGGCCAGTCCCAGCAGTGCCTCCAAATGTTACACCCCTGAAAATATGAAGAATAAATCAAGAGAGTGGTTTCTAGTTGTTTCACTTACGCAGGAATTTAATGCAATGAGGAGAAACACTGAAAAATCCCCAAAAGTCGTGGGTGAAGGCACTAAAAAAGGATCGCAGGCTTTGTGGTCGATTACAGATCATATGATTACAGTTGATTGGATGAAATGACAAGAATATTATAGAGAAATAAAATATAATACACATTTTAACTCACTTTTAACTGTATTTATATTGTTTTTAAGGCTTATGTAAATTAGTATTTTTTGCAAACCTTTTACTATTCTGAACTTTTTTGTCTCAGCATCAGCATAGTATAAGGGGCATATAGTACCGTTTTAACCTATCACACAGTCACCTCCTGTTTCCTCCTGTGTCAAATCACTCATCACTCACATTATTTCATGCTTGTTTCTTTTGAAATGATAAAATTAACCAGACTATGTGAAAAGTCATATAAAATGTTCCTGGAGGACATTCATAGGGTCTAACCACAGACTGTTTATATAAATGGACGTAGCTAATCTGCTGCCACTGTTCCAAACAGGAAGTGACCATGGACACACGTCCGGTTCCATCGACTCTGGCTCCAGTTCACTTTACACTGAAAAACCGTGTCCCCCCCTCTCTCTGTCCCTGCTGCTGTCAGACTCATGTTGGTCTTAAATGTTCGTATTAACCCTCTACATGATCCTGGGGTTTTTATTTCACGTCTGTGTCTGTAAATCAACATATGAACATTAATAACAGACACATCAGGTCCTTCTTTCCCCGACGTCGCTCCTGTTAGCGTTAGCAACAGGTTTGATTGACTGTGTTGCAGGTGAGAAGGGGCGTTACCCTCAACATCCTTGCTCCTGATTGGCTCTTGGGTTGCCATGATATCACACAATAGTTATATTTAAATTAAATAGTTATATTTATCCAATAATTTGTACTATAAAGTTGTTTTCTATTCAACTTTGCAATTTTATAATTTTTTTTACTTAAAATTGCTGAATTTTTACGTTTACCGTTGAAATCCTGAGAAGAGACGTGTGGAGAGGCACAGGCCGCTCGTGCCTCACTTGTTCTGACTGAGCTGTAGCAGTGACGCTGCTGCTTTAAGGCTGTGAAAAGGGGTGAGGCACGTAGTTACCCTGCCTCATGTTAGGGGGCGCTCATGAGCCCAGGGATTCTTGCACCTCTCGCAGAATAGTGACAGCAAACTGCAGTTTAGAGTTAGCAAGTCAAGTTTAACAATTCACTTTTTTCTTCTTGTTTGTTCTACTTTTTAAATGGAGGAAGATACATATTAAAGCTCAGTTTTCTAAACTGGACTTTGGGTCGAAGGTTAGAATTAAAGGACCAACGCTAAAGGAGCTAAAGGGTTTGCTCCAGACGACGGGACAAAGACTCGCTCTTTTCAAACAGAGACGTACAAGATGGTAAGAAATTTAATGATTCAATCCACTGAAAATTGGGGAAACAGAATAAGGATAAAAAACAATACAAAAACAGCTTTTTATTACATACTATTAGAGATATTTCATATGGACTTCGGAACTTTTATTTTTTAAATTCTTTTTTATTCTGGCCCCAAGTCACTGGGAGAGAAACTGACCCGGGACAAATGTGAGACACTGGGTTTATATGTTTGTGACTCTGTGACGACACCAGAGCCTCATGAACCTCACACACGTCACTGGTCCACGTCTTTATTCAGTCGATGATGCGAACATAACTTTCCCCTAATCATTTTGTTGAGTTGTATAATTAGAGCGACATCAGTAGATTTTACCAAACGTGTCTAATCCCGGCGGACGCTCCTGCGTCTCTGACAGATGGAAAACAATCACTGGTGTTTCTTCTCACAAACATCACCCCAGAGCCATGTGCCATTTTCAGTCTCGTCACAGTATGTGCTCACGTACAGAAATATGTCAAGGCTTCAAAAGGAAATTAAAATACAAACAAACTTTAATTATATTTGACGATGGCAGTTATTACTCGGGCTGCAGTGTTGATAGACTGACATTTACGAGGTTTTCTGAAGAGTCCATTTTCAAAAACTGATAAGTGCCATTTAAAAGTGTTAGTGTAGTAATATTTACAAAAGACAAATCTATTTTACTGCTATCACAATAAATAAAATCCACTTTACATTATTATCATGGTTTATATCTTTTGAGAAGCGTAACAAAAAGACAAAACTTTTTGGTCATTTTTCAAAACACTGATATCTGTTTTTTCTATTAAATTCTTCATATGTTTCATGGTCCATCAGATCACAATTAAAAAGGATCTCAACTCGAGTAAATGATAAAAAACAGGGCAAAACTATAAATAAAAATGCACACAAAATAATACATCCACGATACACTTCCTTAGGCTGATAGAAGAAAAAAAATGACAATCATACATAACTTACAGCTGGAGAACCTGATTTTCAAACTATAAATGGAGAAAGTAGGTATAAATCTGTCTAACTACTTCCTCGCTCTCGCAAACCCTTTTTTATCCACAGGCACAGCTTTAGAGCAGCGTTTTCAGACAGAAAAGTGACAGAGGGTGGGCAGAAAAACAGCTCCAAACAGCTCCAAATATCTCCAAACAGCTCCACACAGCTCCAAACATCTCCAAACAGCTCCACACAGCTCCAAACAGCTCCAAACATGTCCAAATATCTCCAAACAGCTCCAAACATCTCCAAACATGTCCAAATATCTCCAAACAGCTCCACACAGCTCCAAACAGCTCCAAACATCTCCAAACATGTTCAAATATCTCCAAACAGCTCCAAACATCTCCAAACATGTTCAAATATCTCCAAACAGCTCCAAACATCTCCAAATATTTCCAAACAGCTCCAAATATCTCGAAACATCTCCAAATATCTCCAAACAGCTTCACACATCTCCAAACATGTTCAAATATCTCCAAACAGCTCCAAACATCTCCAAACAGCTCCAAATGTCTCGAAACATCTCCAAATATCTCCAAACAGCTTCACACATCTCCAAACATCTCCAACCATCTCTAAAAGCTCCAAATATCTCCAAACATCTCCAAACATCTCAAAACAGCTCCAAACAGCTCCAAACATCTCCAAACATCTCCAAACATCTCCAAACAGCTCCACACAGCTCCAAACAGCTCCAAACATGTCCAAACATGTCCAAACATCTCTAAACAGCTCCAGACAGCTCCACACAGCTCCAAACATCTCTAAACAGCTCCAAACAGTCTCTAAACAGCTCCAAACAGCTCCAAACAACTCCAGACATCTCCACACAGCTCCAAACATCTCTAAAAGCTCCAAACATCTCCAAACAGCTCGCATCCCACAGCGTCATGCTCTTTCTTGTGAGCTTGAAATAGATAAAACTGTTTTCTAATTAGATGAACCCAAAACACAGTGAGAAGTAAAAAAAAACAAGAGAAAAAAGTTGGGTAATTGAGCTTATATTTCAAGTCACATATTCTAGCTGTGAATAAATAAAAAAAACATTGGATAATAAATATTACTTTGCAGTGAAACCTAGACTGGGACTAAACAAGTGCTTTTTAACGAGGACTTGTTTGAACCTTGGAAAAACTGGAAAACGGTCACATTTTTATACATCGTTTTTCCATCTTCAAGGCTCTCGACACGTTTACTTCAACGAACCACTCACACATCCACACACCATACACTTATAACACCATACACTTTATATAAATGCACACAGCTAATCCGCTGGCTGCCATGTTCAAATAAGAAGTGAGGGGCTTCATCAACTCCAATGCCTCCAATTCACTTTCTATTGATAAACTGTGTCTCTCTCTGTACCTGCTGCTGTCAGACTTGAGTTAGTTTGAGGGGTTTTTTTTTGTTTGTTTGTTTGTTTTTTTTTTTTTTTTTTTTTTTAGTTATTTTGAGTTTATTAATTTTTTATTAATTTTTTTTTTTTTTTTTTTTTTTTTTGTTTTTGTTATTTCTGAGGTTTTTTTTTTTTTTTTGTTTTGTTTTTTTTAAAGTTTTTTTTTTTATTTTATTTTTGTTTATTTACTTTGTTATATTTAGTTTATTCTTTTTATTTTTTTTAGTTATTTTGAGGTTGATTTTTTTTTTAGTTATTTTGAGTTCATTAATTTTTTTTGTTTATCTTATTCATTTTTTTGTTATTTTGAGTTTTTTTGTTTTGGTTTGTTTTTTGGGTTTTGTTTTTTTTTTGTTATTTTATTTTATTTTATTTTTACTTTGTTATATTGACTTTATTCTTTTTATTTTTTTTTTTGTTATTTTGAGGTTGATTTTTTTTTTTTTTTTTTTGTTATTTTGAGTTGTTGTCTTTTGAAAAACTGTGTTTTTGTATATCTGTGCTATTTTATCCATGAATCAAGATATGAACATTTAGAACAAACCAGACCTATTAAGCACATCTTTTTAACTTTACGCATGCCCTTATAATATCTATATTTGCACTTTTTTATATTATTATTATTCAGTGTTTTTATGTTGGGCTGTGTTCACTGACGATGGCGATAAAGGTCTGAAAGATTCTGATTCAATGAGGTGCACAGGTTTGATTGACAGAGTTACCTTCAACAACCTCGCTCCTGATTGGCTCGTTGGTTGCTATGATACTCACAGGCGCGCGATTAACTCAAATCCAAACTCTAACCTCGATGAGCTTTTACACTGGAGCTGTGACAACACAGTCTGTGCAGACATCGGGGGCGAGGTGGGTTAAGTGTCTTGCTCAAAAACAACAACGTTCAACTGTAGGAGCTGGATTCACACCAACAACCTTCAGCTCAGTGGACAAACACTCTACAAACCGAGCTCCTGTCGCTCCAGCCAAACGAATCATTACCTCTTCTTCATCCTGAGAGCAGATCGTGTCAGTGTTAAATTGAAATGTTTGTGTTTTTGCGTCGCTGGAGGCTGCGGGGGTTTGCTGAACGGGGCACTTTGAACGTCTCTGTAACTATTGTCAAAAAGATCTGGGCCAAGCGTCAGGAGACAGGCACTTTGCGGAATTAAAACAGCCGCGATTGTCTGTTCTTTGTGTAACTTTATCAATGATATTTTAGTGCAAAGACGAGCTGAGGCGGGATAATGGATTCATGGAGCTCGATCTAACAGCCAATCTCGTGCCACAGTGAGAGTAAAGTGCTGATACAATGAAGCGTCTTAACAGTTCGCTCGCACTTGAGTCAGCCGCTTTCAATGCAGAATAAAACTTTAATGAATTCCAAGGTTTTTCGGGTGTTGCTTGGACGTGGTTTGAATAAATGTTACAGGAAAAAAATCAGCGTTTAAGCAAGTTTAAGAGTTTTCCTTTTCACTAGTTCAGTCACAGATGTAAGTAAAAATGTCAGTTTCACCTACCCCCTATCCCCGCCTACTTCTCTTTACTAATCTGTGTTTAAAAATCTGGACTAAAAACATGCAAGAATTTTCAAACAATAAAAACAAGTTGATTAAAATGTGCCACTTGCTCTGGCGAAATATATTCTGGATTTTTTTAAGTCAATTTATTTATTTTGCAGAAAGATTCATCACAACTGCATCGAAATAATTATTTAAGTACTTTGCCAACAGCTTTTCCAGTCTCATTTAATGATTTTATTTTATTTTTTTCTTTTCTATATTTTATAAACATATAAACATTAATATATGAAATAAGATATATGGAATTATATAGCAAAGAAAAATATTTAAACATGTTTTTTTATACTTTATATTCACATCCTCAACGTGCCCACTCTTTGTTTTATTGGAAAAAAATATAGGTTTTTTTTTTTTTTTTTTTCTTTACTACATAATCCCATACATCTTGCTTGATATATTTTATGTCTTCTGAGTGTATCTAAAATGTAGAAAGTAATACAAAAAAAAGTAATAAACATAAAATGAGAGGCTGGTGTTTGTGTGGAATTATCTGATCATATTTCAATTTTCTCTTAATGTTTATCTTTGGATATGTTTAAAATGTGAACTTTGAACAGAATTATATGATAATTTTGGTCAGAAAATTGCAATTTAATATTTTGCCAAGTTTCTATTATAAGTCTCTTCCTAAGACTCACTTTTATTATTTGGTCCTCTGTGTTTTTTATAGTTTTATTTATTTATTTTCTCATTTTTACCTTTTTTTTTTATTATGAATTACTTTTCGCCTCTATCTGTTATTTTAAGGTTTTATTATTTAGGTTTTTTTTTTTTTATTATTTTTTTGCACTGCTGGTTCTGTGCACGACGGTAGCAGCTATTTCCAATCTGATGTAAAGTAAAATCTATGAAGTTTTTGCAGACTCACGGTAAAATCAATAACTCCTGACAGATCAGACGGTGGACGGGGAGTTTTGGGAGGATGTCACTCACAGCATCTTAAAACTTTACTCACGGACACTTCTGCTTTTAGAAAGGTAGGTCTGCGCGTGTCTTTGCTAATGCTAATATCGGAATACATTTATTACTTTTAATTCAGGACACGCTTTTTTAATAACTGCGCCTGAAAATCGGCACCAACACGACAGTAACATGGGATGAACACACCTGCAGGTTTAGAAAATAAAACAGCACCAACACAAACCATCTGCTTTTATTTCCTCTGAAAGATTTTGTCGACTTTTTACATTGACTAAGTTCTTCCTGCTGCCACCTCCAACGTCGCACCATCGGTTCATTGATGGTCGAACCTTCGTGCAGTGGCTCTGTTTCCTTCTTTAACGTTCAAACTTTCGTGCAGTGGCTCTATTTCCTTCTTAAATGTTCAAACTTTCGTGCAGTGGCTCTATTTCCTTCTTTAATGTTCAAACTTTTGTGCAGTGGCTCTATTTCCTTCTTAAATGTTCAAACTTTTGTGCAGTGGCTCTATTTCCTTCTTAAATGTTCAAACTTTCATGCAGTGGCTCTATTTCCTTCTTAAATGTTCAAACTTTCGTGCAGTGGCCAACGTTCTTTAATGTTCAAACTTTTGGTGGCTCTATTTCCTTCTTTAATGTTCAAACTTTCATGCAGTGGCTCTATTTCCTTCTTTAATGGACAGCTCATTGTCTTTATCTTAAAGCTGCATCATGTTCATTTCTTTGTGTGTTTTCCATGATGAGATTGTGTCATGATGAGCAAAGTGACAGTTCAAAATCAAAACTAGTGTGTTCTTCAGCGCAGAATCTTTCCCCAGGTCTGTACTTCACTGGTAGAGTGCGCCCCCTGATGGTCATTAGCCAGTAAAAATTTTTAAATTAGTCGCAGGGCTCAAAGCGTGAGGGGAAAAAGTAGCAGCTTATAGTCCGACATTTACGGTGATACCACTGAATGAAATAAGCTGCACCTAAAAATAATCGTGTTGCCCTAACAACAAATTTAATTTAGTTAATAGACGTTAGCGTTAGCATTGTTTTCTCTGCATTTGAGGAAAAGTATTTAACATGTTCAGTGACATCCCCAGCTCCCTGTCACCGTCTGATCTGTCACGATTTATCGATTGTAGCTCGACGGCAAAAACCTCAGAGAGAGACGCTAAACTGGAAACGCTCGATGTTCCTCAGAGCACAGAGCAACAATCTTTTATAATGTTTTGTTTTTCTGTGCAACACTTTGGAAACGTTACAGTTTAAAATGTGCTTTGTATAAAAAGTGGACTGGATTTTATATGGAGATTAAATGTTTGTGTTAAATCTAAACTTAAGCCCAAGTATCTGAAGTCAGTGACATTTCTGATGGTGCAAAAAGTGAATCTGATCTACTTTTTGTTTATTAGTGACTGAAGACACTTGACTTCAAACGCAGCGTCTCTCGTCTCTCGTCTTGACGTTGGACAGCTCAGTGTGGACAGCTCGGTGTTGTGTGAGATGAGAGTGGACAGAAGTGCTGCAGCTCCTCAGACACACTTCACATCTGCTCTCTCCAAAAACAAGTGACAAATGTGAGCGGACACGAGCGCCTCCTCCTCGTCGACACAAGAGGGATGTTTAAACCTCGTCCTCCTCGGCAACACAACAGAAGAGCCGCTCCCGTCCATCCTCCTCCAGGCGATACGACTCCCCCCCGATCCTCCTCGGTCCTGTTTGGCAGCACTAAAGACGAGCAGATCCTCCTCAGGCCATGTTTGAAAGTTTGACTAAAATATTTCAGCATAGTTTTTGTCATTGTGGAATAAATAAAGACTAAATCCAAAGTAATCACGGCTAAAATGACTGATTATTTGTTGAAAAATAAAAATTAAACAGCTGATTTAAAGGAGTGAGTGATCCAAGTTCTACAAAATTAAAATGTTTTGTGAAAATGATAATATTTCATACTTGAATAGTCTGTGCAGTGGTCCCTCGTTTATTGTGGGGGTCACGATCTAAAAATAACCCGTAATAGGCGAAATCTGTGAAGTTTCAGCTTTATTTTTTTACATTATTCTCTGTTTCTTGTCTGTCAAACCCCTCTCCACACACTTTATACACTTTTCTCACACAGACATTAACATTTTCTCACATTTCTCTCTTGTTTAAACACAAAGTTCAAACCTTCGTCGGTGCCTTTGTCGGTGCAGAACGTTTCATCGACATTGTGGTTTTTGTCGGGGAGAAAAACTTGCAAACATACAGCACTTCAGAGTCACACTGATCCAACATTTATGTAAAAATTTGTCTGACACATTCTGTACTGTACAGGAGACACGGAGGAGACTGATGGACAATGGTCTACAGTCCCTCAGCCAATCAGGACGCAGAACACAATGGTCTACAGTCCCTCAGCCAATCAGGACGCAGAACACAATGGTCTACAGTCCTTTAGCCAATCAGGACGAAGAACACAATGGTCTACAGTCTCTTAGCCAATCAGGACGCAGAACACAATGGTTTACAGTCCCTCAGCCAATCAGGACACAGAACACAATGGTCTACAGTCTCTTAGCCAATCAGGACACAGAACACAATGGTCTACAGTCTCTTAGCCAATCAGGACGCAGAACACAATGGTCTACAGTCTCTTAGCCAATCAGGACGCAGAACACAATGGTCTACAGTCTCTTAGCCAATCAGGACACAGAACACAATGGTCTACAGTCTCTTAGCCAATCAGGACGCAGAACACGATGGTCTACAGTCCCTCAGCCAATCAGGACGCAGAACACAATAGTAATAGTAACAGGATCAAGTCTAAAGTCCGGCCTCCTCCTAAGACGGCCCTGTTTTATAACGACTCAGACTCCCTCAAGGTACAAGGCTGTTTCTGTTCTTCTCTTTATGGTTTATAAAGTTGAGTTTATAAATAACACTGTGTTTTTCATAGATAAAGACCACTGCAGCGGCGGTCTTCAAAAAACCTCAGCAGAGCCCGTGTGCTGCCTCCTCGAAGGTGGACGACGTGGACAAACGTGTCTCCACACACGTCAGGATTAAGGCCTCCTCAGCCCCTCAGTCTGCTCCACAGGAGCTCACAGCTCACAGCTCTGAGGTAAAAAGAACTGCACATCATTTTTGAATTTCAGTTAAATTTTGAACATTTGAACAAAACAATAACCACTGTTATTTCACTTTCTTAGACCAGTGCAGCACGTCCTTCAGCCTGGGCTCAAAACCGCTCCTGTCCCACAGAGGAGAGTCCGTCTTCAAACGGCAGAGCACAGCCCCTTCTGCTCTGAGGACAGTGGCCTGTAAACGAACCATTTCTTCAGACGATGAAGAGGAGGGAGCAACTCCCGCAAAACGTCCAAGTGCAAGACCCTGTACACTGGAGTCTACAGCTCGCCTGCACAGTCCCTCCACAGCCCCTTCGACTGTGAGGACAGTGGCCTGTAAACGAACCATTTCTTCAGATGATGAGGAACCGTCTTCTGTAAAACATCCACGTGCCAGACCCTGCACACTGGAGTCTACAGCACTGACTCCAAATCAGGAAGGTGACAAAACCATGTGCGAAACTCAACTCATTCATCATAAATAACCAAACGAATGTCACAAAACCTGAGTCTGAATCTGATCAAAAAAATCTATTATGACTTTTAATTTGCATTTTGTGTCTTGCCTCTGCCTTTATATTGGTTCTGATGACTTTTAACAGTTTTAAAATCCTGAATCTGCTGCTTTAGCTCATCCTAGTTTAGTCCTATTGCCCCACACTTTGTTTAAATCCATTTTAGGCCAGATTGGTCGACTAAACCATCGTTGGCCAGTCGTGCACTACATTTATAAGGAGACCAGGAGATCACTGGCCTAGTACAATTTAAACAGATTTTCTAAACACCTGTAAACCCAGGAACTGCAACTGAACTGCAGTGAATCGAATCTCAAAAATCCCCATGACACATCTGGACAAGTCGACACATAATCTGACGTAACCACAGTCAGGTTTACGTTAGGAGACGAGCTGAGGCGTTCAAGTGCACAGGGAAAAAACAGACCTGTGTTTGCTGCTGATATAAAATGAGTAAAAGTCCAAACTACAGATTTCGATTGTTTAGCGCACTCTGATTCCTTTGGGTATGCAACCGTACTGACGGAAAGTAGAGAAGTTTTTGTAACTTGAAGAACTTTGGAGAGTATCTATGATTTATGACATTTGCACATAAATATAAAAGACAAAACATTAAAAGTTCAGTGATTTGGTTTCATGAGAACACCTTCCATCACCTCCAGACAGTACCAGATTTTTTTTTCCACTATGGCTGAACGATTCTTTACTCCACGTGTGTCAAACTCAAGGCCCAGGGGCCAAAATGTGGTCCGCCAGGTCATTTTATGTGGCCCGCGAGAAGGTAAATTAAAAGGCGTCACTGTCATTTTAAAACAAGTTTATGCTGCTAAGTGTACACTGATCTTAAACCAACGAGTGGAAGTGAGAAATATAAGCAAATAATGATCCCAAAATGTTCAGGAAGAGGAAAATTGTCGGCACGGAAGGCAATTTCAAGAAAAGTGAATAAAGTTTGTGCTTCAAGGATGAGGCAGAGTCGGTTTTGAAAGAAAACTATCTATTCTGTCACCAATGCAAAAGGTGTAGCCTTCAAGAAAAACTACAAATTGTGCAATAATTAAAAGACTGTAAAAGGCTGTTTTTGAAGCTGTGCTGAAGGTCTGTGAGCAGCTGTGCCCCAAACAGAGCCGCACTTTTAAATATGTCAGTTTATCAGGGGAGTTACACAGACGGTGATATCTGCAACTTGATTTAGCCATAAATACAGAAACAGTTACTTAAGTTATTTTTTTAAAGTTAAGAAGTAGTTACATTTAGTGAGTGACATTTATCCCGCCTTACTGTTACATCTGGCCGTTTTGCTGACATGGCCCTCGATGAAAATGAGTTTGACACCGAATGGTATAACAAAAACCTGTTGGCATCATGCTCTGTGAAAAGCAAAAGACGACAAATGCAAGAGTTCTCCATGAAACTGAAATAACAAGTGCTACAAAAGAACCTATTTTCTATATTTTTACAGGTTTAAATTATCACTTGGCAAAAACCCCACAGAGACACAACTGGACAGGAAGTGATGACGCTAACAGTGAGATCGCTGACGCTTTTGTGCACAGAGCCTTGGCCATTTTATGAGTCACTGTGTCTGTATTTAATGTAGCTGCTGCTCAGACACAGACTCTTATCTTATCTTCAGCCTGTATTAGAGTCTGAGTGAGTGACAGCTGGACTCTGCACAGCACTGTTTGCATAATTATAAAGTGATTTATTGTGCAAAAATCAGGAAATTACTGTCTTAGTTGTCGTTAGCTTTACTGTGATGGCTAAACTCTATTCTGGTCTCTTTTAAAGCACTTGTAAACTCATCATGGTGAATAATTAGGATGTTCTGAATGGATACGAGAAGTGAGGAGTAACTTTTGACCTCTTTTAACACTACTTTTTGATGTGTTGCATCACAGATTTAAAAAAAAATCAATCACAAACTGTCGTGAGCCGAGGGGTCTAAACATTACAAATTCACACGATAAAAGTAAATGAGCAAAGACAGCCCAAAGAGAAAGGCAAGAAAGTCAGTGTTTGATTATAATTAGCTCACAAAATGTTGATTAAAATGAGTTACAGACTTATACAGGGCGGCCCAAAAGTCACTGACACTTTTAAATCTTCAGTAGCTCCTTTAATTCTTAAGTTAAACTCACCAAATTTTAGCAGTAGATAAACTGAACCTTCCCAGATTTTTGGCACAATAAACGGTTATAATTGTTCACTTACACTTGAACTTATCACGACTTAAACTAGAGGAAGTAAAAATGACCTAATCTGGCTCTTATTTGATCCTGATGTCACGTTTGAAGTGGTTTATTGTCTGAGGTTTATTCACAAACACCTTTTCTTTAAGATAGACCCACAGGAAGAAATCAGGACGAGTCAGGTCTGTGGAGATCACATACTGCCCCCTGTCTGTGAAAAACACTTATTATTCCTTTAATGGCATTTACTCTTGGGGCATCTCTGGTATTAAAATGTGGACGGTAACACCGCTGGGTTTGTGAATTTGACCCATGTGACTCTAAGTCCCACTGTACAATGAGGGTTCGTTCCTCGGTGCTGGATTTGCTCAGATTAATGTGGGAAGAGTCGTTCTAAATGCTCTGAAAAAATAAAAGTATATAAACTATAAATATCACATTGTAGATAATGAAAAGACAAAAACAGAATAACTGATTTGGTGGAATTCGATGCTGCTATGAACAAGGCGTTTAAAACATGACAGATGGAACAAAACTTCTTGGGAGTCAATATTTTTGGTGGGGACTTTTTCTTTGCACTAGTGGGAAATTAATTATTGAATTTTGAACTTCTATGACTCATTATAGACACAAAGTAGCTACTTAAGTGTTGCATTTTGCTATTTATTCATTTGCCGTTTGTGTTGTTTAACAATTTTGTACATTAAGGATCTTTTTCAGACAATTCCACTACCTACTTTTAATGCAAACTGTTTCAAATGAACTAGTTTTTCAAGTTCTTAAGAAAAAAAATCAGGTACAGATGACGTTATATACATCTTAAAGGAAAAGGAATATAAAAGATGCACGTAAAAGGTGTATTGTAATAAAACCCGACCTCTTGAAAGGCAGAATCATGCACCACGAGAGAAATGGAGTTTAGTCAAAGTTCCTTTTACAATAGGCAACATCAGACTCTTCAAACTTTTTCACTCTCAGGTTTGTAACAGGCACAGCTCCCACTGCAACGTTCCAGAAAGTGATTTTTCCAAAGAATTACTTCACTAAAATCACAAGGCTTTTTTAAAAATAGTTTCTTTTGTGGATGAAGTTTGGCCGAGTCCCTAACACAAAATTTCATCACTTCTTAAAAAATGACTTCCCCGACTTTTCCCTTCAATAAAAACTTTTCCCCACAGACTCTGCAGGACACTTCACCCTTTTCTAAACCTCCTCCTCTTCTTCCTCTTCTCTCGATAACAGCGACTGAAGCGTAAAGATGTGGCCCCCTGTCCCCTCGCATGTCTGGGGTCACTCTCACACCTCTCAGCGCTAACACCTCAGCGTGCTCCAGATTGGTCCCTCCGGCGGCTCTGTCTCTTCTAATCGAGGAGAATATGGGATTTAAGGCTTCACCACACACAGAACTCACACTCACACGGGCTGAAGCTGCTTGGAAAAACTGCTTCTATCCTGGAAAAGACCCAAATGAGAAATGCAATTAAGTTTTACCGCTTAACTGGAACAGGAATATCGATGTGCTTTGGAAATGAGGAAGCGACATTTGAGTAGCAGGATCCTCTAAACCGGCTTTGTTCCGCATCATCGCTGAGACTCCGGCGAAGCTGTTACTTAAGAATTGAAAAAACAAGTGGAAAGTAGAGATGTGATTTAAAGCTACGTAACTTGAAGGATTTAGAGAGAAGTATTATCAAAAGCAAGAGCGAACCGTGGATATTTCAGTTCTGGTGTACAGTACGAGCTTTGGTGGTCGATTGTTTCGATTCTTAAACTTTTAACCCAAAGAAATACAGGATTTTTTTTTTTACATTGATGAACCCGCATTGTGTTCTGCGTCCTGATTGGCTGAGGGACTGTAGACCATTGTGTTCTGCGTCCTGATTGGCTGAGGGACTGTGGACCATTGTGTTCTGCGTCCTGATTGGCTGAGGGACTGTGGACCATTGTGTTCTGCGTCCTGATTGGCTGAGGGACTGTAGACCATTGTGTTCTGCGTCCTGATTGGCTGAGGGACTGTAGACCATTGTGTTCTGCGTCCTGATTGGCTGAGGGACTGTAGACCATTGTGTTCTGCGTCCTGATTGGCTGAGGGACTGTAGACCTTTGTGTTCTGTGTCCTGATTGGCTGAGGGACTGTAGACCATTGTGTTCTGCGTCCTGATTGGCTGAGGGACTGTAGACCATTGTGTTCTGCGTTCTGATTGGCTGAGGGACTGTAGACCATTGTCCATCGGTCTCCTCCGTGTCTCCTGTACATTACACGAGAGAAAAACATCACTTGTGTTTAATTCTCAAGCCAAAAAACAAGGCAGCAATGGTTTTATTTTTGTCAAGGCAGATGACCAACATCCAGAAAAAAATATTGGATTAGCAAATGAAAACTCTCTGAAATGTGGAGGGCAGTGAACAAAAGAAAAGGAGCTAAAAACATTAATGAAATCTACTTTAAAAGAATCCCGGCTCCACTGTAGAGAAGGTTTTGTCGAAGTATTTGAGTGAATCTGCCCTGACCTTGTTATCTCCTCACATCCTCGTGTAGTTTTTTATCATTTTCATGCCGTTGAATAACTGGATTTAGTATTTACCTGAATTAAACTGCAGCGTTTTGACGTGTTGTGTGTACACTTTTACTCCTAATGGACGGTTGTGTAAGTGCAGGGGGCGTCGTCTTCTTTTTGCGTGGAGGTAGTAGGATTTATAGACGCCGTGGTCCTCTGTGCGTCCATCAATACCAAACAGCCGCCAGAAATCAGGATCACGGCTGTGCAATCGATTAATATGACTCCATAAGACCACAGCAAAAAGACAACGTCACAAGAGCATCTGTCAACTGTTTAAGAACGACAACTACACGATTCTCTCAGAGCTTCTCTCACGACGAAAGGAAGAAGATCATGATTGACGATTTTAAGTATCCACGGTCAAACGCTTCATAGAAAACAACCCAAAGCTTCGAGACAGATCTCCCCCAGCTCACCAGAGTCAGTCTTATCCATCCGTCTAATCATTTATTCTTGTTTGTTTTAGGAATTAGTAAAGAAACAGTTACTGAAACGAGTTCAGAATGTGACGACTCCAAAGAAAAGCAAGGTGCCACCATCAAGAGAAAGATCACAAAGCTTCAACTTCGAGAGCAGCGAGGAACGTGCCGAGGTGTTTCTTCAACCAAGTTTTATGGCGTCTTCAAAAAAATGATAGAACCACTTGTGCAAAACCAAGATGAGGATGTGTTTCTTTGCTTTTGACCTTTTCTGTCGCTTCATAAACAATAATTGTAATTGTTTCAATAGTAAGAAATTCGATTGCAGTCACGAGAGCATTGTCCACGACTTTTGGGCCACCTGGAGTTTGTTTCTCATCGTTTTTCTCGTGCAGCTTGGTTTTCTACACAGATGGTTCTGGATCTTCTTGACTTAGATGTTTTTGCTTAGTCTGAAGGAGCCATTTTTTAGGTTTTTTTTACATGCTGTGCAATATTTATATAAAATAATTCCTATTTTGTGGGTGTAACAGAAGCATCACTGAAGATAAAGACTGTGAGCTGTAGAATTAAAGCAGAGAGAAAAATGTGCATGTTTGGGGGGTGAAGGAAGCTGTTTTTGTGAAGAAGGAGACGCCCTCTTTGAGCAGAAATGTCGGACTGAGTTTAAGCTACGAGCTGTTTACGGAAATATTCTGAACCGGTGGAAAAAGACCACAACAAGTCAATCAAAAGCTAATCATGTACCAAACGACACGGCAGGTGAGACGGGCGATACTCACTGGGGTATAACGAACCGTAAAGATGTGAGATAGAAAACGAGGGCATGGCAGTCGAAAACTCCGTCCTTTGGGGATGGACTCAGAATATAACAGATCCTAAAGCCTCAAGCCTGGACCATCAAATAGAAAACGGCTTCTGGGCGGGAGCCGAATCATCCTGTCCAGATGATCACCATTAAAACCTTCTCCTCAGTGAATCGCTCCTGGACAAATGAGCGACTACACCGTCTCGTTTCCAACAACCCGGTCCCGTTTTTGTCCATGTTTAACCCGTGTTCTAGCTAGTAGGGGAAACAAATGGTTGTAACGAAGTCTCATAACTCTTTCCTAAAATCTAAAGAACAAAAACTAAGAAGAAACAGTTTTGGGGGAGTCTTAATGATGACCAGCTCGAGGCTCTAATCCCCAGAGACGAGACGAGGGCAGAAGAAGAACCATGTGACATAAGACCTTCCACTATTTTTAGATTTTGTGTCCTATTAAACCACAGAAATGAACCTTCTCTGCTCCAGTGGAATCTGACTGCTCTGAAACGACTTGGAGCCATTACTCGCAATTTATTATAAGAACTTTATTGGGCTTTGGCTGGTCAAATTTACAGCGCAGCAATCTGCTCCACGTAACTCAATCAGCCATCAAATACCAACGAACTTCTCCTGTAGAAAACCTCTTTTCATCTTTCATTTCTCCAACTTTCAAAGAAGACACAACTTCTTCAAAAGGATTTCTTCAGTCAAACAGGATAAAGGCGGTGCTCGGTCACAACTCATACGAGGAATTCAGATACTGGTATTTTAACCTGTTTGTCTTTTTCATGATTTGGTGGAGAGTCAGTTTTAAAGGACAAAAGGTTAATCTGAACTTATCTCCATCACCTCAGAGACGTGACCCACTCAGAGGAAGAACGCACCTTTTCAATTATTATTATTTTATTTGATTTTTGATTTTTTTTTCAATTAAATCACGTGTAATTGAGTAAATTAAAGCGTAAAGATAATACTGCAGACATCCCAAGCAAAGCCACATCCATGGAGAGAAGCAGATGTCCATTCTAGATGATGGAGATGTTATTTATATGAATGTCCCAACCCAAGCACTAAAACAGCTGGACTCTGTGTCACTGGGACACATTTCCAGAGGGATTATGGGTCGGCTCCAGATCTATATTCAACATAAAACTGATGGATTTATGCTGCGATCACAAAACTGCTTCTTTCTGTCTTAAGTGTCACAGAGACTCAATATTCTGCACCTTCAGAATGATTTACAAAAAGTCTTGAAATTACAAGAACTGATTTCAATAGATCAGGTCAAATCTGTGTGGAAAGGTTTGGAAAAGTCTATGATTTGTGATTGTTTTTAAGAATCTATTTAGTGATAAATGTCTGTGTGATGTAACTGTGCTGCTGCTCGACCAGGACCTGAAAAAGAGATTAATGATCTCACTGGGACTGTCCTGGTTAAATAAAAAAAAACAAAAAAAAAACAGACCCTCCATCAGGAAAGTTACACAATGCACCTTTAAGTGGGTGGTGTAAGTAGGGTGTAGCTGCAGATTTTGCTTTGTGTGAGTTTTTTTTTTTTTTGCTTCTCTTTTCTTCCTTGTAATAAAACATGTGTCTGTTTGTTTCATCCTGAAGCAGCTCGTACAATCGGCTCTTGTCCATGAAAATGTGCTGTTTGTTTGTTTGTCAAGTTCAATTTTTTATCTCTCCTTCAAATTTTTTTCATTTGTGGATCAAGTTTCAAATCTTTTCTTTTCTTTTTTTTCCGCGGGAGACGGGCCTTTCTTCATGGTGCCTTCAGGGAACGTGGGTTACCTGGATTCAATACATTAAACAACACTTTATACTACACAAACCACTACTTTAAACAGAACTAAAAGTATAATTGGACGTTTTGTGGAGCTCAACATTCCCCAGTAGAATTTTCCTGACATGAAGCAGCAGTGACCCCGGCCCGACCAGGAGAACCACACACGGCCGTACACCGAGGGTCAGTGCACCAGCTGGACCCAAGTATCCAGTGAAGCTCATCCCTTCAGGGCCCCGAGCAGCAGCAAGCAAATTTTACAGAGGAACAGTGGACGAAGTGCCCAGGAAGTGTCCAGGCGTGTTTCACTTGTACGTTTAGTTCAGCAGACTGGAGCCGCCTCCCGGAGAGAGGCACAGGCGGCGAACAGCGAGCTGCAGCCGCTGTTCTCCAGGATGAAGTCTACAGTGGATCATAACCAACAGGCAAAAAGCCAAAAAGTACCTGAATGTGTCTTTTCCTCTGTGAGATGATTAGGTCAAACATGAGACTTTATGAAAGAGAAAAAGGTCTAGAGTCACTGCCCGTCCGAGTCAGTCTTCCTTCTGTTCAGTCTGTGATTCTGTGGATCCTGTAAAAGCATCAATCACACGACTTCACTGAGCAACATGAACCTCGAGAGAAACACACATGGAGCAGGTTATGTGACGACGAGCGGCTTTGGCTGCCACTAAATGATACTTTTTAACTGTGTTTAAAGTACGATGTTGCTCAAAATATGATTTAAAAGACCAACAGAGTCAAAGTCTTGCTGTTTGTATAGTGTGTATATATAGTGTATAGTGTTAATATATTGATGGCACGTTCCCTGAAGGCCCCACAATGAAGGCCCCGCCCCCACAGCAACGGGAAAAAAGGACTTGAAACTTAAAATGTAAAAAAAAATCTGAAGGTGGGATAAAAGTTTGAAATGAAACCTGCAGATAATATTAGAAACACATTTCAAATACAAGTATTTATTTTTCACAGTTCAACATTAAAACTTGATTTCCCAGTTTCATATTTTTGTTTTTTGATTCTGAGCCTCTTTTAGCTCCATAATCACCTCGCTCTGTAGAGTTAAACACTGCGTCACATTTAATGCACATAATTAAGGTGATGGACTGAAGCTTCTACACATGAAAGTTTGAGGTTTGAATCATTGATGAAGCGCAGCTGGTCCAGACTCACTGAGTTTGCAAAGTTTGATTTGATGAATAATTATTGTTTCTAAAATATGAAAACACCTGTTCATTAAAAATCATGACGTTTATTTGGACTTTTTTGGGGGAAATGATTAAATGAACAAGTCACAAACTGCATTAGTGAGATACATGTGTTGAATTGTACTGTCTCCATGGAGATGTTTTGCCTGAAATGTTCCACAGTGTTGCATTAAACCCATCCACTGTTCTTCTGTTCTGGCCTGTTCTTCTCCACAGATCTGACCTGTAATTCGGCCTCGTGTCTTCACTTGTGTGTCTCTATTGTAGGAAACACAAAACTGTAAAATATAGATTCAACATTTTTCAGGCTTTGTCGTTATTACGAGAAAGAAAAAGTTAAAACTTGTTCTCGTTACAGGTTATAACGACTTTAGTTTCACGTTTTAACATGACCAGACGAGCTCATCCACTGAAAAGAGACAGTCACTTTATGCTGGTTCTAGCGTTGAATCTGTATAATCTGTAAGAATAATGCACAGAGGAAGATGGAGCGTGTGTCATTATGTCTATGACGGGATAAACTATCGTCTCTCAGGATCCTCGCCGCTGACACGCCCGAGGAACTGAGTCAGACGACGTGCCACAGCCCAGAGCCTGTAAAGTGAACGTTTGCCCTTATGCACAGACAGACGCTCTGGACGTGGCTCTGGTCTCACTGTCATGCAGACTCCAGGTGTTAAACATGAGTAAAACGATGAGAGCTTAAGCCTGGATGATGTTCCCTCTGCTGCAGACCTGGACCTGTTCAGTGCACTAAATATGAGCTAAATATGTTTAAAATGAGAAACTGATGTGATTAAAATGTGAAAATGAAGTCGTTATAACCTGTACTAAAGAAAATCTCCTCGTTTTAACTTAACACTTCCTCGTAATAAGGAATAAAGTCTGTAAATACGTTTTCATTCCTGGATAATGTGTAAATATGTACATGTTTGAGTCATGAACTTCACTCATATGATTTATCTGTGTGATACTTTAAAGTACTTCAGAGGCTTAAGGTGACGTCTGTGTGAGCATCTCTGAGCTTCACTTTGTCCTGCTGCTCTTCTACATCTGTGCAGGAGTTTATCACTGTCTTCTTTTACTTTTCACACATCCTGACACGATGAAGCTCGTTTATGATCTGTTCTCCATCATGAAAACTGCATCTGTGAACTTTATACTATGAGCTGTTTCTGCCTGACGTTTGTCTCTGCACACGGCGTCTCTTCACTCGTGGAGGTTTTCTTGAAGATTTGTAAAACTTCCACTTTAAGAAGAGCCAAATGTTTTTTTGTTATTTTTTTTTTCATTCATATTTTTATTGATGTCTGAACAAATATTACAGTTTACTGTCATTTAAAACAACAAATGCAGACACAGCTTTTTCATTTTGATAAAACAAGAACTAAAACTAATGATAAAATAAATACAATTTAATTAAAAAGATAATAATAATAAGAAGAAGCAGAGAGAAGCAGAAGAAGAAGATAAGAAGAAGAAGAAGAAGAAGAAGAGCAGCAGCAGCAGAAGAAGAAGCAGAAGAAGAAGAAGCAGAAGAAGAAGCAGAAGCAGAAAGAAGCAGCAGAAGAAGAAGAAGAAAGCAGAAGAAGCAGAAGAAAGAAGAAGAAGAGAAGAAGAAGAAGAAGAAGAAGCAGCAGAAGAAGCAGCAAGAAGAAGAAGAAGAAGAAGAAGAAGAAGAAGAAGAAGAAGCAGAAGCAGCAGCAGAAGAGAAGAAGAAGAAGCAGAAGAAGCAGCAGAAGAAGAAGAAGAGAAGAAGAAGAAGAAGAAGAAGAAGAAGAAGAAGCAGAAGAAGAAGAAGAAGAAGAAGAAGAAGAAGCAGCAGCAGAAGAAGAAGAAGCAGAAGAAGAAGAAGAAGAAGCAGAAGCAGCAGAAGAAGAAGAAGCAGAAGAAGAAGAAGAAGAAGAAGAAGAAGAAGAAGCAGCAGAAGAAGAAGAAGAAGAAGAAGAAGAAGCAGAAGAAGCAGCAGAAGAAGAAGAAGCAGAAGAAGAAGAAGAAGAAGCAGCAGCAGAAGAAGAAGAAGCAGAAGAAGCAGAAGAAGCAGAAGAAGAAGCAGCAGCAGAAGCAGAAGCAGAAGCAGAAGAAGAGTACAAAAATAAATTAATTAAATTTAATTAATTATTCACACAAATCTTGACCAAATGTTTTTTTAAACGAGAGTTGCGCCTGATTCACCAACATCCAGCTACGAACACGACACTTTACATTTCGTTTAGATAAAAATGACGATGTATTTACCAAGAAACACCCTCTAAACGTCTAAACTTCTAAACTTCCATGTCTGGCCAATATGGGCGTGTCAAAAGAAGAAAACAGATCACATGTGAAAGTGCGATGGAGAGAACGAGGAGGTCAGGTAGAACACGTCCACAGACACTGTGTTTCACTGCTTCAGCTGCGAATAAAAATGTCCAAACACAGGGACGACTTAATGAAAGAAGCGAGGCCTTTAATCGTGTTAATCACGCACACGAGCGCCTGGTCGGGGGGGCGACGGGGCTGCGGGGGTGTCCAGTCCAGCAGAGCGATGAGACGCAGGGCCCATATGGAGAGCACCGGGGCTGGGACAGGAGGAGGCTGTGCTCCTGTCCCAGCCTGTCCCAGTATAAAACCTGTACGAGCAAATAAACCAGAACCGGGCTGTTACACATCTGCTACCGAGCTGCACAAAAACAGTAAATCATTTATCAGCGACGCATCTTCTCCGACGTAACTTTGGCCTCATGACTCACTGATAAGCTCGTCTGTCAGTGACGTGTGGTCAGGTGACAGGGAAAAATAAATGAAATAGTTATATTTATCCAATAATTTGTAATATAAAGTTATGGCAATTTACTCTTAATGACATTTACTCTTGGGGCATCTCTGGTATTAAAATGTGGACGGTAACACCTCTGGGTTTGTGAATTTGACCCATGTGACTCAAAGTACCACTGTACAATGAGGGTTCGCTCCTCGGTGCTGGATTTGCTCAGATTAATGTGGGAAGAGTCGTTCTAAATGCTCTGGAAAAATACAAGACAAATATTTAGAAACAAAAGAGTTATGAGTTTTTTTCAACTGTCAGTGACTTTTGGGCCGCCCTGTACAATAAATCGAAATATTCAGCTCAAATACATGGGAGAAAATCAGGCACAGGACTAATATTTACACATTGTTCAGACTCATATCAGTTTTACAAATAATTGATGACAGTTATTGAATGAATTACACTGCGACGAGTGTGTCAGTCTTAAATTGAATAGTTGAAATGTGTATATTTTGTCGATTTCCGCAGCGGCGTTGAAGGTTGGGAGATGCAGAGAACGTATTTTCTTCTTAATAAAGTATATCTTAACCCTGAAAAGCCCATATGTGTGAAACTAAACCTTGTGTTCCAGCAGTTCCTCGCCTTGTTATAACATTTTATCACAGCTGCGTCATTCACCACTGTTGCATCAAACTTACGTCCTTCCATCCCCACAACATCTGCTTTTTCATCGACCGTAAAACACTGACGGCTGCCATCTTTAAAAATGGATTGACCCACGCTCGAAGAAACCAATCAAAAATTCCCTTGGCTGCTACAAAAGAGTAGTTTATTTTGACAACGCCGCGCTCCTCTCTCCTGGTTCATTATGCAAATCGTCCCTCGGAGAAAACGCTGTCAGGCAGTGGTTTGACTTTGAGTGAGGCTGGGACACCTGGCGCACTTAAAAATTGACAGTGGCCCCCTCCCACCGACTCCTGGTCTCCTCAGCAGCTCCTCTATTTACACGCACAAGAGCCGCCAGGGAAAAGCAGGAGTCGGCACATTCTCCTCGCACTATCTCCTCAAACCCCCCAGAGGCTGGACGCTAATACAAATTCAATTTACAGGGGAATTTATTCACTGCCTTAATGGTGCAGTATGTAACTTTTCTCATGGAGGGATCACCGCCGTCTTGTCTCCATGAAGATGTTATTGCTTTGCCTGTCAGATTTGTGTAAAGGTGACGCTGCACACAGTAAAAATGTATTTATCTATTTTTACATTATAATGCAGGGCGGCCCAAAAGTCACTGACAGTTGAAAAAACCTCATAACTCTTTTGTTTCTAAATGTTTTTATTTTATTTTCTCAGAACATTTACAACGACTCTTCCCACATTAACCGGAGCAAATCCAGCACCGAGGAACGAACCCTCATTGTACAGTGGGACTTTGAGTCACATGGGTCAAATTCACAAACCCAGCGGTGTTACCGTCGGCATTTTAATACCAGAGATGCCCCAAGAGTCTATATATATACCAGGGCTGTGTCCCACAAAGTGGGGTAGCCTAGACAGGGCACACACTCCCGTTCCCTCCCTCCTTCCCCTCCCCAAACCCTCCCTCCTCGCGCGACTCTCCATCTCCCCCATCTGCACCAGCGTCCCCTCCCCACCACCATCACCACTCTCCTCCCATTGCCTACAACCTCTGCCGAGGAGGCCAAGCCCGCACTGACGTCCACCCGCCCCCCCATCCATGCACCGGACAGCCGAAAGGGCAGCCAGCGTACCCGAGTCGAACACCCCCAGGACCCGCCATAGGCGACACGACGGAAGCAAACCGGCCAGACCCAGAGTGCAAAAACAGACCACCACCAGCACCCAGGAATCCTCCAGAGGCCCACATAGGGACAGCCGCTGCACCCAGAAAGGGACAACGAGCACCCAGGCGCACCTCCCGTCCATCACCATCACCGCTGCTGATCTATTGTCCTATTTTCCCCTTTTTCTCCTATTTTAAACTGTTTCCTAGAAATAGACAGGGTAGAGTTGGGAAGGGGAGGCCCCAAGAGTAAATGCCATTAAAGGAATAATAAGTGTTTTTCACAGACAGGGGGCAGTATGTGATCTCCACAGACCTGACTCGTCCTGATTTCTTCCTGTGGGTCTATCTTAAAGAAAAGGTGTTTGTGAATAAACCTCAGACAATAAACCACTTCAAATGTGACATCAGGATCAAATAAGAGACAGATTAGGTCATTTTTACTTCCTCTAGTTTAAGTCGTGATAAGTTCAAGTGTAAGTGAACAATTATAACCGTTTATATTGACAAAAATCTGGGAAGGTTCAGTTTATCTGAAGAATTATAGAAGATATTGAAGATTTAAAAGTGTCAGTGACTTTTGGGCCACTCTGTATAAGTAGCTCTTGAGGTTAAAATAAGTCTGTTTTATTGTCCGATAATCAAGAAGTGCACGTTAGCATGCTGTTAGCTTTACCGCTACAGAAAAACTCCAGTGTGGGCTCTGACAGTTGTGAAAAGTGCTTATAAAGTCTTAGAGATAAATGAGGAACAACATTGAACCACTGCGACCTTTTAAAACGAACCACTTCTGTTTTTCACCTTTTTGCGACTAGAAAAATCCGGTACCGTGTCTCAGTTTTCAAGTTCAGTACAGAAGAACTGCCTTTAACATGAGTATTAAAGCTTCTCTTATCCGTTGTTCATACTTAGAACATTTATAGACCGGCTGACTACGCAGGATTTCTCAAACAAAGTCATTTTATCGTAACAGGACGTGTGATGGTGAAACGCCTCTCGGTACAGCACTGCTCCACAGATCTACAGCAGTGATTCTGAGCCTCCTCCTCCTCCTGCGCCTGTCGTTACATCGTGTGACGGCGCCGGGTCGAGCTCTGGTCAAACCGACGTGTCTGCTGTCTGCTCATTAGCGCCTCCTCTTCCCTCGACAGACAGGAGCCCACAGGCAAAACGGAACATGAAACATATCTCCTTTGTAATAAAAAACACAGCTTAAAAGAGCAGCTCCAAACCTCCTGAACTCTGAAGGTAAAGTCACAAGAACACATTTTGAAGCATGATATATTGGTAAAAAGACACACGGCGATAAACGATAACTACTACTTTATGCCACTGACACAATAACAAAAACGCAGGATGTTCCCAATAAACCATTTTTAAATCATTAAAAGGAAAGAGCTGCAACTGCAACATATAATACACCAACATCTGTTTAGTATTTAACATTATTCATGGTGCTGCTCGTCCTCCCCTGAGACGTCTCACTGAGCTCAGAAAAAAAACTACTGGAGTCACTCTGGCGCCCTCTAGAGGAGAGTGCAGCAGAGTCCAGGATGTAGGACGTCTTTCGCTAAATCCAGTTTTTGCCCTGAGTCTGAGGAGTTTGCCAAAAGTTTGCACCTGCGACAAAGAAATGGCTCATGTCAGAGTTTGACCCGTGTGAATAAAAAAGGATTTGTGTATCTGAAGTGGTGTGTGTGTGTGTGTGTATCTGAAGTGGTGTGTGTGTGTGTGTATCTGAAGTGTGTGTGTGTGTGTGTGTGTGTGTGTGTGTGTGTGTGTGTGTTGTGTGTGTGTGTGTGTGTGTGTGTGTGTGTGTGTGTGTGTGTGTGTGTGTGTGTGTGTGTGTGACCTGAATGTTTATATAAAAGTCGTATTTGAGGGGTGAGTTGTGTTGTATGATATAAGTACTATATGTTTACGGGTCTTTCATGCATCTTGTCAGCGCTAATGTCCACGTAATAAACATTTCTTCATAAGTTTGACAATAAAATGTTCCTCTTATTTCATCAAGCTCCACAAATCCTGCAAACAGTGAATAAAAACTGAGCTGGACATTTGATATGGAGGATTATTACTCGTTAAATGTAACATATCAGCCTCGTCGTGCTCTGCTCACAGATGTTTTATTTTCAGTGATTCTCCGCCTCACACTCAGAGCTCGACTGGGTTTGGACAATTTTGAGGAAAATGGTAAAAATCAAGCAGTAAATAATAATGTTTAGACACTTAAGTGACAGAAAATGTGAGTTTAGTGACTTATAATTTTGAGTGAAGAGAAAATTTTGAAGGATGAGTCAGTAGCACCACCTCAAAAATCTATTTGCGTGTGTGTGTGTGTGTGTGTGTGTGTGTGTGTGTGTGTGTGTGTGTGTGTGTATGTGTGTGTGTGTGTGTGTGTGTGTGTGTGTGTATGTGTGTGTGTGTGTGTGTGTGTGTGTGTATGTGTGTGTGTGTATGTGTGGAATGTGTGTGTGTGTGTGTGTGTTAAAATGATGTGTGTGTGTGTGCGTATGTGTGTGTGTGTATGTGTGTGTGTGTGTGTGTGTGTGTGTGTGTGTGTGGGTGTGTGTGTGTGTGGTGTGTAGGTGTGTGTGTTGTGTGTGTATGTGTGTGTGTATGCTCTGCGGTGAGTACTCTGAGTACTTCGTGGTGAATACTTCGTGGTGAATACTTGGTGATAAATACTTTGAGCTCTGAGTGCTTAAGGTCAGTGAGGAATAACTTTGGACGGCTGCAAAATGTTTAAAATGAGCTAGTTCTGTGTCTCACATTTTTAAGAGTAAAAATCAGATGTGATGCTTCTTTGAGAGAGGGTGGGGGGGGGGAAGAAGGTGAAAACAGACATTTTCTTCTCATTCAATCCTCGAATGCAGAACATACAGGATTACTCAAACATGAATCAACTCAAATACGACTGAAACATTTAAGAATGAGAGCACACGTTACAACAAAGGCTAATTCAATTTGAATTTATTATTATTATTTTTAAATTATTATTGGCCCGTCATGACACGACACGACCTGAGCTCCCACAGTCACTGAGGATGTGACTTTTATCAGCACCGTGATGAGGAACGTCAGGGTGCCAGGACGATGTAAAAGATCCATTTGTCGTACCACAGCCATAATTTGTGGAGTTTACATCTGATTTTATCCTTCAGCCAAGTCCAAGCTGACCTCCATCTGAAGGGAGGGAGGTCTCACACCAAAGTCCTCTGCAGGAGGCGAGGAGAAAGGCCTCGGAGGACTGTCCTCTGAGGTTTGAGGCTCAGAGGAACAAGATGAATGTGGTGATGAAGAGGAGGAGGAGTCTGAGCCATGAGGAGGAGGAGTCTGAGCCATGAGGAGGATGAAGAGGAGGAGGAGTCTGAGCCATGAGGAGGATGAAGAGGAGGAGGAGTCTGACCCATGAGGAGGATGAAGAGGAGGAGGAGTCTGAGAAAACGCATGAGGAGGATGAAGAGGAGGAGGAGACATGTCTGACCCATGAGGAGGATGAAGAGGAGGAGGAGTCTGAGCCATGAGGAGGATGAAGAGGAGGAGGAGTCTGAGCCATGAGGAGGAGTCTGAAACCATGTGATGATGATGTTGTGTTTCATTTTTAACTGGATTTTAACAGGATGAGTTCGGCTCGGCCTCTGTGGAATAAACAGGAGACGACGTCGTGTCCCTCGGCTCGACCCTCACACTTTACTTTCTCTGGTAAATCCTTCACACTTCAGTGGAGGTGGACGTTATGCACAAAAATAGCAACAACAAAACTTCTTTTTGTGAGAAATGAATAAGAGGATGTCAACTCGTCTCGGTGACCTGCCTGAGCCGTCAGTCTGACCACTTTAGATGATCCACTTTTGAGCGAGACGGTGGTTAAGAAGCAGAAATGTGTCAAGAAAAGAACCTTCCCCTTTTCTCTGTCTGACCAAAACGAAGCCATTTTGGTCAATAACGTCCGGTACAGGCTCAGACAGGTGTATGACGGCTTCAGCGGAGAGGGTGTGAGGGAAAGATCATTCTGTTACACACATAAACTGTTTATATAAAAGGACATAGCGACGTCCCAAATAGAAAGTGAGTGTGGGCATTTCCGGCTCCATCAACTCTGGCTCCAGTTCATTTTATATTAGAATCTGTCGCCCCTCTCTCCATAAATGCTGCTGTCAGACTCGTCATTTTGGTCTTAAATGTTCATATTAACCTTCTACATGACCTTGGTATTTTTACTTCTCTATTGTGTTTGTAAATCAACATATAAACATTAATAAGAGTGTTCCACATACAGGAGAATCACACTCCTCAGTCTTCCCGGTGAGATCTATTACTTCTTCATGAGTGAGGGGAGGATGGAGCGTGAGATTGACAGGTGGATCAGCGTCTGCAGTGATGCGTCGCTGTATCGTCTGTTGTGGTGAAGAAGGAGCTGAGTCGAAAGATAAAGCTCTCGATTTATCAGTCAATCTACGTTCACCTCACCTCTGCTCATGACTCTGGGTAATGACCGAAAGGACAAGATCACAGGTGCAAGTGGCTGAAATGACTTTCCTCTGCAGGGTGGCTGGGTGCTCACTTAGAGATAGGGTGAGGAGCTCAGACGGGAGTAGCTCAGAGTAGAGCTGCTGCTCCTCCACGTCGAGAGGAGCAGTTGAGGCTCGGGCATCTGCTCAGGATGCCTCCTGGACACCTCCCTGTGGAGACGCCTCCAATGTCCCACTGGGAGGAGGCCCCGGGGAAGACCCAGGACACGCTGGAGGGAGTATGTCTCTGGTCTGGGGACACCTCGGGGTCCCACCGGAGGAGCTGGAGGACATGTCTGGGGTGAGGGAAGTCTGGGAGTCCCTGCTTAGACTGCTGCCCCCCACGACCCGGCCCCTGATAAGAGGAAGAACATGGATGGATGAACATTAATAAGAGACAAATCATCTGCCTTCGTTCCCCGAGGTCACTCCCGTAGCGTTAGCAACAGGTTTGATTGACAGCGTTGCTAAATGTCGATCCCCTGCCAAAACAGTGGTGTGGGTGTAAAGCGGCGCTACCTTCAACAGCTTCACTCCTGATTGGCTCATTGGTTGCTATGATACACGTGGTCAGAATTCCAAATATGGAACTCGGCTCCAAATTCGCCGCTATAACTCCTAGTTTGGTTGAGCTTCAACTGGAGCCGAACGCTGTGACGTCACATTCACTCAGTCGACTTCTTCATACAGTTTATGTGTCCACAGAACAAACTGGTCGATACAAAACAGAGAAGGACTTTATTAAAACGTGTCTATTTCAGTGTCTCGGTTGAGGTTCAAATAAAGGACAAAACATAAATGGAACATAAAAGTGACTTTATACTCGATGTCCTGATTCTGCACATCTCCAGAACAACAACTGCGATACATTTTTCAGTACATCTTTCACCACTACTAATTTGCTCGCAGATTGCAGATACAGAAATAAAAGTTATATTAAATGCATCTCTTGATTCTCCATTTCTTTGTTAGAGTTTACAGATCAGCACAAACTCAGTGGAAACATCTCTCATGCTCTTTGTAGGACGGTCTCTCGCATGATGAAAAAACACTTCTCATGACAGCGATAAATTATTCACGAGCGACATGATACAGATTAAAGAAACAAGTCGGAAATACCCCTCGCGCCCGTGGAGGAGGTCAGAGAGAATTTAATTAGCTTCCCCTGGGCTAGCTCACATAACCAGCGGCTAATGGAGGAGCGCTAATAAACATTGTGAAATCCTGATGTGCGTTTTATGTGGCGCTACAAAGTGTCCCAACAAGCACGAGGGAGAACCGCCTCAGAGAAGACAGACGCACAATTACTAGTGTCGAAAAGCAACGTTACAGTTTAGAAACGAGTTTGTGCCACTTCAGCAAACGGTGAAGTATTTTGGCTCCATTTTCCAAAGATACTAGAAATTAGTGATGGGCAGATGACGCTTCATGAAGCTCTGAGCCTTTCATCCTGTTGGTTCACTCCAGCACAAAGCTTCTGGAAGCTTCATTTACTCTAGTACGACATCTACTGGACGCAAAAATATCAGTTGGCAAGAATCTGAAGTGTGAGACATTTTGCAGAAAGTCTGTGAATAAAACTGTCAGCAAAATACAGATGCAGTGATGGCAGTGTACTGTGGATATATATACACTGACAGGATGGGAAATTATTTGGAAATGATGAAAATGGAAATGATCATTACAGCACATGTGTCAAACTCAAGGCCCGTGGGCCAAATGTGGCCCTCCTCATCCTTTTATGTGGCCCTGACAGGGGTAAAAAAAGTAAAAGGTCTGATGGTCTTGAAACGTCATTTTATCTGGAGATACACAGTTACACAAACATTTATACATCTAGGCAAATGCATATATAATATTTGTAACTTGGATAAGTAATAAATACAGAAAGAGTTATTTAACAAGATAAAAAAGTAATTAGATTTATTTTACATCTGGCCTTTTGAGAGCAGCCCTTTTGCGCTTGTGGCCCTCGGTGAAAGTGTGTTTGACGCCCCTGATTTACAGTGAGGTGAGGTGTCTGGGGGATGGACAATGATTGTACTTTTGTACCGTTGAAGTACGGCCAGTGATTATGGTTTATTATATATTATTTAAAAACAACATTTAATTCTATCCTGACTCTCCTCACTCTCCCAAATCTCCAAACTCTCTCCAAATGATCTCTACCTCTACCTCTCTCACTGACCACATCTCTCCATCAACCCACATTTTGACTGGATTCTGAGGTTTATGTCACTGTCAAAACTCGCGGCAAAACCCAGACCACTTCCTGAATCAGTCACGTGGTGCAGCCGGGCAGCGAGGCTTCGGACGTCATCATTTTCAGCTCCTCCCCTAAATGAAGCGAGCCTCGATACACAAATTGCACAAACGCCGCCTCCGCTACTCGCCACACGCTTCGAAGCCTAGAACTCACGCCTGACATTAAGATAAAGCTGCAGGATTGATCTGGAATTGCAATTTGAATGAGCGCAAATGAGTTAATTTTCCCAAATCCTTCAGCCCTATATCGAGAAGGTCCTGGGTTCGATTCCCAGATCAGTAGATAGTTTTTTGGGTGGGTTTGAATCTGAACCGTGCACTAATCCACCAACTTGTCACGATCTGCACCAGGTTCAAGATCCTCGTTATCGATGTTCAGAGAAACACTCCACATTCCGCTCATTTGAAGTTATGTAAGCTATATTTTCTTTCATCTTGAACTCGACTGGCCTTAACCTGTTCGTGCTTCGCTGCTGTGCGCTGTAACATTCTGCATCACAGCGCCAGCCTTCACACTTTTGACGTTTCATTTTCACCGGCTAACCCCCGAGGGAGCGAGCGAGTCCAAATCCCCATCTCCTCGGGCCTAACTCACAATCCACACCCCTCTGTATGAGCTCCACGAGGTAAACCTGCACCGCCTTCTACATGATTAGCAACACACGGCGCATGAAGCTAATCTCCGACCGGAGGAGAGCCCACCACGGGGGGAAGAGAGCGAGGAGAGAGAGGGGAGAGCGCCGTTTCTCAGGCAGGAACTGAACGAATGAAAGACTTCAAAGAGGAGAGAGAGCTGTACCTGCAGTGGTCCGAAAATTTCACGTCACGTTTAGCTGGGTGCAAAGCAGGATTATAGGAGTTAGTGAAGTTCTGGGGGGATTTGAGGCAGGCGAGAAGACGCTGAAACTTACTTTGCCGAGGAGTGTTGGAGGTTGCAATTATGATACTCAACCAGGTGAGACAAATTGGAACAGTTTTGGTTGAAATATTGCTGCTCCACAGTTTAATTATTGAGTAATAGCTTGGATTTTTGTGGGTTTCTTTCGTTTTCTTGGGTTTCTCCTGTTATCTGTCGCTTGTTTTGGATCAAAATGTAAATGGCAGTGTTTCTTCTTTTGTTTAGTGTGATATATTTGCTCAAAAGACGCAGTGAAGCTTCTGAGAAATCGCTTCGTGGCCATTTACATCTGCAAATGCCACGATAATTAATCCTAATACACAAACTGATGAATGCGTATGGGATTGTAACACGAAAATCATACAAACTAACCAAGATTTATCAGCAAAATTACACAAAAAATTATTGATTTGAGCTACAGTAAGACGTATACTGTGCAGGCCATGAAAAAAACATTAAAACATACCTAAAAAAATGAATAAAAGTCTTGCATTGAGGCACAAACATCTCTTTCTAAATACAGTATGCAGTATTCATTTTATTTGTGCAGTGACATCCTCCCCAGCTTCCAGTCCACTGCCTTATCTTTAAATATTTATTCAATTTCGCGTGACTTGGCAAAAAAAAAAACCCAAAAAAACAGAGAGCCGGGAGAGGGCAGGAGGGAATCAGCTCAGTCCAGCTCGTTTCTGTTGATTTCTATTGGAAATTATTACGCTTGATGTTACAAATGTTCCAAAAAATGATAAAACCGACCCAGAAGAACCTGTAGTTTAGCCTCTGCAAACTGAAATGCAAAGCTTATATCGTTTGATCAGTTTATATTTCAGTCGTCTCTCAAACATCGATGCTCCTGGAGTCGTTTCGTAACATTTAAACTAATCTCAGTCACAAAACTAACCAGAATAATCACAATTAGATGTATTTCCTTCATCCTCTGACTATGTTCACACGGGAACGCTGCATCATGTTGGAAATAAATCCAAACTACAGGTTCTTCTGGGTCGGTTTTATCATTTTTTGGACCCCAGTTGGCGTTGAGGGAACATTTGTAACATCGGCCGTCGTAATTTCCAATTAAAATGAGCTGGACCGAGCTGATTCTCTCCTGCCCTCTCCTGGCTCTCTGTTTTTTTTTGTTTTTTTTGCCAAGTCACATGAAAATGAATAAATATTTAAAGATACGGCAGTGGACTGGAAGCTGGGGAGGATGTTACTGCACAAATGAAATGAATCCTGCACATTTAGAACGAGCGATGTTTGCGTCTTGACCCTGAAAGACACATTTCCACCTCTCAGACGAAATCTCTGTTTTTCACTTGAAGGAAATGCCATCAAAGTTGTAAGCTAACAACTTTATTTGCATTCACAGGCTGATGTAGACTTTATATCGTAGACGAGATTTCACAACCCACAGCGAGAATATTTAGCCTTGTAGAAACTTATCAATTTTTCATGCCGGACATTTTTGATGTTAATGATGAGTAAGTGGGAAGTAAAGTTTTGCTCAAAGGCCTGTGGAAGTCAGACACTTTTACTGGTTAAAAGAATGTTAATAAAACGCAATTCCTCTACTTAAGAAGTGGCATTATTGGTGCTTGTGTTTCGGCAAAATACCATTTATCCCTCTCCCAGTTATCTATGCTCTTTGATGCTGCTGCAGCATTTTTTTCTCTTTTTTTTCGGCTATTTTTAGCACCAACCTTACATACGGTTATACACTGGAGCTTGAGGGAGGGCTAATCCACAAGAACGCTAGCTTGCAACATCCTGGTAGCTGCGATTATTACGGGATTGCTTTGGTTATCTGGGCTCGTCACCCACCGTTGGATCACGAGTCCTTTAGCTAAACGCAAAACGGTGCCACAAGTTGAATGTTTAAACTCGTCGACTTAGATCCGCATGGCAGGTGTGAAAATCCCGCTGCTCCTCCAAGTTGGTGTTGAAGTTTTTTTTTTTTCTCTTTTTCGATGTTGTGATGTGCGTCAAAATCCCTCGGCTGCCTGTTTATCAAAAGGAAGCCTGTCGAGCGGGTTTCCAAGCAGCGCTCAAATAGTTTAAGGAAAAGTTCAAGTTGTTCGTGTGAATACGAAAAGAGCGTCAGAAGTAAAGTTTGTGAGGTCTCGAGAGCGGGCTCCTCCGACAGCGACAGGGAGGGAAAGTTTTCTGGAGTTTTCTTCTGTGGGTTATATAATGCAAACATTTCCTGGCTATAAACAAGTGTATTTATTTGTGATGAAGAGAGAGAGCGATGCAGAGGCTGGTTTTGTGAGTATGGATATAGGTTTGAACAAAAGGTACAGAACAGATGAGAGTTTCTGTCAGACGGCGGCTCTGGCTCTGCTTAGTCAAGAAGAACTTATTATTTTAGTTATTGATTTGAAGTATACAGTCAGGTGTGAATTACTTTTAGTTGTCAGTGCAAACTATGCATCAAAGGTGGGGCAGAGTCTTTTGCAAAATCAGCACTTTCCAATTAGACTGAGATGGGAAAACTATGGTCCAGGGGCAACACACGGGCCGTTGGGTTTATTAATCCGGCCAAACGTGACCAAATTATATTAAAATAGGTAAAGGTAAACCTGTTCAATCTCACCTTACCGCTGTAATGCCAACATTTTCCCAAAAGATGGCGTACTTCAGCTACATCAACCTTGTTCACACGTGTTACTCTTTTATTCTCTTATCAGCCGTTCTGCAAAAAAGAGCGAATCAAAGAAAAGAAAAGCGGACAGTGAGAACCGAGTGTTTCATCCGGAGTGAACAACAACTAAATATGTTTTCACTGATCAAAGGATGTACGCCGAATACGCCAAGAAACTGTCGCAGTTTTCAAAGAGCACAATATCAGACGCCACTTTGCTACGAACTACGCTAGCAAGCGGCTAACGCAAGAACGAGCGGCTACGGCTCAGAGGCTAGCAGCCAATTTACAAACTCAGCAACGTTTTTTTTACCACCGAACAGCAACTCAAGAGTCACGTACCAAGGCAGGTTTTTGCTGGCGTTCAAATTAGCAAAAGCTAGCAAGCCTTTCTCCGAAAAGTATGTACGCCGGAGACGGCAGGTGTCGTGTGTCCAAGAGAGACAAGGGAAGTTTGTGTGGATGAAGAAGATATAAAACAATATGAATAATGTATCATTTTATTCATCACAAACCTGTAATAAAAGGTGCTTATCACAACATTCAGAGCCCAGCAGTGTAATACCAACAGCAACTAGCATGCAAACAGCGCACTTCCTCATTATTGAACGATGTATAATTAAATGCAGATGATACAAAACAGATTTATTTTGACTGGTTCCATATATCTGTGCAGGAGTGAGACACGTTTTGCTCAAATACATGATCAAAATTCAGGTACTTGCCCTTTAAGTTACAAAATATGAAATACCAAAGCTGAGGTGCTGAAGGTTGTTTACAAGGCCAGAGATGACGAGAGTTTGTGCTCCAGCGGAATTCAAAACTCTCTGCGCGCTGAAGAATGCCTAATGCACGACCCAGACAAATCGAAACGCTCGTTCTTTTGTGCCTCCTCCTTTTGTTTTCACCTGATTATTACACAAATAATCTTGGGTTTGCAGGAAGCAATTATGGAGATGCATCTGCTGTAATATCCACGGTCCGCTTAAATGAAAGAGGCTTCTCCAGAGCTGCAGAAAAGGTCAGACTGTTACTATTTGTGGACATTTCCTCTCGTGCCTGCAGCACTGTCTCTTCTACAGGTGAAAACACAGGAAACATCAGCGGTGGAAGAAGTAAAAGTACAAATACAGGAGCGAAACAATACTCAAACTAAAAGGATCAAGTATTAAAGTACCTGTTAAAAAACGTATGTAAAGAGTAAAAACTAAAAGTATTTTGCACAGATTCTGAGATCTAATTAAGCCTCAAATGTAGTGATTTTGATAAAGATTTGTGCAGAATTTGGCTCAGCAGAGACTGAATCATTTGGGGTTTTAATCTTTTTATTTATATATTTTCTTTGCTCAAACTATAAACTTGTTGAAAATAAATCTCTCAGATTTCTTGGCAAGTCTCAAACTATTAAGAAAAATACTTTTACTTTTCAGTCTAGTTAAAAATGTAGTGAAAGTAAAAACTATCCACTTTAAAATGTACATACGTAAAGTGCAGGAACCTTAAATTTATACTTTTACTTTGTCATTATTCTCTCAGTTTCTTGTCTGTAAAACCCCTCACCACACACTTTATACACTTTTCTCACACATTAACATTTTCTCACATTTCTCTCTTGTTTAAACACAAAGTTCAAACCTTCGTCGGTGCCTTTGTCGGTGCAGAACGTTTCATCGACATTGTGGGTTTTGTCGGGGAGAAAACTTGCAAACATACAGCACTTCAGAGTCACACTGATCCAACATTTATGTAAATTTGTCTGACACATTCTGTACTGTACAGGAGACACGGAGGAGACTGATGGACAATGGTCTACAGTCCCTCAGCCAATCAGCCAATCAGGGTCTACAGCAGAAGGACACAGAACACAATGGTCTACAGTCCCTCAGCCAATCAGGACGCAGAACACAATGCACGTCCCTCAGCCAATCAGGACGCACACAATGCAAAGTCCCTCAGCCAATGCACAAAAATGAGAAACTGCAAAATTGCACAAAAGAGAAATCCGTGAAACAGCGAGACCGTGAACCGTGATATAGCGAGAGACGACTGTACAAGAATCTGTTCAAACTTTACATTTTAAACACAAGACATATGACAAACTAACACAATCTCTCCTGTAGGTCATCCATGCCCCTGCACAGAAATTTCCCATAAATATACAAAAATATGATCTAAAACAATACACTACAACTTCACAAATGTGACACGATGTGCACTAGTTTCAGCAGTGAAATCCTAGTGCTCTGAAGCAGGAGAGACTTAGCACAGAGAGGAAAAGGAGGGAGGACTCAGAGCTTCAAAATCTACACAGAAAGTTCTTAAACACGTTAATATTAATGTTTGCTGTTTTGGACAAATATAGAACTTTCAAATAACAAGGTGATATAAATGTTCTGAGAAATGTAAAAGCTCCGTGTTTAACAGGAGGAGATGAAAAATGTCACTGAGCAAATTACTACTAGAGCTACAAATGTGGAAAAATACAAAAGTAGACTCCTATCAGGTCACATTTTAACCACTTCTCGGCTCCTCGTGTTACGGCTAATGTTTGATTTCAGCACAAAACAAGCTGGTTTCCCACTGCTGGTTTTTGCAGAGTGAGATCACAGAAAAAAGGACTTGAAACCTCAAACAGCCAAACCCGAAACGCCCTGATCAGAACCACAAGTCTACATTTACACGAGCACACCGCTGCACCTGCTGCTGCCCCCTACAGGCCTGATCCTCTACTGACAATGAAGACACTAAACTCACTCATTATTCTATGGATTTACCTGTAAAACTCTGATATACTTTGATTAAGACCCTTAAGGCAACCAAACGATCCAAACAAAAAAATTATGTTTATACAGGGCGGCCCAAAAGTCACTGACAGTTGAAAAAAACTCATAACTCTTTTGTTTCTACATATTTTTCTTTTATTTTTTCAGAGCATTTAGAATGACTCTTCCCACATTAATCTGAGCAAATCCAGCACCGAGGAACGAACCCTCATTGTACAGTGGGACTTTGAGTCACATGGGTCAAATTCACAAACCCAGCGGTGTTACCGTCCACATTTTAATACCAGAGATGCCCCAAGAGTAGAGCCATTAAAGGAATAATAAGTGTTTTTCACAGACAGGGGGCAGTATGTGATCTCCACAGACCTGACTCGTCCTGATTTCTTCCTGTGGGTCTATCTTGAAGAAAAGGTGTTTGTGAATAAACCTCAGACAATAAACCACTTCAAACGTGACATCAGGATCAAATAAGAGCCAGATTAGGACATTTTTACTCCCTTAGTTTAAGTCGTGATAAGTTCAAGTGTAAGTCAACAGTTATAACCGTTTATATTGCCAAAAATCTGGGAAAGTTCAGGTTATCTACTGCTAAAATTTGGTGAGTTTAACTTAAGAATTAAAGGAGCTACTGAATATTTAAAAGTGTCAGTGACTTTTGGGCCGCCCTGTATAAGTGATACTATGCAACGTTTTAGCCCAAAAACAGACTAAAACAAAAGAAGGTTTGTTTTTTTTTCTATTTGTTTGTTTATTTTACTGCAAAACTTAAAAAAAAAACACGTCTGAGGGTTTACACAGACACAGGTCGCAGTTATTTAGGTAAAACAATGTCCACTATAGAGAACAAAACATCTTATTCTGTCTAAAACCTGTTAACCTTCTGGTTCAGACTTCAACAAGCATCTTCTCCACTTTATGTGATCATAGTTACCATTAGTTTACCAGTTAAAATGTTAATCTGTCTGAGGAAACCACTCCAGTCTTTGGAAAGGAGGACTTTGCAGAGAACACGCTCACGTTTATCCTTCCTGTTTGAGGTTTACAGGAGGAGACAGCAGCAGACAAACATCCAGACAGATTCTCTACAAGGAAAATATATGATTTTTCCTGACAAGCTTTACTCTTGCAATTAGATTTGCATTTTAATAAGATTCTGTTCAAAGTTCACATTTCGTGTCCAGGGAAACTGTCACACAGACTGATACATGAACAAACTAATACAACAATCATATTCAGGACATGTTTGTACAGATCTAAACTGCAGGGTGAGCGGCTTCATGGAGATTAACACAGGACTTTGCTCATTGTGTCCATTCAAACTGCGATTTCACAGTTGCAGATTTGATCCTGCTCCTCAAAAAGGCGTCACGTGATCCCGTCCTGATCCTGAGACCCCACCAGAGTTCGGCGACACTCGGGTGCAGACGGCTTTAAACGCTCAATGAGCCAACACACCACGCTGATTTATTTATCAGCAACGCAGGTGCTGCCCAGTCACGACTCTGCACAAAGACTGGCACAAACAGCACTGACGTTTAACATAGTCCTACAGCGCAGTGCTTCATCTTCAGGTAAAACAGAAGAGCTGAAGACACAGCTGTAGAATCACAACCTGTATCCACTGGAGCACACATCAAGTCCCCCATACGGCGCCTTTAAGGGTCTCAGTCAAAGAGCGAAAGCATAAATCTACATCTGCAGTGTCCGCATAGAAGCTAAACACATAATATGAACCAAACTGTGTCAAACTCGGCCGTTTCTTCAGTCCTGGTAAAAGCAGAAGTCCTAAATAAATGTGATGTTGAGTGAAGATGAAGCCAAACACGTAGGCGACTCATAGTTCATCATAATCCTCTCTTTTTCGCTACAAAAAGCATGTTTTTCACAGCGCTGCTCATGGTATAAAGTGCCATATGTGACGAAAATAAAAGGTTTCATTTCCTTTGCATTTGCTTTGAGTTATAACTGAAGATCATATAGTGTTATGTTTTAAATAAGAATGAACAGAGTTAGAACGTAATTTAAAGGTTGAAACAGATTTTTTTGCATAATAATCGTCACATGAAACAGGCAAACGAGGCATCGGTATCGAAAAGCAGCAGGTTAAAGCACTGGTATCGGAAAAAATCAAACAGTGCACAGCAGACAAACAGTAACAAGGGAAAAGAAGAGAAAAGTCAGATGAGCAAGAGCCACTTGAGCGCTCAGTGTTCTGAAATCAGTCTAATATTATGCTTAGGCGACGTGCTGTTCCTGTAACAGAAAATGGGCTTAAATAATGAATGGGATTTTTGGCCGTGATCTCCGCAGCTCCACATAAACTGCCCATAATGCACATAGTGAGTCACATGAGCAAAATCCTGACAGAGACACATGGAAAAGTGAAACGAGAGCCGAGAAATCTGACACCAGACATTTACAACACGAGTGAAGCTTCTTCTGTGCTGATTCTCTAAGGTTTTATCCAGTCTCAGACAAATGTGATAAATGAAGCATTCGTAAATGTTACAAGGACAAAAAGGAACAAACCTGGGACTAAACCTGGAGTAAAATGACTGAACTAGGGACAAAAACTGGACTTAAACAGGACAAAGTCAAGAGAGTGACACTTGAATGAGCTTCACCATCAGCGAGCTTCTGTTACTGTTAATTTGTCTTTTCAAAATGCATCATTCCTCAGCCTCCTGCACCAAAATGAAGTGGTTTTGTGCTGCAATACAACCACAGACTGTATCTACAAATGGACAGAGCTACGAAACTTTCAAGCTGCTGCATCTCAAACAGAAAGTGAGAGAGAAGTGACTCCAATTCATTTCATATTGAAAATCTGCCACCTCTTAAATGTTCACATTAACCTGCTCTACATGATCCTGGGGTTCATTTTTTTACCATAGTTATTTTGAGTTATTTCTTTTTTTTTTTTTTTTTTTTTTTTCATTTTTAGTTTATTATTTTTATTATTTATTAGTTATTTTGAGTTTATTTTTTGAGTTATTTTTTATTTTTATTTATTTATTTATTTTTATTTATTATTTTGTTATTTTGAGTTTATTTTGGGGGTTTTTAAGTTATTTTGAATTTATTTTGAGATTTTTTTTTGTTATTTCTTTATTTTTTCATTTTTAGTTTATTATTTTTATTATTTATTAGTTATTTTGAGTTTATTTTTTTAGTTATTTTTTATTTTTATTTATTTATTTATTTATTTGTTTTTTTGTGTGTTTTTTTTTGTTATTTTGAGTTTATTTTATTTATTTATTTATTTATTGTTATTTTGAGGGTTGTTTTTTTTTTTATTTAAATTAATTTTAATTTAATTTAATTTTTTTATTTCTTTGAGTTTATTTATTCTTTTTTTTTTAAACTGTCCTCTCTCTGTCCCTGCTGCTGTCAGACTCACTTTGGTCTTAAATGTTCGTATTAACCCTCTACATGATCCTGGGGTTTTATTTCACTCTTGTGTCTGTAAATCATCATATGAACATTAATAACAGACACATCAGGTCCTTCTTTCCTCGAGGTTGATGCCGCTAGCGTTAGCAAAATGTTTGTGCAGCAGGTCGGGGCGTTACTGATCCCTGATTGGCTCTTTGGTTGCTAGGATACATGAAGCTGGACTTTCCACATGTGCGACTCGGCTCCAGATTCGCCGCTATAACAGCTCGAGCCTCAACGAGCTTCGTTTGACCGGAGCTGCGGGCGCCGTCACACTCCCTCGGTCTGTGAATAGGACACATTTATATGCATTTATTACATTAACGTTGTGAAAAGCGGCACATTCCAGCCCATTTTAGATAAAGCAGATGTTCTCCTGAATCAGAAGAAGCCTCTGTTTGGCAGTTCATTACAATGCGACACTTAACATCAGTGTGTTCAGTGCACAGGAGACAAGAAGAACACTTTAAACTCTGTGCATCCCCCTGATGTAAATGCATTTGGAGCTGTGCTTATTGTGGGGTGAGAGACATTAGTTCTCAGTGGGTGACGTGGGTCTGGTGTTATCTGCTGCGCCGCACACTCTCCCCTCAGATCAATGCTTGGCTGCTGTACTTTACAACTGTTTAAGCTTCACTTTTTAAAGAATCTGTCCTAGAACGAACACAAATGCAGCGATAATTAAAGGTAAACCATATGTAGCAGGTGTTTGGATTATTCATGTTTTTTCTGTGACTATTACTACTACTACTACTACTTTTTGTTGTACACTATTGATAGAATCTAAACTCTGCAGGTTTCAGATCACATCACGATATTGTATAAAGTTTAACACAGATGGAGCAGATAAATGAAGGTTGTTAAATCGTGAGTTTTAGGGTTTAGAAACAGAAATGATCAGGTTCAATATGTGTTAATTTACAGAGTGAATTTCATGTCAAAACCAGGACTAAACTCAGTCCAGACCAAGTCCACACCAGGACATAATAAATCTAAAGTAACAAGGTCTAAACCAGGTCTAAACCAGGACTAAACCAGGTCTAAACCAGGACTAAACCAGGACTAAACCAGGACTAAACTCAGTCCAGACCAAGTCTACACCAGGACATAATAAATCTAAAGTAACAAGGTTTAAACCAGGTCATTTCGATAAATAAACTCATCTAATCTTATCAGGTCCAAACCAGGTCAAAACTAAAGTACTAGGTCTGAACTTTAAGCCAGGTCTAAAGCAGAACTAAACCAGGACTAAACTCAGTCCAGACCAAGTCCACACCAGGACATAATAAATCTAAAGTAAGAACTGGGTCTGAACTTGGTTTAAACCAGGTATAAACCAGGTCTAAACCAGGACTAATCCAGGCTTCAAGTTTAAGTATCTCTGGGTCTTGTTCAGAGTGAGGGGAGGATGGAGCGTGAGATTGACAGGTGGATCAGTGTCTGCAGTGATGTCGCTGTATCGTCTGTCGTGAAGAAGAAGGAGCTGAGTCGAAAGGCAAAGCTCTGGATTTACCTCAATCTACGTTCACCTCACCTCTGGTCATGACTCTGGGTAATGACCAAAAGGACAAAATCAAAGATACAAGAGGCTGAAATGAGTTTCCTCCACAGGGTGACACGGGAGGAGCTCAGTGACACGGGAGGAGCTCAGTGACACGGGAGGAGCTCGGAGTAGAGCCGCTGCTCCTCCACGTCGAGAGGAGCAGCTGTGGCTCGGGCATCTGCTCAGGATGCCTCCTGGACGCCTCCCTAGGGAGGTGTTCTGGGCATGTCCCACCGGAAGGAGGCCCTGGGGAAGACCCAGGACACACTGGAGGAACTATGTTTCTGGGCTGGGAACACCTTGGAGTCCCACCAGAGGAGCTGGAGGACATGTCTGGGGTGGGGGAAGTCTGGGAGTCCTTCCTTAGACTGCTGCCCTCACGACCCGGCCCCGGATAAGCGGAACAAGATGAATGGATGGACTGTGACGGCCATTTCAGCAAACTCATCTCCACCATAGCAGCAAAGCCAACCTCAAAACAAAATCATCCCCAACCTCCTCACCTCTTCTCCTCTTCATCATAAATCACTCAGTCATATTCTTGTTTCATTGCACTGACTGTAAGAAAATGTCCAGTCTATAGAACACAGTGAGTAATGAAACGTGAACAGTTGTAAGACATCCCTTGAGGCTCAAAACTTAGCAGACCTAGTCTAACTTCCTCAGGTCACGCTTGTCAATTCAGAGCAGCATCATCTTTAAACCGTCCTCTGATTCGCCAATTAGTCTGACGAGCCAAGTGTGAAGCCTGGCACATGGTTTTATTACTGCAAAATCACTGCTCAACTTCCATCCAGCCCACAAAATTCAGACTGAATTAAGGAAAGCAGCGAGCCACAGACCAAAACAGTCAGTGAAACACAACCGCAGTTTACAGTCGGACAGTTTGAACCAACATCCTTCAGAAACTGGGTCCACAGTGAGATGTTCCACTGCACAATGGTCAGATCTGTCTGTGATATTGGCTTAAAAGTCGTAGATTTTACTGGAGTTTTTAAATTAGCTGCTGAAATATTTATGGGCAGTACTGTTGTCAGGGCCGGCGAAACGTAGCGACACCTCACAGCAGCCAGGGGTCTCCAACCTTTTTTCCTCCAGAGACCTACTTTTACAAAATGAAAATGGTAGAGAGCTAATACCGTTAGCGAGTCGATGTAATGGGGACGGCGAGGCTTAGATGAGGTGCAGGGTATGAAACATTCACGCTCCACAATCTGATGCATCTAAAATAGAAATCCACAAAGCCTGATCATTAGAGACGGGCTCCACAAATGTCGTCTTATTCATCATGAGCTTCATCATAATCACCGTCTGAGGCAATAAAAATGGTCTAACTTTTCTTTATTTATCGTGACAGAAAATACACGAAGCTTTGTGCCAGTTTGTGTTTAACGTGGTCCAGTGATTACAGAGATAAATCAAGGCGTTTCCCCTTTAAGCAACGCCTCAGGGTCCCACCGGAGGAGCTGGAGGATGCGTCTGGGGTGAGGGAAGTCTGGGAGCCCCTGAGGAAGAAGACGGACGGATGGAAACCAGGTCGTCCAGCTCAGTTTAAACAGATTCATGTGAACACAAACTATTATCCATTTATTCGAGCACAAAGTTGAGCCGTATTCGCACTGGATTCGTTTTATCTAAGGACTTCGGGTAAATTACAAATGTCGCCTGTGTTTTCAGTCCCACCTCAGAGCTCCTCAGGTTCGTCGAGTCCCAGGTGAACGCTCCTGTCTGTGCATTTAAGCTAACAGTGATTAAAAATGTCTTCACAGCCCATTTTAGGTCCAGATTTGAACTGAATTAATAAAAATCCTTCGCCACGGACTGTACTCTAATCCAAATGTCGTTCTTTCTACAATTAAAAAGGCAAAAACATAAAACAAAGCTGTTGTCGTGGCAACCGAGGACGAGCAGCTTGTCGCATCTGTGGAAAAGTTGGGGTGTTTTTGGTGAAAAGTTTGAAGTGTGGATGGAGGATTGTGTCAGTGTAAGTGGATTAACAGAGAGGCTGTGTCTGTCTCTGAGGATTATGATCGAGGGGATGTCGCTGTGATCTCCAGTCGCACCGAGGTGGAAGAAAGAAGCGATGTCTGACGAGAAGCACAGGTGCATTCTGCTGAAAACCAACTGAAAATAGAAGCAGCTCCGGCGGCTCGATGATGAGTTCAGATGTTCTTGTCGTGTTTGGGTGAATACAGTAAAAACATCCCGGGTGAACGCACAAAAAACACACAGATCATTTTTATTTTTCGGTAAAACTAATCGGGAGAACGTTCACGGTGATAACAGCCATGTGACGAATCAATTCAGTATAATTCACAAATCCCTGGAGATACTTGGGGGGGGAAAAGTACTAGTATCTTTCAAAGTACAAACTAGAGACTGGAGCTGGTCTTTACTGTCGTCCACACACCACAGAGTCACCGGGGACGAGACGCGAGACGAGACGAGGTTTGGACGTCTGTAATGAAGAACTCTGCGCTTCACTTCACAGTTTTGGCCTCACGACTTATTTTATATTTTTGTAGTCATGGTAACGCTGCTTTTTGGTTCTTCTCAAGAGACACAAACCGACTCTTAACCTTCATTGTGTCTGTACCAACTGTAAACGCACAAATCTCACGACATCATTTTACACATTTTACACATTTTTTACTTTTCTCCATCCCTAACTGTCATTAATTGCACAGACAGTCGCCTCACACCTTTCTTCTGTCATTTGTCTGTTTCATTTTGTCATTTTTATGTTAAACTAGGCTCATGTCTCTTATATATCTGCATCTTTTTTATATCTTATCATAGTAGTATCGTATTTCAGGAACTGCAGTGTAATTATGGTCGTCAAAAGTATCAAAAATCAGATACTAATCGATACTAAAACCAGTATCAAAACTAGATAATCTTTTGAGCAAGTAACGATACTAAAAAGCCACAAACACCGAACAGAAATGAGCATTTTCTGAATAGATTGAGGACGATCTTGAGCTGAATCAGAACAAATTTAAAACCAAACTGTGAGCCCCGGACCGACACAGAGTCACACAGAGACAACACCACGTTTTATAAAAGAAAGTGCTGTTATTGAAGGTCAAAAATCACATTCTGTTGCCTAAATAAAGAGTGTTTTTTTTTTCTAAGTGTAAATGTGATGTTAGCGTCAGATCCCACAGAAAACACGACGCAGCGCAGTGAAAACCCCGCTGTGGGGTAAAGTTTGTTACTCACTGGCCTGCATGAGCTGCCCCTGTCGTCCGAACACTTGGGAGAACGGGCTCCGGCTGCAGGTGAGCGTCTCCTCCATCCTCCCCCGTCCCGCTGTCCAGATGGAAAAAGTGAGCCCTGGGTCCGGGATGTTCTGCTCCGAGCGACGATCTGTGTCTCTCTCCGTCTCTGTGTCTCTCTCCGTCTCTGTGTCTCTCTCCGTCTCTGTGTCTCTCTCCGTCTCTGTGTCTCTCTCTGTGTCTCTCTCCGTCTCTGTGTCTCTCTCCGTCTCTGTCTCTCTCTCCGTCTCTGTGTCTCTCTCCGTCTCTGTGTCTCTCTCCGTCTCTGTGTCTCTCTCCGTCTCTGTGTCTCTCTCCGTCTCTGTGTCTCTCTCCGTCTCTGTGTCTCTCTCCGTCTCTGTCCGTGTTTTCACCAGCGTCGGATCCAAGTGCTGAGCAGAGATTTGTGTGAGAGGAGAGAACGATGTGAGAGAGAGAGAGAGAAGAGCGCTGCTGAATATGAGCTTCAAGGAGAGGGAGGAGAGGGAGGAGAGGGAGGAGAGAAAGAGAGATGAGATGAGAGGGAGAGGAGAGAGAGAGGAGAACGCTGCTGAATATGAGCCTCATAGAGAGGGAGGAGAGGAGAGAGGGAGGAGAGAGGAGAGAGGGAGGAGAGAGAGAGGAGAGAGAGGAGAACGCTGCTGAATATGAGCCTCCCCGGGAGGGAGGAGAGAGGGAGGAGAGAGGAGAGAGAGAGAGAGAGGAAGAACTGCTGAATATGAGCCTCACACAGAGGAGAGGAGAGAGAGGAGAGAGGGAGGAGAGAGGAGAGAGAGAGGAGAACGCTGTGAGAGAGAGAGGAGAGAGAGAAGAGCGCTGCTGAATATGAGCCTCTCAGAGAGGGAGGAGAGAGGGAGGAGAGAGAGAGGAGAACGCTGCTGAATATGAGCCTCACACAGAGGGAGAGAGAAAGAGAGGGAGGAAAGAGGAGAGAGAGAGAGAGAGAACGCTGCTGAATATGAGCCTCACACAGAGGGAGGGAGAGAGGGAGGAGAGAGGAGAGAGGGAGGAGAGCGGAGAGGGGGGGGGGGGAGGAGAGAGGAGAGAGAGAGGAGGGAGGAGGGAGGAGAGAGGGAGGAGAGAGAGAGGAGAGAGGGAGAGAGAGAGAGAGAGAGAGGAGAGGGGAGGGAGAGAGGGGAGAGGAGAGGAGAGGGAGGAGGGAGAGTAGAGAGGAGAGAGGGAGGAGAGAGAGAGGAGAGAGGGAGGAGAGAGAGAGGAGAACGCTGCTGAATATGAGCCTCACAGAGAGGGAGGAGAGAGGAGAGAGGAAGGAGAGAGGAGAGAGGGAGGAGAGAGGAGAGAGGGAGAGGAGAAACAAACTCCAACAAACTCCTCCTCGTTTTTAGGTAAAGGTGTAATTCCAGGTAAATGTGGTGTTTCCATGTGGAGCATAATCCTCCTTCACTCACTCACAGGAAAATCTAAATCTAGTAAATTATCAAAACAAAAGCACGTGCTCCTCTGTATTTGTGATTAATCCAGAGGAGAAAACGAAAGTGAAACTGAAGAGTCCACGTGAGCTTCAGCTGCGCCTCGGTCATTTGCGAGTTTTTAACATGTTAAACTTATTCTGCTCCTGATGTTATTTTCCTCCTTCTTTATGTTGTTTCACATGTAAAGTCTCTCGTGGACGTGTCCTCCTTTAGCCAATCAGGACGCAGAACACGACACCTCCTTTAGCCAATCAGGACGCAGAACACGACACCTCCTTTAGCCAATCAGGACGCAGAACCGACACCTCCTTTAACCAATCAGGACGCAGAACACACACCTCCTTTAGCCAATCAGGACGCAGAACACGACACCTCCTTTAGCCAATCAGGACGCAGAACACGACACCTCCTTTAACCAATCAGGACGCAGAACACGACACCTCCTTTAACCAATCAGGACGCAGAACACGACACCTCCTTTAACCAATCAGGACGCAGCACACGCCTCTCCTTTAACACACCACACACCTCCTTTAGCCAATCAGGACGCAGAACACGACACCTCCTTTAACCAATCAGGACGCAGAACACGCGCCTGCATACACTGTAAAAAAAAGTATGTAAAACTGCACTAGTCCCTCCAAATGAACGTTTTTGACTCATTTTTCATATTACTACGCGGGAACCTGCGCCTTAAAATCCGATGCGGCTTGTACAAGTTTTTTTTTCTAAAATTAAAGCATGTGGCTTTAATGAGGTGTGATCTGTAGAAAATACGATATGCAGTTTTGCTCTAAACATGAGACACTGGGCAGTGCCTTTTTGAGGGTCTTAACTCTTTAAAGGACAAATGTGTAAACGTTTAGACAAACTCAGTGATTCTGACTCGTGGGTAAAACTTTTGTGTGTTTCCTACAAAGACCCAGACTCGTGTCAAACCACTGAGGTTTAATAAAGTTTATCATTTTAATTTGGACAAAACAAAGGGAATTTCTCCAAAATGACCCAGAACTGTAAAAGTAAAAACTAAAAGTACTTCTGCAGATTTTGAGTCTTATAAAGCTTCAAATGGATCGATTCTGATAAAGATTTGAGCTGGATTTTGTTCAACAGAAAAAACTGAATCAATTTTTTTTTTCTTGCTGTTTTTATTTGTAAATTTTTGTTTTCTCAAATTACAAACTTCAGACTCTTCAGCAGGTCTCAAAATAATAAAATACTTTTACTTTTCAGTCGTGTTGGAGGCAGAAAGAGCAGATAAAGATGTAAAAGTGAAAAGTAACACTTCAAAATGTACTTGTATTTACAGATACATAAAGTTAGTGAAGTACAGCAGTTCAGTACTTTTACTTAGTTATGTTCCTCTACAGGTGAAGATTATTAGAGACTTTTAAAAATACATTTTGGACCAAATAAAGTTTTTTATCTGTGTTTTTCAGACTCTGGAGTCGGAGGAGGTCAGACTCTCACGGAGGAAAGACTCAGATTTAATGTGGATCAATCTGGATTTTATCATGAAACAAACAAAAAGAAAATGAACAAAAACCTGATTTTTTTTGACTGACGAGACACAAGAAACTTATGTCACAGAATATATGAAGTTTAAGAACATTCTTCATTCAAGAAAGTTCAAGTTTAAGAATATTCACTTCATTATTAGGAAATAGAATCATGTGACGTCACATGAAACAGAGAGATAAAGAGAGAGAAGGATTAGAAATATGTGTGATAGAGAGAGAGAGAGAGAGAGAGAGAGAGAGAGAGAGAGAGAGAGAGAGGGAGAGAGAGAGAGAGATGGAGAGAGAGAGATGGAGAGAGAGAGAGAGATATGGAGAGAGACAGAGATAGAGAGAGAGAGATGGAGAGAGAGAGATAAAGAGAGAGAGATGAAGAGAGAGAAAGAGAGAGAGAGACAGAGAGATAGATGGAGAGAGACAGAGAGAGATGGAGAGAGAGACAGAGAGATAGAGAGAGAGAGAGAAGAGAGAGAGAGAGATGGATGAGAGAGAGAGAAGAGATAAGAGAGAGATAAGAGAGCTAGAGAAAGATATAGAGACAGAGAGAGAGATAGAGAGAGAGAGGGAGAGAGAGATAACGAGAGAGATATATAGAGAGATAGAGATATAGAGATATATAGATAGAGAGATAGAGAGAGCTAAGGATCGTGAGAGAGAGATAGAGAAAGACAGATAGAGATAGAGATATAGAGATAGATCGATAGAGAGATATATAGATAGATAGATAATCATTTGTTATGTGCGTTGAGCGTCTCTTTGCTCTAAATAACAATTAGTGTTATTTTTATAGTTTGATTAATAGTTACAGACTCACCTCCGTCTCCACCTCCACCTCCGTCTCCACCTCCACCTCCGTCTCCACCTCCGTCTCCACCTCCGTCTCCACCTCCACCTCCACCTCCGTCTCCACCTCCGTCTCCACCTCCACCTCCGTCTCACTCTGTGACAGACGCTGAACCACAGACGCCTGAGGATAAACTCACTGTGCACCACGTTCCTCCGCACCACCAATCACAGAGTGACACTGCTCCAGCAGCAAGTGTCTGACTCCTGCCCGACTCCTGCCCGACTCCTGACCGACTCCTGCCCGACTCCTGCCGACTCCTGCCCGACTCCTGCCCGACTCCTGCCCGACTCCTCCCCGACTCCTGCTCGACTCCTGCCCGACTCCTGCCCGACTCCTGCCCGACTCCTGCTCGACTCCTGCCCGACTCCTGCCCGACTCCTGACCGACTCCTGCCCGACTCCTGCCCGACTCCTGCCCGACTCGCACTCCTGCCCGACTCCTGCCCGTCTCCTGCCCGACTCCTGCCCGACTCCTGCCCGTCTCCTCCCCGACTCCTCCACGACTCCTGCCCGTCTCCTGCCCGACTCCACAGCATCTAATACCCAGCACAACTGAACCATCAAGAGAGTGAAGCATCGACCTGAGAGTGAACCATCAACTTGAGAGTGAACGAGGAGAGACGACAGTCCACAGCATCCAATACAGCAACACAATTGAACCATCAAGAGAGAACCGTCAACCTGAGACTGAACCATCAACCAGAGAGAGAAGCATCGTTTGCTGCTGTGTCCATGTGTGTCCAAAGAAACATCACGCTTCATTTCACTGGTCTTTGACATTTTTATTGACAGAAAATCTGGGATTTAATGGAGCAAAGTTGCAATTTTCACAATAATTTCTTTAAACAAACACAAATGATTTATTTTATTTGGTTGGGACAGTGCAATGTTAATGAACAGACATGACATGACAGACATGAACGTAAACACGCCGGGTTATAGCCAGAGGCTAATTTCCACCCGTTGTCCCAAGGGGGGGTAGGTGGGTTAAGTTTTCTTTTTTTTGCCCAAGGACACAACGACAGCATTCATCTGTGAGGTCTGGAATTGCACCGCCAACCTTCGGGTCAGTGGATCTAACCACTCAACCAATGATGTTTATGTAGAGAGCAAGATTTTCAAACCGCCCACCTTCGGAAAGTGACAACACACCCAACCAACTGAGCTACTGTCGCCCAAATTAATTTTAATACATGTGCTGCTGATCATAATTGTAGCTCTAGTTTTATCTTAAGACACGAGCGCACGTGAAGCTAGCATACTTAATTAGCATTTAAAAGAAGACATTGTTCTTGTGTCTGCTTTAATCTATGACACTTTTGGTTTATTCTGTTATAATTTGTACCTTTTAAATCACAATATTCATCTAAACCGACTTAATAAAAGAAACAAATCCACAGATGTTCGTGTTAGAAAACTGCAGCCGTGGAGTCAGGCTCTCTCCTCATTTCTGTCAGGTGAACCGCTGCACATCACGGGGAAAGATTATTTTCTTTTTAATTTGTACCAGAAATACTCCACCACACTGAGTCCTACGAGTATCAGTAAATGTCGGGAGAAGTTAAAACAGGTCGACTGGTGATATGACGTCTGGAAAATAAGTAATTCAAGATTATTCAAACAGATTACTGGTCAGATTATTTCCTCAGTTCTGGTCAGATTATTTCCTCAATTCTGGTCAGATTATTTCCTAAATTCTGGTCAGATTATTTCCTAAAATTCTGGTCAGATTATTTCCTCAATTCTGGTCAGATTATTTCCTCAGTTCTGGTCAGATTATTTCCTCAGTTCTGGTCAGATTATTTCCTCAATTCTGGTCAGATTATTTCCTCAATTCTGGTCAGATTATTTCCTCAGTTCTGGTCAGATTATTTCTTCAATTCTGGTCAGATTATTTCCTCAGTTCTGGTCAGATTATTTCTTCAATTCTGGTCAGATTATTTCCTCAGTTCTGGTCAGATTATTTCCTCAATTCTGGTCAGATTATTTCCTCAATTCTGGTCAGATTATTTCCTCAATTCTGGTCAGATTATTTCCTCAGTTCTGGTCAGATTATTTCTTCAGACTAAATAATGTTCTAAACTCCTACATTAGCCTTATTTGAACTTCCCTGTGAGAAAATGATCAGCAGGAGTCTGACTTGTGCGTTTACATGAGCAGCTGCTGTTCACTCTGAATCTGAGGAACTATGATAAACACGGGATAATATCACAGACGTGTAAAGAAGAGACTGAGTGTGAGTCTCCACAGCTTCAGCTCAAATGAAGCTCACCCAGAAGGTAAAGTGGTGAATTTAGAGCCAAGATCCACATTTGGAATAACGACCGCGAGTATCATAGCAACCAAAGAGCCAATCAGGAGCGAGGCCGATGAAGGTCACGCCCCTTCCCCCCCAGACCACTGGTTTAACAGGAAGGAGGTGCTTAGCAACGCTGTCAATCAAACCTGTTGCTAACGCTAACAGGAGCAACGTCGGGGAAAGAAGGACCTGATGTGTCTGTTATTAATGTTCATATGTCGATTTACAGACACATACGTGAAATAAAAACCCCAGGATCATGTAGAGGGTTAATACGAACATTTAAGTACAAAAGACCAAAGACCAAGTTACAGAGAGAGCGGACATAGTTTTTCAGACAAAAAAAATAAACAAAAAAAAAAAAAAAATATAATATAATAATAAAATAAAATAAAAAACAAAACAAAAAAATAATAATCAAAATAACTAAAAATAAATAAATAAATAAAAATAAACTCAAAATAACTAAAAGAAAAACAAAAAGAACTCAAAATAACAAAAAAAATGAACTAAAAATAACAAAAAACACTTAAAATAACAACAAAAAAATCAAAATGAACTCAAAATAACTTAAAAAAATAATAATAATAATAATAAATAAATAAATAAATAAAAAAATAACAAAAATAACAAAACAAAAAAAAAAAAAAAAAAAATAAAACTAAAAAAGAAAAAATGAACCCCAGGATCATGTAGAGGGTAGAGGTAGAGGGTACGAACATTTAAGACCAAAATGAGTCTGACAGCAGCAGGGACAGAGAGAGGCCACTGCTTTTCAATAAAATGTGAACTGGAGCCGATGAACTTGGAAGCACAGTCTATACAGTCTATGGCTAATATAAAAAAAATACATTTATAGATAATCAAATCACCAACGTATCTATTTTGAATCTTAATAAGACACTGGCTGCGGTTCCATGTGCACTCATCTGATTAACATCACATTTTTTCACTTTAAGACGGTTAAAATGACGTAAAAACAGCAAAATCTTCTCATTTCTTTCAGATCGTGGTCCCTCCGATTCCTCACATCACATTTTGCAGTTTGCACGTCATTTACATAATATTAAAGGCCCAGAAATGAGATAATAATCAGATTTTGGTGCATGAGAGCCCGGACGCTGATAGACACATCACATGCAGCAGCGGGACGACTTTTATTTCATTTCATGTATTTATTTACCCTCCTAGGACAATGTACAATATCACTGAACATTTAATACAAGATCTCATGGTTGTATAAGTCTAGTATGTTTCTGTGAGTCTTGTATAAGGACAAATCGCACCAGAATTGAGATGGAAAAAGGGTTTTTGGCCGTCTTTCTCCCCAAAAGTGGAATCTTTTCAAGGACAAACCTAATTGGATCCTTTGGTTCCACAAATTCAATTCAATAATCTGGTGACAAACTCATTTATACTCACACCTGCTCCTGTTTTTAATGTTTTAAATGGACTTATCTACTTTTTTGTTAGTTTTTTTCTGTATTTGAACAGGGCGCTCGTGTATTTGAAGGGCTCATTCGACTCTCTCTGCATGAATAAAGATAAAGAAATGAAAAAAAAAACATTTGCACCACTGTATTACTCCAAGCTTTTAAAAGTACTAACTTTTCAATGTGACACTAAACTTCTCCACGCTGAATTTACTGAATTACGTCATATTACCAACACAAATACTTTAAAAACATGCATTCTGACTCGCCTCTCCACAGATCTGCCTGGTGGCATCGCCTGCTCGTCTCCATGGTGAAAAATACATTTACTGCTGCATCGTTACCATAGAGACAAGCAGAAAAGTGACTTAATGCACCTTTAAAATCACATTGACTCTATGAAAACACATATTTGACTGTATCTGTTTAAAACTTGAACCTCATGACGTCAAAAATACACAAAATATAAGTCATATTCTTCTATTTGTTTTTTTCTGATCTATTCTTCCAGTTGTGCCAGTCCACATTTAGTCTTAATCCTCCTCCTCGGGATAATCTGCACTCGTATAAACACATTTGAACATTATTCTGGTGCAAACAAAGCCGTTCTTCTCTGGACCTCGTTCTGCCGCATCAGGAAGTCTCCATCTCCCTGAGCCCAAATGGGTTTCAACAGCTCGCAAATAATTTCAAAACTAAAGCAGCCGGAAAGAACCTCATTAAATATTGATCCGTTTCTTAATGTGCTGGTTCTGACCGCACGTCGTGAACTGTGAGGAGAAAGGATCCGGCGATACATAAGTCTGCAGTGACCACGGCGGTTACACATCTATAACTGTATTTTAGTTTGGATAACGCTGGATTTTTGCATTATTAAACTTGAACTGAGTCTGTTGCTAATGTTAAAACAGGATTTGACTTATTTTGTGCAGCCGCTGAAGTGAAAATGACAAAAAATAGAGACGTCAGTTTGAAACATTTCAGCTGCCTCCTCCTGTTATTGCTTTACCTGGAATTTACACAGTATTACACTTACAGAAAACCAGCCTGTTGCATATATTTATCATGGGGACAAGCAGGGGGCGCCATAAGGACAAGTTACATACAGATCTGTGGAGAGGCAAGCCGCTCATTCTGACTCTGCTCTTTTCACCTTGTCCAACCGTGTTTCTATTTATATGATCAAAACACTGAAATATGTGAATCTAACTTGTAAAACAGGTTTTCAAAAGTACCTCCGAGCTGTAGACACAGATAAAACAAACGTAGGCAGATATTTTTGCTGCTATATATAAAAAATAAAGGGATATTTATGCTGCTGTAATTCCCGAGCTCTGTTTCTAGTAACGTTACACATTATATTATTTTCAATACAAATGGGAGGGGTCTAGGGGGCCCTCTGGTGGCTTTGGGCCCCTAAGCAGCTCCTCAGTCTGCTTATAGGCTGAACCGGCCCTGAATACACCCATTTAATATTAATTTAATACATGCTACATGGATAAATTTCATGTCGTTCTGTGGAGCTGCAATAATAGTTGATGGAGACAAATCGGCGGCTGACTCACCACCAGGAAAGTCAAAAATTGAAAAACTAGAGCAAAGATTCAGCAGACACTGAGACGGTTTGCAGCCGAGTGTGAAGTGGCTGGGATGAGAATCAGCTCCTCCAAATCTGAGTCATGGTTCTCGACTGGAAAAAGGTGGCGCCCTCTGCAGGTGGTGGTGAGTCTGTGCCTCAGGTGGAGGAGTTCAAGTATCTCAGGGTCTTGTTCTCGAGTGAGGGGAGGATGGAGCGTGAGATTGACAGTGATGTCGCTGTATCGTCTGTCGTGGTGAAGAAGGAGCTGAGTCCAAAGGCAAAGCTCTGGATTTTACCTCAATCTATGTTCACCTCACCTATGGTCATGACTCTGGGCCATGACCGAAAGGACAAGATCACAGATACAAGAGGCTGAAATGAGTTTCCTCCTCAGGGTGGCTGGGAGCTCCCTTAGAGACAGAGTGAGGAGCTCAGTCACACGGGAGGAGCTCGGAGTAGAGCCACTGCTCCTCCACATCGAGAGGAGCAGCTGAGGTTCGAGCATGTCTCCAGGATGCCTCCTGGACGCCTCCCTAGGCAGGTGTTCTGGGCATGTTCCACCAGGACGAGGCCCCGGGGAAGACCCAGGACACTCTGGAGGGACTATGTCTCTCTGGCCTGAGAACGCCTTGGAGTCCCACCGGAGGAGCTGGAGGACATGTCTGGGGTGAGGGAAGTCTGAGAGTCTCTGCTTAGACTGCTGCCCCCGCGACCCGGCCCCGGATAAGAGGAAGAACATGGCTGGATGGATAGAACAAAGATTCTCGGTTCATTGTGTTAATAAAAGTGGGTAAAAAAAATACAAAAATAAGATATAGGGTTATATTGTTTAAAAAAATAAAAAAATAAATGGACAGAGTTTAAACCCTCACAGGAGTCCAGTTCTTTTTGAGAACTTGGTCTGGCAGTATTCATACTAATGTTATTAGGTTTATAAAGGAAACTATGCAAACGCCACAGTTCAGATCTACACACTCTGGGACATTTTGAACATTGAACCTTCTGTGGCACAAAACAATCAATCAATCAATGCCCCCACCTTCAAATTCACACAAACCCCTCCTGACCCTGCAGTAAGTTCTCTCGTCACATCATCTCTCAAACGGCTCTCACTTTTACCAGCCTTTCTCTCCTATAATATTTATCCCACTTTGAACAAAAACACCAAACACACGAGAGCTGCTGGGGTCTTCCGGGAGTCGTGGTGTGTTTTAGTGTTTTAGTGTTTTTCTGCGTCCTCACCTCTCTTCACGACGCTCCGTGGAGAGTTACAACGGCTGTGGGCTACGGCGAGGAGGATGGAGCGGAATAAGAAGTAGCATCAAAAGGATTCGTGTTGAGCGGTTTGAGATATCGGGCAACTGCGAGAGACGTGACAGAGAAAGCACTTCTGTATTCAACAGTGAGTCGGGCTGAATAGAGACGAGCTGCGAGGGACAGAACAGCGACGTTTAAAGACGAGCTGAGACACTTGTATCATAAAATTGTTTTGGGTGATGGATTTCTCTGGGGCGAAGTCTGAGTGTTGACGACCCAGTGGTGAGAAGTTTTCAGACTTCAAAAAGAAAAATGTTTGTGTGAATATGCAGAGGGTGAAGGGAAATATCAAGGTTTTTCTTCAAGCCATAAAAAAAAATGCAAAACGCAGGAAAATTCATCATTAAAACTAAAAAAAATACCATAAAAGTAGATTTTACATAATGTTATTAGGATTAGTCCAGTAACTTAAACATTTCTGTATCATTTTGATGTAAAACTGAGTGTATTTCAGCTCAGTCAAAGGCAGGTGGGACGTGTCGTGACTTGGACTCGTCGAGTCACTGTGAGACTTGATAAAATGGACAAAGACATTGGACGTGACGTGGACTTCACACATGAGGACGTCAGGTTTCAGGAGGTTCACGACACATTTTGGTTTGTCTCGATCACAATGCAAATTTTTACAAGAAGAACAACAACAAGAACAGCAACAATGCAAAAATGTTCAGTTTAGAATATATATATATTTTTTAATAGTTTTTATTTATTTATATTATGTAAATACTCGTGTTTCCTGCTCCTGTCGGCAGATCTTCACATGAGAATGAGTGAAGACATTTTATTTTGGTTGTTTAAATTTTTCTTTTTTTTTGAAAAAGACAAAACAAAACATTTCCTTCATTAGTTACAACCAAAAAAGGATCAGGCTGAAGGCACCTGCCACACACCAACCCAACGCCACAGAACAGTAACATGACACAATCAGTATCTTAAACACAATGTCTTGGCTCATACGAACTAATGCAACGTATATGCATGAACAAATTCATGCTTTAAAGTTGTTTTTTTTATTTAGACAGTTTTAATTAACTTAAAATTCATTACTGATCATTCCAGAGTCTTATTCCTAAAACAGACACGTCTTTGCGTCACATTATTTCTTATTTTACTGGATTCAAACCGAAGTAAACCTCTTAAATTATAGTAACTACTTCTTAATTTAAAGAAGGACTGAATCTTACAGGAAAATCCTTATTCACAACACAAAACAGAATTGTCAAAAATGTTTAACTTAACTATGTCTGTAAACTTTAATATATTTGATTTTATACACAGTTCATTAGTCGGATCACAGATTCCTGCTTCATTAATGATTCTTATTGCCCTTTTCTGTAGTTTAATTATAGGATCTACATGTGTTTTTCAGGCCTATCTGCAAAATGATTCAAACGTCACATATGAGGACATTCGTTTTACATCGTTTTTCTCAGAAACATCATGTAAAAAGATCATTCTTTGATTTTCATCAGGTCCAATCAGCCCAAATAACAAAGAGAAATGAATAAAACCACGAAAGAGCTGGAGTCTCAGGAGGTTAAAGGCCAGAGACTCGGGACCTGACTCGAACTTGAGACGACCTGATGTTTCTCCTCAAAAAAACTAAACGTTTAGAAAAAGATTTTTTCTGTAGAGTTGATACAGAAACAAAGTGGAACATGCCTCTTCTCACGTTTCTCTTTATCACTGCGGATGAAACAATAACTGAAACATGGTTCTATCGTATCGTCCGACGTCCTACAATAAACTGGATTTATTGCTTAAATGCAGTTTTGTTGCAGCGACTGACAAAGAACAGAAGGATCTAGACCATGATCCTTTGCTCCATTTCAGTGCAGACGACCTGATAAAATAACTTATAAAATAAGTTTAAATCTTAATTCTTTGGATTATGACAGTAATGATTCACACTAAGGTCTTTTAAAATCATTTAAAAAGAGAAAAGCAGCAGATCTCACGATATTGTACCATGAAATCTGGATATTGTTACATCCCATTGCAAAAATACGAGCTGTATTCACTACTTCATATAAATAACTTGAAGCTCAAAGCAGAGGACGTGGGACTGGACTTGGACTTTTCTGTCTTTGACTTGGGATCAAATGTGAAGTTGAGCAAATTCACACAAAGAGCACGACCGAGAGGGAAAGTGAAACTGTCATGATGATGTTCGTTCCTGACCTCGTGTCTTGCTCTTTCCTCCTTCACCTAAGCCTGGAGCTGGGTGGAGTTGTGACTCTACACTCGGCGTCAGATCGTCTGTTTGTCTTCATGTTCACCTCCTGCTCCTTGGACCAGCTCTGGACTCTCACCTTCGACCCCTTTTCCCCGACAGTGTTGGACCTCGTTTTTGTCTCGGCACTTTCGTCTCACCCCTGACCCTGGCTTGCACCCTCCTCTCCGATCACCACGCCAGACCGTCTGAGTGTTCTACACCCTTTTCTCTGGGCACTCTGTCGGACAACTCCCTTTCAGACCCTACCATCCTGCACCACACTGTTAACCCTTCTGAGTTCTCTGCACTCTCTGTCTCTCCGGACCCAGTCCTGACACCATATGACAGAAATAATAGCTTCCTGAGATTCCTTGGTCCCGGATCTGACATCTGACGCTTATTCTGCTGGAGAGGAAGTGGATCTATATCTAACTTATGAAGGATTTGCAAAGCAAAGCTGAGGAAAAACACATCAAAACATGAGAAGAACATGCAAACTCCACACACAAAACCGTCCTTCTCGACCCTCTGCCACCACAGCCACAAACATCCAAACTTTCATCTGAACATTTGAGAAATGCTGGGTCCTTTCTTCTGCAGAGCTTTGTGTTCCTCCACCTGATCCGTCTGCCTCCTTAAGCCGACAATGTGTTTTGTTCACAGCAGTAATGTTCTGGCTCCCGCTGAGAGCAAACGCATTGCTTTTGGCTAATGCGGCGAAAAGCACATTGCGATTATATGATGCAACAATGCCACTACGATCTGCAACAGCTCTCATTTGAATTTCAATTTTGGTACATTAGCAGTAGAATACATTTCACTACTTCAATTTAAAATATTACTTTGCAGAGAAGTAAAGAGACAAACTTAAGTTGTACTAGTTTTAGAAAATAATGGGGCAAGAATAAAGTTGGAAAGCACTTTCACCTCACAACGAGAAGGTCCTGAGGCTGGTGTGGGAGGTTTGCAAGTACATTACACTGTCTGTTTATATATTTAACCAGAAAAAGGCCTGAATAAAAGTAAAATAGACACGTTTAAAGCTTTACTATATATACAATAACTCCAGGTAAAGCAGAAATATCTCGCAGGGATGAGAAGCTTCTGAGAGGTTCCCCAAACAGCCCTGAAGGATGGACACGACGCAGAAGATTCATTTCTCTAGGGGACATCAGGGTTTACTTTAAAGACATTTTATGCACCGTCTGTCCTCAATAGAAGTTCATTTATTACGTGCAACATATCAGCCGTGTGGCCTTCTTCAGGTAAACGGTGAAGAGAAGGTAGGAAGCCATCTTAAAAAGGTGTGGCCTGCTCCTGATTGTGACACTTTGTAATGTCGCTCGTCCATTACACGGGTTTATCTTCGAGGCAGGAAGGACAATACGCCAAGAAGTTTAAGTCTGTGTCGAGGCTTCGAAGTGTGTGTCGAGTAATCAGTAAAAGTTCAGGTGAAGTGAGGTTCGGAGCCTGGTTTGACGACTTAAGCGATGACGTTTGAACCTTCCTGAAGCACCGACCACGTGACTGATTCAGGAAGTGTTTTGTTGGTTTGGCGCTTGAACCAAACTCAATGGAGTCGACCCACATCTTGTGTTTGATGTTTGGTTTTTATCTGCGACTGTTTAAAAGATGGAACCAGTGAAAAAAAAGTTTTCCCCTATTTGGGAGAAGTTTGACCTGATCACTCCCAACAAGGTTTGTCTTATATCGTCAGTATAAAATGACACAGTTTCTGCTCAGGGTCACAAAGTATAAACCATTTTGTGTGTTTGCCAGTGGCTTTAGTCCTGACTTTTTAGAGAAACTACTTTTTTTGAAACCAATGAAAAATATTGGGGTTTAATTCTGTTTATTTAATCAGAAGCTCTACTACAAGTAACACCAGTGCATTTCTATTTGTAATAATGTGTTTCACTGTCGTCCTGTCACTCGTTTTGTACATTTGTTCATTGATGACGCTGAGGTGGAAAGTAGACTGTAGTACATTTTACTGACCTCTTGATGGCGCTATAGAGTAAATGAATCCTCATGAAGTGTGGGTACATGTGTCGCACAGGTGACTGAAAGTATCGATGCTTCATGGGGCTTCATCTCACCGTCACTAGGGAATTTTAACTTTCCCGTGCTGTCGGCCATCTTAGGTGTTCCAACCAAAAGAGTCCCCGGGAGCAGGAGCACCTGAAGAAGGTTCCAGGGCAGACCACTGTGTGCAACAAGGAGGGTGTCAAATATTTTAGATTTTTGTGTATCTAACTGGTGTTCACTGTTAAAATGGATAAATTAAACATAGAGCTCTATTTTAACAACCAACTTAACTGAATAAATGTGGAACTGTTTGGTTAGAGCTACTTTTAATAATATGATTGGATGTGGGTAAACTTACCTGTGCTGCAGAGTTGGGCTCGTCCAGTGAGAGGAGCTTGATAAAAGGAGCAAACCTCAGTCTGCTAAAAAAAAAAAAAAATAAAAAAAACTGTGTGTACAGAAGGTGCTGCCATGCTGATTTTTTTTTTTTTTTTTTCTGTTTCTGTAAATATTTTTGGAATAAATGCACTTGGGTCTGCTCTGCTCCTCATTGAATCACTAAGGCTGTTATCCAGACTATTACACACCTCCAATACAACAGACACATAAAAGACAATAATTATAACGACGTTTAGACTGTCCTCAAACCCGTCACACGTGCGTAAATGTATACGATAAAATACAGAATCTATAATATAAAAAGCAGTATATATGTGAATTTGAAACAGTGAATAGAGCAGGTCTTAGAGAAACTCCAACACTGGACACATCATAAATCTGCACATGTGGTTTATAAAGCTCAGGTGTGGAGCGAGAGGGTCCTGCTCAGTGTAAATCCTCGAGGGCTGATGTTCGGCGTCATTAAACTGTGCAGTCACTCGTCTTTATCGTTCCTCCAAAAACAGCTCTTTTGTTCTGATTTGCTTTGTTCAACTTTTCTTGGCACCATGGGTCAAGCCACAGGAGCAGAGAGATGTATAAATCATGTGGGTGGGTGCAAAGGTGATTACACTTTTTATTGGGCGTTGTCGTCCCGTGTGAGGATGTAAAAATGAACCATGTCGTCGTCGTCGTCGTTTTGTGCCGCTGGGTAAAAGGGGCAGGAGGGTTCGTGACACAGACGGAGATGTGATTTGATCCAAACTAGATTTTTGTTTCTGAAAACGGGCAGGTGTTATTGAAAATGATTCTGTTTCAATAAGGATGGATGTGATTTGTCTCATTAATCCAGCAGGGGGGACCGCCGCTGTAGAAAACGTCCTTTCATGAGCTCAGAGTTTTGTTTTCTGGGGAGTCGCAGATTCTGTCTCTAAAAAACTGACGGATGGGCAAAGCTTCGTTCAGAGGTGGAGGAGCCTGATGCAGAGTTATTTTTCTCTGTAATGAAGAAGAAATCCTGCCATTACTTTTAGTAAAGTATATAATATATAATTCAAGTTTATTTGTAGTAATTCAAAGTGATTTATAGAATAAGAAAGACATTAACCTCCTGAGACTCGAGCTCTTTCATGACTTTGTTCATTTCTCTTTGTTATTTGGCTGATTGGACCTGATCAGTAAAAACAAAGAATGATCTTTTTACATGATGCAGTTTCTGACAAAAGTGACGTCCACATATGAGGACACTCGTTACTACGTTTTAACCATTTTGAACATTTAAATAATGATTCGCTGAAACTATTTACTGAAAGCCTGAAACAGCAACATCTGGTCCTGAGTAAAAACAAAATGAGAAACACAACAACTGTTCCTCTTCTTGAACAATGTGTCTCGTGTGAAGATCTGCAGACAGGAGCAGGAGACAGGAGCCTTTACAAAAGAAAAAAAAACATATTCTGAACATTCTAAAGGCTTAAAAATATTCTAAACTGAACATTGTTGCATTGTTGCTGTTCTTCTTCTAAAAATTTGCATTGTGGCTGAGACAAAGCAAAATGTGTCGTCCACATGTGAGGAGCCAGGTCCCAGGAGGAAAAATCACAAACAAACAAACAAACAAACAAACAAACAAACAAACAAACAAACAAACACATAATTAAATTAACATTAAAAGAGAAAAGTGCAGAATAAAACTCTTTCAGTCACAAGCAGCTAAACACCTCAAACCCGGGCACATCCTCGGGGAAACACCTCACCCCGGGCACATCCTCGGGGACACCTCACGCCCCGGGCACATCCTCGGGGACACCTCACACCCCGGGCACATCCTCGGGGACACCTCACGCCCTGGGCACATCCTCGGGGACACCTCACGCCCGGGCACATCCTCGGGGACACCTCACGCCCCGGGCACATCCTCGGGACACCTCACGCCCCGGGCACATCCTCGGGGAACACCTCACGCCCCGGGCACATCCTCGGGGACACCTCACGCCCCGGGCACATCCTCGGGGACACCTCACACCCCGGGCACATCCTCGGGGACACCTCACACCCCAGGCACATCCTCGGGGACACCTCACACCCCAGGCACATCCTCGGGGACACCTCACACCCCAGGCACATCCTCGGGGACACCTCACGCCCCGGGCACATCCTCGGGGAAACCTCACACCCCGGGCACATCCTCGGGGACACCTCACACCCCGGGCACACATCCTCGGGACACCTCACGCCCCGGGCACATCCTCGGGGACACCTCACACCCCAGGCACATCCTCGGGGACACCTCACACCCCGGGCACATCCTCGGGGACACCTCACACCCCGGGCACGTCCTCGGGACACCTCACACCCCGGGCACATCCTCGGGGACACCTCCCACCCACTCTCTGTTTGACTGTTACCATCGGGACGGAGATACAGATCAATCAGAGAAAGACATAGACTGAAGGACAGTTTTTATCCTACAATCATAACCCCTTAACAAACATACCTAGGGGATATGTATATACGTTATGTTTTTATTATTTATGTGGACATGAAATAAGTGGGTACATTTCGATGTACCTCATGAGGATGGTTTTCTACATTGTTCGTTTCTGGTGCACCATCAAAGAGACAAAAGGCTGAAACATAGTCAGAAGGTTTAATGAGTTCCACAGGGGGACCCCTCACAACCTCGGGGACACATCCTCCGGGGGACACCTCACACCCCGGGCACACCTCGGGGACACCTCACACCCCTGGCACGTCCTCGGGGACACCTCACGCCCCTGGCACATCCTCGGGGACACCTCACACCCCGGGCACATCCTCGGGATGTGTCACGCCCCGGCACGTCCTCGGGGACACCTCACGCCCCGGGTGTGGGGACACCTGCCCCTGGCACATCCTCGGGGACACCTCACACCCCGGGCACATCCTCGGGACACACCTCACACCCGGGCACATCCTCGTGTGGTGTTGTCACACCCCGGGCACTCTCTGTGTGTGACTGTTACCATCGGGTCGTGATACAGATCAATCAGAAAAGACAAATAGACTGAAGGACAGTTTGTATCCTGTCATAACCACCGTTAACAAACATACCTGCACGTAGTAAATATATGTATATACTTTATGTTTTTTTATTTATTGTATGTGAGTGCTGAAATGTGGGATGTATGTGGATGTACGTATGAGGATGGTTGTGTTGTAAGAATTGTTCGTGTCTGGTGCAAGCATCAAAGAGACAAAAGACTGAAACATAGTCAGAAGTTTAATGAGTATCCACAGGTAAAGTGAACAATGAAGTGTGTGTCAGGAAAAGGACAGAAGAGCGTCTGTGATGTTTGTGTTTGACAGCTGTATAGGGTCTCCCAATGTGTGGTGTGTGTGTGTGTGGTGTGTGTGTGTGTGTGTGTGTGTGTGTGTGTGTGCGTGCGTGCGTGCGTGCGTGTGTGTGTGTGTGCGTCCGTGCGTGTGTGTTGTGTGTGCGGGTGTGTGTGGGGTGTGTGTGTGTGGGTGTGTGTGTGTGTAGGTGTGTGTTTGGTGTGTGCGTGCGGGTGTGTGTGTGTGGGTGTGTGTGTGTTGTGTGTGTGTGTGTGTGTGTGCGTGTGTTGTGTGGTGTGTTGTGTGTGTGGGTGTGTGTTAAATGTGTGTGTGCGTGTAAACGTGCGTGTGTGTGTGTATGTGTGTGTGTGTGCGTGCGTGTGTGGTTGCGTGTGTAAACAAGTGTGTGTTGCGTGCAGGTGTGTGTGTGTGTGTGTACGTGCGGGTGTGTGTGTGTAAATAAGTTTTTAATGTAAACAAGTTTTCAAATGTAACATTTTTTTCAAACGTAAACAAGTTTCAAATGTAAACAGTTTTTTAAAATGTAACAAGGTTTTTTTTTAAATGTAACACAAGTTTTTTAAAATGTAACACATTTTGTTAAATGTAAACAAGGCCAAATACAAGTTTTTTAAATGTAAAAAGTTTTTTTAAATGTAACAAGTTTTTTCAAATGTAAACAAGTTTTTAAATGTAAACAAGTTTTTCAAATGTAAACAAGTTTCAAAATGTAAAACACTTTTCAAACTAAACAAGTTTTTTTAAATATAAACAAGTTTTAAAATCATAAACATGTTTTTTTCAGAATGTAAACAATTTTTTAAATGTAAACAAGTTTTTTTTGTAAACAAGGTTTAAATGTAACAAAGTTTTTTCATATAAACAAATGTAAACAAGTTTTTAAATGTAAACAACTTTTTCAAATGTAAACAAGTTTTAAATGTAAACATGTTTTTTCAAAGGTAAACAAGTTTTTTTAATGTAAACAAGTTTTTTAAATGTAAACAAGTTTTTCAAATGTAAAACACGTTTTTAAATGTAAACAAGTTTTTCAAATGTAAACAAGTTTTTTAAATGTAAACAAGTTTTCAAATGTAAACAAGTTTTTTCAAATGTAAACAAGTTTTTCAAATGTAAACAAGTTTTCAAATGTAAACAAGTTTTTCAATGTAAACAAGTTTTTTAAATGTAAACAAGTTTTTTTAAATGTAAACAACTTTTTTCAAATGTAAACACGTTTTTTTTGTAAACCAAGTTTTAAACAAGTTTTTCAAATGTAAACAAGTTTTCAAATGTAAACAAGTTTTTCAAATGTAAACAAGTTTTTAAAATGTAAACAAGTTTTTTTAAATGTAAACAAGTTTTTCAAATGTAAACAAGTTTTTTTAATGTAAACAAGTTTTTTAAATGTAAACAGTTTTTTTAAAAAATGTAAACAAGTTTTTTAAATGTAACAAGTTTTTTAAATGTAAACAAGTTTTTTTAAAATGTAAACAAGTTTTTCAAATGTAAACAAGTTTTTTAAAATGTAAACAAGTTTTTCAAATGTAAACAAGTTTCAAATGTAAAAAAGTTTTTCAAATGTAAACAAGTTTTTCAAATGTAAACAAGTTTTTCAAATGTAAACAACAGTTTTTCAAATGTAAACAAGTTTTTTAAATGTAAAACACGTTTTTCAAATATAAACAAGTTTCAAATGTAAACAGTTTTTAAAATGTAAACAAGTTTTTTTAATGTAAACAAGTTTTTTAAATGTAAACAAGTTTTTTAAATGTAAACAAGTTTTTTAAATGTAAACAAGTTTTTTAAATGTAAACAAGTTTTTTAAAATAAACAAGTTTTTTTTAAATGTAAACAAGTTTTTTAAATGTAACAAGTTTTTTCAATAAACACATGTTTTTCAAATGTAAACAAGTTTTTTAAATGTAAACACAAGTTTTTCAAATGTAAACAACTTTTTTAATGTAAACAACTTTGTCAAATATAAACAAGTTTTCAAATGTAAACAAGTTTTTCAAATGTAAACAAGTTTTTTAAATGTAAACAAGTTTTTTTCAAATGTAAACAAGTTTTTCAAATGTAAACAAGTTTTTCAAATGTAAACAAGTTTTTTAAATGTAAACAAGTTTTTAAATGTAAACAAGTTTTTTGTAAACAAGTTTTTCAAATGTAAACAAGTTTTAAACATGTTTCAAATGTAAACAAGTTTTTCAAATGTAAACAAGTTTTAAATGTAAACAAGTTTTTTAAATGTAAACAAGTTTTTTAAATGTAAACAAGTTTTTAAATGTAAACAAGTTTTTTAAATGTAAACAAGTTTTAAATGTAAACAAGTTTTTTAAATGTAAACAAGTTTTTTCAAATGTAAACAAGTTTTTTAAATGTAAACAAGTTTTTCAAATGTAAACAAGTTTTTAAATGTAAACAGTTTTTCAAATGTAAACAAGTTTTTCAAATGTAAACAAGTTTTTCAAATGTAAACAAGTTTTTTAAATGTAAACAAGTTTTTCAAATGTAAACAAGTTTTTTTAATGTAAACAAGTTTTTTCAAATGTAAACAAGTTTTTTAAATGTAAACAAGTTTTTTCAAATGTAAACAAGTTTTTCAAATGTAAACAAGTTTTTAAATGTAAACAAGTTTTTTAAATGTAAACACGTTTTTTAAAATGTAAACAAGTTTTTAAAATGTAAACAAGTTTTTTCAAATGGTAAAAAAAGTTTTTAAATGTAAACAAGTTTTTAAATGTAAACAAAATTTTTCAAATGTAAAACAAGTTTTTCAAATGTAAACAAGTTTTTTAAATGTAAACAAGTTTTTTAAATGTAAACAAGTTTTTAAATGTAAACAAGTTTTTCAAATGTAAACACGTTTTTCAAATGTAAAACAGTTTTCAAATGTAAACAAGTTTTTTCAAATGTAAACAAGTTTTTCAAATGTAAACAACAGTTTTTTTAAATGTAAACAAGTTTTTTAAATGTAAACAAGTTTTTCAATGTAAACAAGTTTTTCAAATGTAAACAAGTTTTTTAAATGTAAACAAAGTTTTTTTAAATGTAAACAAGTTTTTTAAATGTAAAAAAAGTTTTTCAAATGTAAAAAAGTTTTTAAATTAAATGTAAAAAAGTTTTTTAAATGTAAACAAGTTTTTCAAATGTAAACACGTTTTTCAAATGTAAACAAAACTTTTCAATGTAAACAAGTTTTTCAAATGTAAACAAGTTTTTCAAATGTAAACAAGTTTTTCAAATGTAAACAAGTTTTTTAAATGTAAACAAGTTTTTTTTAAATGTAAACAAGTTTTTTAAATGTAAACAAGTTTTTTCAAATGTAAACAAGTTTTTTAAATGTAAACACGTTTTTCAAATGTAAACAACTTTTTCAAATGTTAACCAAGTTTTTCAAATGTAAACAAGTTTTTCAAATGTAAACAAGTTTTTTCAAATGTAAACAAGTTTTTTAAATGTAAACAAGTTTTTAAATGTAAACAAGTTTTTTTAATGTAAACAAGTTTTTTCAAATGTAAACAAGTTTTTTCAAATGTAAACAAGTTTTTCAAATGTAAACAAGTTTTTTAAATGTAAACAAGTTTTTCAAATGTAAACAAACTTTTTCAAATGTAAACAAGTTTTTTAAATGTAAACAAGTTTTTTTTCAAAATGTAAACAAGTTTTTCAAATGTAAACAAGTTTTTTAAATGTAAACAAGTTTTTCAAATGTAAACAAGTTTTTCAAAATGTAAACAAGTTTTTTTAAATGTAAACAAGTTTTTCAAATGTAAACACGTTTTTTAAATGTAAACAAGTTTTTAAAATGTAAACAAGTTTTTCAAATGTAAACAAGTTTTTTAAATGTAAACAAGTTTTTTAAATGTAAACAAGTTTTTTAAATGTAAACAAATTTTTCAAATGTAAACACGTTTTTCAAATGTAAACAAGTTTTTCAAATGTAAACAAGTTTTTCAAATGTAAACAAGTTTTTCAAATGTAAACAAGTTTTTCAAATGTAAACACGTTTTTCAAATGTAAACAAGTTTTTTAAATGTAAAAAAGTTTTTTAAATGTAAAAAAGTTTTTTAAATGTAAACAAGTTTTTCAAATGTAAACACGTTTTTCAAATGTAAACAACTTTTTCAAATGTAAACAAGTTTTTCAAATGTAAACAAGTTTTTCAAATGTAAACAAGTTTTTCAAATGTAAACAAGTTTTAAATGTAAACAAGTTTTTCAAATGTAAACAAGTTTTTAAATGTAAACAAGTTTTAAATGTAAACACGTTTTTCAAATATAAACAAGTTTCAAATGTAAACAAATTTAAATGTAAACAAGTTTTTCAAATGTAAACACGTTTTTTAAATGTAAACAAGTTTTTAAAATGTAAACAAGTTTTTCAAATGTAAACAAGTTTTTTAAATGTAAACAAGTTTTTTAAATGTAAACAAATTTTTTCAAAAATGTAAACAAGTTTTTAATGTAAACAAGTTTTTTAAATGTAAACAAGTTTTTCAAATGTAAACACGTTTTTTAAATGTAAACAAGTTTTTTAAATGTAAACAAGTTTCAAATGTAAACAAGTTTTAAATGTAAACACGTTTTTCAAATGTAAACAAGTTTTTCAAATGTAAACAAGTTTTTCAAATGTAAACAAGTTTTTTAAATGTAAACAAGTTTTTCAAATGTAAACAAGTTTTTTAAATGTAAACAAGTTTTTCAAATGTAAACAAGTTTTTTAAATGTAAACAAGTTTTTTAAATGTAAACAAGTTTTTCAAATGTAAACAAGTTTTTCAAATGTAAACAAGTTTTTTAAATGTAAACAAGTTTTTCAAAATGTAAACAAGTTTCAAATGTAAACAAGTTTTTCAAATGTAAACAAGTTTTTAAATGTAAACAAAGTTTTCAAATGTAAACAAGTTTTTCAAATGTAAACAAGTTTTTAAATGTAAAACAAGTTTTTAAATGTAAACAAGTTTTTTCAAATGTAAACAAGTTTTTTAAATGTAAAACAAGTTTTTTAAATGTAAACAAGTTTTTCAAATGTAAACAAGTTTTTTAAATGTAAACAAGTTTTTCAAATGTGTAAACAAGTTTTTCAAAAAAGTAAACAAGTTTTTTTTTAAATGTAAACAAGTTTTTCAAATGTAAACAAGTTTTTTTTAAATGTAAACAAGTTTTTTTTTAAACAAGTTTTTCAAAAGTAAACAAGTTTTTTAATGTAAACAAGTTTTTTAAATGTAAACAAGTTTTTAAATGTAAACAAGTTTTTCAAATGTAAACAAGTTTTTTAAAATGTAAAACACAAGTTTTTCAAATGTAAACAAGTTTTTTTTTAAATGTAAAACAAGTTTTTCAATGTAAACACGTTTTTTAAAATAAAACAAGTTTTCAAATGTAAACAAGTTTTAAATGTAAACAAGTTTTTTAAATGTAAACAACTTTTTCAAATATAAACAAGTTTCAAAAGTAAACAAGTTTTTTAAATGTAAACAAGTTTTTCAAATGTAAACAAGTTTTTCAAATGTAAACAAGTTTTTCAAATGTAAACAAGTTTTTTAAATGTAAACAAGTTTTTCAAATGTAAACAAGTTTTTTCAAATGTAAACAAGTTTTTCAAATGTAAACAAGTTTTTTAAATGTAAACAAGTTTTTCAAATGTAAACAAGTTTTTCAAATGTAAACAAGTTTTTCAAATGTAAACAAGTTTTCAAATGTAAACAAGTTTTTTAAATGTAAACAAGTTTTTTCAAATGTAAACAAGTTTTTTCAAATGTAAACAAGTTTTCAAAGTAAACAAGTTTTTCAAATGTAAACAGTTTTTTAAATGTAAACAAGTTTTTCAAATGTAAACAAGTTTTTCAAATGTAAACAAGTTTTTTAAATGTAAACAAGTTTTTCAAATGTAAAGTTTTTTAAATGTAAACAAGTTTTCAAATGTAAACAAGTTTTTTAAATGTAAACAAGGTTTTCAAATGTAAACAAGTTTTTCAATGTAAACAAGTTTTTTTTCAAATGTAAACAAGTTTTTCAAATGTAAACAAGTTTTTCAAATGTAAACAAGTTTTTTAAATGTAAACAAGTTTTTCAAATGTAAACAAGTTTTTTTTAAATGTAAACAAGTTTTTCAAATGTAAACAAGTTTTTTAAATGTAAACAAGTTTTTCAAATGTAAACACGCTTTTCAAATGTAAACAAGTTTCAAATGTAAACAAGTTTTTCAAATGTAAACAAGTTTTTCAAATGTAAACAAGTTTTTCAAATGTAAACAAGTTTTTTAAATGTAAACAAGTTTTTTAAATGTAAACAAGTTTTCAAATGTAAACAAGTTTTCAAATGTAAACAAGTTTTTCAAATGTAAACAAGTGTTTTCAAATGTAAACAAGTTTTTTAAATGTAAACAAGTTTTTCAAATGTAAACAAGTTTTTCAAAATGTAAACAAGTTTTTTCAAATGTAAACAAGTTTTTAAATGTAAACAAGTTTTTTTTAAATGTAAACAAGTTTTTTAAATGTAAACAAGTTTTTTAAATGTAAACAGTTTTTCAAATGTAAACACGTTTTTCAAATGTAAACAAGTTTAAAATGTAAACAAGTTTTTTTAAATGTAAACACGTTTTTTAAATGTAAACAAGTTTTTCAAATGTAAACAAGTTTTTAAATGTAAACAAGTTTTTTAAATGTAAACAAGTTTTCAAATGTAAACAAGTTTTTAAATGTAAACAAGTTTTTTAAATGTAAAACAAGTTTTTCCTCAAATGTAAACAAGTTTTTCAAATGTAAACAAGTTTTAAATGTAAACACGTTTTAAAAATGTAAACAAGTTTTTAATAAATGTAAACAAGTTTTTTTCAAATGTAAACAAGTTTTTTAAATGTATGTAAACAAGTTTTTCAAATGTAAACAAGTTTTTAAATGTAAACAAGTTTTTCAAATGTAAACAAGTTTTTTCAAATGTAAACAAGTTTTTCCTAAATGTAAACAACATTTTTCAAATGTAAAACAAGTTTTTTTCGAAATGTAAACAAGTTTTTCAAATGTAAACAAGTTTTTCAAATGTAAACAAGTTTTTCAAATGTAAACAAGTTTTAAAAATGTAAACAAGTTTTTCAAATGTAAACAAGTTTTTCAAATGTAAACAAGTTTCAAATGTAAACAAGTTTTTTTCAAATGTAAACAAGTTTTTCAAATGTAAACAAGTTTTTCAAATGTAAACAAGTTTTTTAAATGTAAAAACAAGTTTTTCAAATGTAAACAAGTTTTTCAAATGTAAACAAGTGTTTTTTAAATGTAAACAAGTTTTTTAAAATGTAAACAAGTTTTTCAAATGTAAACAAGTTTTTTTAAATGTAAACAAGTTTTTCAAATGTAAACAAGTTTTTTAAATGTAAAACAAGTTTTTTAAATGTAAACAAGTTTTTTCAAATGTAAACAAGTTTTTCAAATGTAAACAAGTTTTTTCAAATGTAAACAAGTTTTTTCAAATGTAAACAAGTTTTTCAAATGTAAACAAGTTTTTTTCAAAATGTAAACAAGTTTTCAAATGTAAACAAGTTTTTTAATGTAAACAAGTTTTTCAAATGTGTAAACAACGTTTTTCAAATGTAAAACAAGTTTTTTTAAATGTAAACAAGTTTTTCAAATGTAAACAAGTTTTTTAAATGTAAACAAGTTTTTCAAATGTAAACACGTTTTTTCAAATGTAAACAAGTTTTTCAAATGTAAACAAGTTTTTCAAATGTAAAACAAGTTTTTTTAATGTAAACAAGTTTTTTAAATGTAAAAGTTTTTTCAAATGTTGTTTTGTAAACAAGTTTTAAATGTAAACAAGTTTTTTAAATGTAAACACGTTTTTGCAAATGTAAAACAAGTTTTTTCAAATGTAAACAAGTTTTTCAAATGTAAACAAGTTTTTTCAAATGTAAACAAGTTTTTCAAATGTAAAACAAGTTTTTTAAATGTAAACAAGTTTTTCAAATGTAAACAAGTTTTTTTCAAATGTAAACAAGTTTTTCAAAATGTAAACAAGTTTTTCAAATGTAAACAAGTTTTTCAAATGTAAACAAGTTTTTCAAATGGTAAACAAGTTTTTCAAATGTAAACAAGTTTTTTAAATGTAAAAAGTTTTTCAAATGTAAACAAGTTTTTTAAATGTAAACAAGTTTTTTCAATGTAAACAAGTTTTTAAATGTAAACAAGTTTTCAAATGTAAACAAGTTTTTCAAATGTAAAAACAAGTTTTTTTAAATGTAAACAAGTTTTAAATGGTAAACAAGTTTTTAAATGTAACAAGTTTTTTAAATGTAAACAAGTTTTTTCAAATGTAAAACAAGTTTTTTTAAATGTAAACACGTTTTTTCAATGTAAACAAGTTTTTCAAATGTAAACAAGTTTTTCAAATGTAAACAAGTGTTTTCAAAATGTAAACAAGTTTTTTAAATGTAAACAAGTTTTTTAAATGTAAACAAGTTTTTTAAATGTAAACAAGTTTTTCAAATGTAAACAAGTTTTTTAAATGTAAACAAGTTTTTTTAAATGTAAACAAGTTTTTCAAATGTAAACAAGTTTTTCAAATGTAAACAAGTTTTCAAATGTAAACAGTTTTTTAAATGTAAACAAGTTTTTTCAAATGTAAACAAAGTTTTTTCAAATGTAAACAAGTTTTTCAAATGTAAACAAGTTTTTCAAATGTAAACAAGTTTTTTCAAATGTAAAACAAGTTTTTAAATGTAAACAAGTTTTTCAAATGTAAACAAATTTTCAAATGTAAACAGTTTTTCAACTGTAAACAAGTTTTTTAAATGTAAACAAGTTTTTCAAATGTAAACAAGTTTTTCAAATGTAAACAAGTTTTTAAAATGTAAACAAGTTTTTTAAATGTAAACAAGTTTTTTTAAATGTAAAACGTTTTTTAAATGTAAACAAGTTTTTTAAATGTAAACAAGTTTTTCAAATGTAAACAAGTTTTTCAAAGTAAACAAGTTTTTTTTTTAAATGTAAACAAGTTTTTCAAATGTAAACAAGTTTTTTTTTAAATGTAAAACAAGTTTTTCAAATGTAAACAAGTTTTTTAAATGTAAACAAGTTTTTTAAAAATGTAAACAAGTTTTTTCAAATGTAAACACGTTTTTCAAATTGTAAACAAGTTTTTCAAATGTAAAACAAGTGTTTAAATGTAAACAAGTTTTTTAAATGTAAACCAAGTTTTTAAATGTAAACAAGTTTTCAAATGTAAAAAGTTTCAAAATGTAAACAAGTTTTTTCAAATGTAAACAAGTTTTTTCAAATGTAAACAAGTATTTTCAAATGTAAACAAAGTTTTTCAAATGTAAACAAGTTTTTTAAATGTAAACAAGTTTTCAAATGTAATGAGTTTTTTAATATGTTTTTTAAAAATGTAAACAAGTTTTTTTTAATGTAAACAAGTTTTTCAAATGTAAACAAGTTTTTCCAAATGTAAACAAGTTTTTCAAATGTAAACAAGTTTTTCAAAATGAAACAAGTTTTTAAATGTAAACAAGTTTTTTAAATGTAAACAAGTTTTTTAAATGTAAACAAGTTTTTTTAAATGTAAACAAGTTTTAAATGTAAACAAGTTTTTTAAAAGTAAACAAGTTTTAAATGTAACAAGTTTTTTTAAATGTAAACAAGTTTTTAAATGTAAACAAGTTTTTCAAATGTAAACAAGTTTTTCAAATGTAAACAAGTTTTTTAAATTTAAAAACAAGTTTTTTAAATGTAAACAAGTTTTTTCAAATGTAAACAAAGTTTTTCAAATGTAAACAAGTTTTTCAAATGTAAACAAGTTTTTAAATGTAAACAAGTTTTTCAAATGTAAACAAGTTTTTTCAAATGTAAACAAGTTTTTCAAATGTAAACAAGTTTTTTTAAATGTAAACAAAGTTTTTAAATGTAAACAAGTTTTTCAAATGTAAACAAGTTTTTCAAATGTAAACAAGTTTTTTTAAATGTAAACAAGTTTTTTAAATGTTAAACAAGTTTTTCAAATGTAAACAAGTTTTTTAAATGTAAACAAGTTTTTCAAATGTAAACAAGTTTTTTCAAATGTAAACAAGTTTTTAAATGTAACACAGTTTTTCAAATGTAAAAAGTTTTTCAATGTAAACAAGTTTTTTTAAATGTAAACAAGTTTTTTCAAATGTAAACAAGTTTTTTAAATGTAAACAAGTTTTTCAAATAAACAAGTTTTTCAAATGTAAACAAGTTTTTAAATGTAAACAAGTTTTTTTAAATGTAAACAAGTTTTTCAAATGTAAACACGTTTTTCCAAATGTAAACAAGTTTTCAAATGTAAACAAGTTTTAAATGTAAACAAGTTTTTAAATGTAAACAAGTTTTTCATAAATGTAAACAAGTTTTTTTTTAAATGTAAACAAGTTTTTCAAATGTAAACAAGTTTTTCAAATGTAAACAAGTTTTTCAAATGTAAACAAGTTTTTTCAAATGTAAACAAGTTTTTTAAATGTAAACAAGTTTTTCAAATGTAAACAAGTTTTCAAATGTAAAACAAGTTTTTTTAAAATGTAAACAAGTTTTTAAATGTAAACAAGTTTTTCAAATGTAACACAAGTTTTTTTAAATGTAAACACGTTTTTCAAAATGTAAACAAGTTTTTCAAATGTAAAAACAGGTTTAAATGTAAACAAGTTTTTCAAATGTAAACAAGTTTTTCAAATGTAAACAAGTTTTTTCAAATGTAAACAAGTTTTTTCAATGTAAACAAGTTTTTCAAATATAAACAAGTTTTTTAAAAATGTAAACAAGTTTTTTAAATGTAAACAAGTTTTTTAATGTAAACAAGTTTTTTCAAATGTAAACACAAGTTTTTCAAATGTAAACAAGTTTTTTTTAATGTAAACAAGTTTTTTAAATGTAAACAAGTTTTTTAAATGTAAAACAAGTTTTTCAAATGTAAACAACAGTTTTTAAAATGTAAACAAGTTTTTCAAATGTAAACAAGTTTTTCAAATGTAAACAAGTTTTTAAATGTAAACAAGTTTTTTAAATGTAAACAAGTTTTTAAATGTAAACAAGTTTTTGTCAAATGTAAACAAGTTTTTAAAATGTAAACAAGTTTTTCAATGTAACAAGTTTTTTTCAAATGTAAACAAGTTTTTTTAAATGTAAACAAGTTTTTTTAAATGTAAACAAGTTTTTTCAAATGTAAACAAGTTTTTCAAATGTAAACAAGTTTTTCAAATGTAAACAAGTTTTTTAAATGTAAACAAGTTTTTCAAATGTAAACAAGTTTTTTAAATGTAAACAAGTTTTTCAAATGTAAACAAGTTTTTTCAAATGTAAACAAGTTTTTTAAATGTAAACAAGTTTTTCAAATGTAAACAAGTTTTTTTTAATTTAAACACGTTTTTCAAATGTAAACAAGTTTTTCAAATGTAAACAAGTTTTTCAAATGTAAACAAGTTTTTCAAATGTAAACAAGTTTTTTAAATGTAAACAAGTTTTTCAAATGTAAACAAGTTTCAAATGTAAACAAGTTTTTCAAATGTAAACAAGTTTTTTAAATGTAAACAAGTTTTTCAAATGTAAACAAGTTTTAAATGTAAACAAGTTTTTCAAATGTAAACAAGTTTTTTAAATGTAAACAAGTTTTTTTAAATGTAAACAAGTTTTTCGAATGTAAACAAGTTTTTGCAAATGTAACAAGTTTTTTTAAATGTAAACAAGTTTTTCAAATGTAACACAAGTTTTTCAAATGTAAACAGTTTTTTCACAATGTAAACAAGTTTTTTAAATGTAAACAAGTTTTTCAAATGTAAACACGTTTTTAAATGTAAACAAGTTTTTCAAATGTAAAAAAAAAATTCAAATGTAAACAAGTTTTTTAAATATAAAACAAGTTTTTCAAATGTAAACAAGTTTTTCAAATGTAAACAATGTAAAACAAGTTTTTTAAATGTAAACAAGTTTTTTTCAAATGTAAACAAGTTTCAAAATGTAAACAAGTTTTTTAAATGTAAACAAGGTTTTCAAATGTAAACAAGTTTTTTAAATGTAAACAAGTTTTCAAATGTAAACAAGTTTTTTAAATGTAAACAAGTTTTTTAAATGTAAACAAGTTTTTCAAATGTAAACAAGTTTTTCAAATGTAAACAAGTTTTTCAAATGTAAACAAGTTTTTCAAATGTAAACAAGTTTTTCAAATGTAAACAAGTTTTTTCAAATGTAAACAAGTTTTTTAAATGTAAACAAGTTTTTTCCAAATGTAACACACGTTTTTCAAATGTAAAACAAGTTTTTCAAATGTAAACAAGTTTTTTCAAATGTAAACACGTTTTTTGTTTAAATGTAAACAAGTTTTTTAAATGTAAACAAGTTTTTTCAAAATAAACAAGTTTAATGTAAAAAGTTTTCAAATGTAAACAAGTTTTTTCAAATGTAAACAAGTTTTTTAAATGTAAACACGTTTTTTAAATGTAAACAAGTTTTTCAAATGTAAACAAGTTGTTTTAAATGTAAACAAGTTTTTCAAATGTAAACAAGTTTTTCAAATGTAAACAAAGTTTTTCAAATGTAAACAAGTTTTTTCAAATGTAAACAAGTTTTTCAAATGTAAACAATTTTTCAAATGTAAAACAAGTTTTTCAAATGTAAACACGTTTTTCAAATGTAAACAAGTTTTTTTTACAAATGTAAACAAGTTTTTCAAATGTAAAACAAGTTTTTCAAATGTAAACAAGTTTTTTAAATGTAAACAAGTTTTTCAAATGTAAACAAGTTTTTCAAATGTAAACAAGTTTTTTTTTAATGTAAACAAGTTTTTCAAATGTAAACAAGTTTTTTTTAATGTAAAACAAGTTTTTCAAATGTAAACAAGTTTTTAAATGTAAATAAGTTTTGTTCAATGTAAACAAGTTTTTCAATGTAAACAAGTTTTTTGCAAATGTAAACAAGTTTTTTAAATGTAAACAAGTTTTTCAAATGTAAACAAAAATGTAAACAGTTTTTTTAAATGTAAACACAGTTTTTCAAATGTAAACAAGTTTTTTCAAATGTAAACAAGTTTTTCAAATGTAAACAAGTTTTTTAAAATATGTAAAACAAGGTTTTTAAAGGTAAACAAAAGTTTTTCAAAGGTAAACAAGTTTTTTTTAAATGTAAACAAGTTTTTTTCAAATGTAAACAGTTTTTTTTTAAATGTAAACAAGTTTTCAAATGTAAAACAAGTTTTTCAAATGTAAACAAAGTTTTTTTAAATGTAAACAAGTTTTTTAACAAGTTTTTCAAATGTAAACAAGTTTTTCAAATGTAAAACAAGTTTTTTTTTAAATGTAAACAAGTTTTTTGTAAATGTAAACAAGTTTTGTAACAAAATGTAAACAAGTTTTTTTATTTCAAATGTAAACAACAAGTTTTCAAATGTAAACACGTTTTTCAAATGTAAACAAGTTTTTAAATGTAAACAAGTTTTTCAAAGTAAACAAGTGTTAAAAAGTAAAAAGTTTTTCAAAATGGACAACAAGTTTTTCAATGTAAACAAGTTTTTTAAATGTAAACACGTTTTTCAAATGTAAACAGCGTGTTTTTTAAATGTAAACAAGTTTTCAAATGTAAACAAGTTTTTTAAATGTAAAACAAGTTTTTCAAATGTAAAACAAGTTTTGCAAATGTGTAAAAAGTAAACAATTTTCAAAATGTAAACAAGTTTTTCAAATGGTAAACAAGTTTTTTTAAATGTAAACAAGTTTTTTAAATGTAAACAAGATTTTCAAATGTAAACAAGTTTTTAAATGTAATAAACAAGTTTTTTTTTCAATGGAAACAAGTTTTTTAAATGTAACACGTAAACAAACAGTTTTTCAAATGTAAACAAGTTTTTTTTTCAACTGTAAACAAGTTTCAAATGAAAACAGATAATTCAAATGTTAAACAAGTTTTTTAAATGTAAATGTAAACAAGTTTGTTGTAAAAAAGATTTTAAATGTAAACAACGTTTTTTTTCAAATGTAAACAAGTTGTTCAAATGATAAACAAGCTTTTCAAATGTAGAACAAGTTTTCATATGGCACAAAACAAGTCTTTGGTCAAATGGCTAAAACAAGTTTGTCAAATGTAAACACGTTTGTCAAATGTAAAAAAAGTTTTTCAAAATGTAAACAAGTTTTTAAAGAACACGTTTTTAAATGTAAAAAGTGTTCAAATGTAAACAGGTTTTTTAAATGGAAAACAAGTGAAATGTAAACAAGTGCAAATGTAAACAAGTTTTTTTTATGTAAACACGTTTTTAAATAAACAGTTTTAATGTAAACAAGGTTTTTCAAATGTAAACAAGGTTTAAAGTAACTAGGTTTTAAAGTACAAAAGTTTTTCAATGTAAATAAAAAGTTTCCACATGGAAACAAGGTTTTAATGTAAAAGTTTCAAAATGTAAAAAAGTTTTCAAATGTAAACAAGTTTTTAAATGGACAAAAGTTTACAAATGTAAAAAAGGGGTTTTAAAGGTAAAAAAGTTTTTCAAATGTAAAACGTTTTTCAAATGTAAACAGTTTTTTAACTGTAAACAGTTTTTCAAAGCACCCAAGTTTTTCAAAATGTAAACAAGTTTTTAAATGTAAACAAGTTGTTTCAATGTAAACAAGTTTTTTTAATTTAACACGTTTTTCAAATGTAAACAAGTTGTTCAAATGTTAACAAGGTTTAAATGTAAA